>JAOPSE010000033.1:22907943-23274722 GCA_029449295.1 Zea luxurians | reverse complement strand
TTTTAATAACAACACCTGTCTTACTAATAAATATGAATCCCAAGTATCCCATTTAAACAAAGGAATATGAGTATAACAAAAACACTTAAGTGAAACTACTTAAGCAGACCATTGGCAGATCATCGGATCCTCGATTTAATGTCCATCATTAAGTTCAATTATCATGTGAGGAGTCCATGCTGCTCATAACCGGGAGCACGACTGATATATCAGTTTTACACTATGCAGAGGTGGTACAACTTTACCCACAAGCCATGTATCCCATCTAGCCTGGGTTGATCGGACCCATAAACACTACCAAGGTGAATGGCTAGGGATCCATTATGTGGCTTTCACAAAATACACTTAATACGAAGCAACCCGCTAATGTTTCTAAAGTCGGTGTGGAGGCCCCCTGGGTGAGGTACCTTAGCCAAGAATACGTCCCCATGTTAACGTGAGCTGCCACCACTACCGCTCCCCCTCTTGCCCATATTTCAGGTAAGGTTGCCAGGCACTAAGCATATAAAGCTAATTACCAAAGCCAGAGCCATGATGGCACTTGTGGTTGCACTGTTATCCTGGGTGGTCACTCCATGTTCCAATTAATATGAAATAATATTGTTTTAACCATCGGGTTAATGTCATAATTGCCAATTTCAATTTTGGAACATTAATATCAATTAATGAGTGACATCAAAATTATTAAGTTGAGCGGTAGCACAAATTTGCAAAGCTTAATAATTTTTCCCAGGGTAAACAAGGAATACAATTGGTAAATCTAGGAAATCCTTAATTAGGTTAAAACCTATCAAATTATACAGTATATCAAAAAGTAAACATTATTATATGCATTGATTGGGTACAAATAGAATATACAGAGGGAGAATCCACTTGCCTTGCTCAAAAGTTTCATGCAGGTCGTCCTCAAACAGATTCGGATCCTCTACCACACAGTCAGCTTCTAATATCGATTCGCATATCGTACATACAACAGAAATCATTCACCAATAAATAAACACGCACCATTACATAAACATACACCATTACATTCACATTAACACATCGCACTTATCACACAATAAATACGTCTTAGCGCGTAATTGCTTATTAATTCATTTATGATTATTATTGCGAGCCATAAATGGTGATATTATGAGTAGGTGCTATAAATACAGTTTTAACTAGTATTAATATGTATTAACATCATCAATGAAAATAAATGGTAATTATTGTCTTTAATACTAATAAATAGGACTAATAGATTTTATTCTTTTTATTTCTAACTTGAATTATTGAGTATAGCTAAAAAATCAATCTATTAACATTAATATTATAAAAATCAATATAAATAAGTAATTGGACTTTTTATAACATAAGCTGGGTTATTTTGACATGAACAAGTATTTTACTAACTCTAAGAATTTAAGTGCTATACTCGCGAACACGTTTATTTTTGGCTAGTAAAAATCTATTTTCCATACTACTAGTGGTATTTTCTCCTCTCTTTCTAAAAGAAAATATTAATAAAATAATTGGAGATAAATCATCTAAAATCCTATAGTGTTTATATGACATGAATTTTATTTCATTTTCTAAATCCATTAAAATGAACCTATGACTATAATTCTCCAAATAGTTTATAAAGTTCATTGTGACCAAATTTAACTACAAAATTTCCTATCTAGTGTTTTTATCACCAACGTGTGACTACTAAATTTTTCGTCATCTTTCTCTCTACTCCAAAAATCAACGCATCGACTAAACATGAACTATCACGGTGCACTATGTGTCGCATATATCTACCAACATTTTCATAGCGCACATACATATGAATTTCGGATCACCATGTTCATATTACAACAAAATAAACATACAATTCATGAATTGAATCAAAAGAATTTCAAAAAAATACACAAATAAATTTCAGGTCGTCTTCAACCTTGGGTTCGTACGTGTGACGGGGAGGGCTCGACGGGTTTCGACTGGGTGAAGAAGAGCAGGGGTTCGGCTTCGGATGGCGGGTGGCATGGCTCCGGCGATGAACGGCAAACTCCAGCGACAAACGGCGAGCTCCGGCGACAACGACGAGCTCCAGCGACAACGGCGAACTCCAGCCACGAACGGCGAGGGAGAGAGTGCGATGAAGAGAGAGAGCTCAGGTAGGGGAGGATGGGAGAGAGGAGGAGCTCGGTTTTATAGGGAGCAGGAGGGAGAGGGGGAAGGGGCGCCAGGGAGAGGGATCAATGGCCGGCGGGCTCTTCAAGTGCCATAGATGCGTCGGTTACAAGGAGAATAATGGGAGAGTAAAGGGGAAAGGGAGAAATGGTCACTGTGAAGCTCCATTAATGGCGCGGAGGCGAACGGTCGCGCGGGTGCAGGGTGGCGTCCGGTCGGGTCGGGGCGCACGGTGTCGACCTGGCATTTGGGCGCGTGCTCGGGGGGAGGGTGGCTCGGCCGCAGGGGCGCCTGGGCGCGGCGCGCCAGGCGGCGCTCGACCGGCATCGGTGTCGCGGGTCGCGGGCGAGGGTGGCTCAGCCGAGGCTGCTGCGCGGGGCCGGGGCCGGTCGGATGAGTGACAACAAAATTATCAAGTTGAGTGGTCGCACAAATTTTGCAAAACATAGTATTTTCCTAGGGTAATCAAGGAATACAGTTGGTAAATCTAGGAAATCCTTAATTAGGCAAATCCCATCAAATTATGCAGTATATCCAAAAAGCAAACATTATTATATGCATTAATTGGGTACAAATAGAATATGTAGAGGGAGAATCCACTTGCCTTGCTCGAAAGTTTCCTACGGGTCGTCCTCGAACGCATTTGGCTCGTCTACCTCACAGTCCACTTCTAGCATAGATTTGCGTATCGCACATACAAAAGAATATGTATGCCAAATAAATAAACATACACCAGTACAGGGTAATCATTCACCATTACATTCACATTCATACATCACACTTATCACACTCATAAATATGTCATAAAGTGTAAATACCTATTAATTCATTATGACTATTACTGCGAGTCATTATTGATGAAATTATGAGTAGAAGACTATAATACTAGTTTTACTTAGTATAATATGTATTAACATTCTTTATGAAAATAAATGCTAATTATTTTCTTTATTACTAGCAATAGTCTAATAGATTTTATTCCTTTTATTTCTAAACAGAACTTATGCGTATAGCTAAAAATAGTTTATTTATGATTCTTCTAACATTAATATTTTAAGAATCAATATAAATCACTAATTGGACTTTTAATAACATAAACATGGTTATTATGACATAAACAAGTATTTTACTAATTCCAAGAAATTAAGTGCTATACTTATGAACACATTTATTTTGGGCTAGTAAAAATCTATTTTCCTTACGACTAGTGATATTCTTTTAGTTTTGTATTTTCTTTCTAAAAGAAAGTACCATTAATAATAATCGGAGATCAAAACATCTAATAACCTATAATCTTTGTATTGTTATGAGTTCTATATCATTTACTAATTCCGTGCTTAAGAATTTTCCATTATTTATTTAGTGAGCCTAAATGAACCTATGATAATCAATTTCTAGATAACTTCTAAAATCCATCACAAACAAAATTAACTATGAAATTATTTATCTAGTGTTCTTACTACTAACATGTGTCTACCAAATTTTGTCATACTTTATTTTAAATCCCCAAATTCTAAATGAATCGCAAACCAATATCAAATCTAATAATAATAATTCACTAATTCATCGCATATATCTACCAAAAATCAATAGTTCACATACGTATGAATTCGAAATCACAACATTCTCATATTACAACACAATGATTATAAAATTCATAAACTAAATCAAAAAGTGATTTCGAAAATACATAAAATTATTTCAGGTTGTCTTCAACCATGGGCTTGCTCGTGTGAAGGGGGAAAGCTCGACGGGGGGGGGGGGGGGGGGGGGGGGGGGGTGTTGGCCGAGTGGGGAAGGCAGGGGTCCTCGACGTCGGGCAGGGCTCGGGCGGATTGCTGCGCAGTCGACAAGCTCTGGTGACGGCGTGCGCGAGCTCTGGCAGACGGTCGTGCACGACGCGGCGGCGAGAGCGAGGAGAGTGAGAGAGAGGGGGCGACCTCGGGTAGGGAGGGACTCCATGGCGCGACCGGCCTATTTATAGAGAGAGGGAGGGGAGAGGAGAGGTCACTAGAGAGAGGGAGAGGTGACCGGCGGGTCCTTCAAGGGCCATCAATGGCGACGGCGGTTTCTTCTTGGCATCAATGGTGTGCGAGGAATGGGGGGAAGGAGAAACGGTCGCGTTGATGCTCAATAACGCGTGGAGGTGAACGAACGTGGGGCAGGCGGCTCGGTCGCGGGCGCGTGGTGGCGCGCAAGTCGGCGCGCGCGTGCGGCCGGGCGCTCCTAGCGGCGGTGGCACCTGAGAGCAGGGGAGGAGGGAGAAGAGGACGGTGCAGGTGGGCCCACGCGGCAGGGATAGCGGGGGAGGAATCCCCCTTGCGGCGGCGGCTGGGAGGATATGGAGGGGCGCGGATGTTGGCTATTGGGCCCCTAGTGGGCCGGCTAGGGTTAGGGTTTAGAAATTTATTCTTTTTATTTCTTTTCTATTTCAAAATATATTTTTAAAGAACCCTAAAAATCATAATAATTATACCAAAATTATTTATAGCTAAAATATTTATTTTTGGACTAATAATTATTATATTATTTAATTGGATTTTCATTAAGGAAATGCTATTAAATATCCAAAATCAAACATGAGCAAACAAAAATTACTCCAAATGCAAAAAAAATAACAAACACTTGAATAAAAAAATTCATTACCATAATTACCATAATAACTAAATGCATTATTTTTAGTTGATGGTTTTTATAGTGTTACAGCCGACAGACGAACCCCTGTTCGGGTTCGGAGGCAAGGCCACCTTACCTCACAGAAAAATTGCCTTACCTCTGTCCTTCGGCACCGGCACAAATGTATGAATAGAACCTATCACCCTTGATGTCATTGACATGTCCTACCCATACAATGCAATCTTGGGCAGGGGGCCATCAACGCATTTGAAGCATCAATCCATGGACGGTACCTATGCATGAAGATCCCAGGTCCCAAATTTCTGGTGACCAGTAGGTGGCCCAAAATATAGAAAGAGACTTCGTCCCTGGACAGCGAAACAATCCCAACTTTTCAGCGAAAGCAAGCAGGCAACCAAAGCAACCAAGGGCTAGGAAGTTACCCTTCGGCTTGACCCTCCTCAAATACGTCGTATTAGTCAGCAAAGGCATTATCTACGAACGTGCAATAACTAAACATTCGAGCCTTCGCACGCCCATGTATTATTCAAACACTGAACTTTCGACCCATACTATTTTCCTTGCAAAGGGGCAAGGTTTTTAATGAGACACGACCTTATAATAAAGCAGCGAAAATCCACCAACGAGCGCCACGGCCGAAAAGGCTCCTTAAAGCCAACATTCGACACCAATGACAGTCACCGTCACGCCAGGTATGGGCCGTTTGCGGTGTGCGACAATGTAATACCCAAATCATAGTAAATAAAGGAGTTGGAATATTTGGTGTTTAGGGAATATTTTTTTCTATTTGATACATGCATGAATATACAAATACAAGTTAAATAGGAATAAATCCCTTAATAAATAAAATATATACGAAATAATGAAAATGCTTCTTCATGCTAGTATCTTTGTTTGTGCACTTAATCTGAGTGTGAAATTCACAATCAAATTTGCATTCAAATTTAAAATCTAAAAAAATAAAAAGGAAAAGAAAACAGAAAAGAAAAAGAAAAAGGGAAACAGAAAGAAAAAGAAAAACGTGTGTTGGGCCCAAACCCTAGTCGGCCCACCTTCACTTCTACCGCGCGGCCCGGCTGGATTCTGCGCGCCGACATGGCAGGCCCAGCCATCAGTCACTGCGCATTCACCCCGCGACTCTGTCACCACTCTGCCATGTTGCGCCGCTGGCACGTGGACCCTCCTCGTCGACTCATCCTCCCTAACCGGCTGAGTCGTTGCAACGACTCCGCGCAAAGCGGCTGGGGAGCTGGGGTCGGTGCCTTTCACGCGCTCTGGGATATAAGTCAAAGATCTCTAGGATTCCCGCCTTGAACCCTAGACCAAACGCCTTGTGACTTCCACTGCTATTGTCGTCAAACCGTAAGGAGAGAGGGAGAGACCGAGAAGGATTGCACCGCCAACGGGGGAAAATTCGACTGGCCGCCGACCACGTCCTCGGATTTGTCCCTAGGTGCTCCTCCAAACCTGGGGAAAAGTAGTCGTGGACACACCCCTCGTGGATTGTCGCCTGCGCCATCGAAATTTTTTTGTTGGTGCGACATCGCCGCCGCCAGCCGCTTCACGTCATGGCCAGTACCTTCCAAATACCCAACCAAGGTAATTCGCCCTTCACCCTCTTTGCCATGCCCTCCTCAAGGTTTAGCACTGGTTAATTTTAGACTTGGGGTAGTGAGAGGGCTAGATTGCATGCTCGCCGGCGTGTCCTCTACCGTGGCGCGGGAGGCGCCGCCCGGGCAACAGTGTATTAGGAAGGGGAGAAGCATTCGGGCCGTCAATGTGTAGATGAGTGGCTAGGATTTGATCCTGGGTGCCGTTTTGGTCGTGCGATAGGAGCCCTAGGATCGCGATCACACGGGTGTGTTTGGATCGCGGTGTTTTAAACCTGGGCTGATGAACTAGGCACAGACGGTCATGATTAGATGTAGGATAACGTTTCAATCTACGTGATCCTGGCCGCTAGTTTAAAATCTAAGGGCTCCAGATAGTGTGCATCTGGTCTATAATGTTGGTCATAGGATTCAAATCCAAGGGCCCACGTTGTTGGCCAGTTCGCGTATACTGGCGATCTAATCCTTGCCATTGTATGTGGATCTAACGACAGAGATCGAACCATACCGCTTCACTGCATAGGATTTACATAAGAGCCCCTGATGTCTTTATATATCAACCCTCCATCCGTGGTAGAGGAAAAAGTATAACGGTTAGGTCCTCTATTTTATGAATAAGACCCCAGGTTTTCACAATATTGTGGCCACAGTCCAGAACCGTTTGAATTATTCAGGAATAAAACAGAAACTGAATTTTTAATATAAAAATAATCCCAGAAACTTGTTTAATTCATAAATAATTCATTTTAACTCCTTTTTGATCCATTCTAGTTGCATTAATTTTGTATTAATACTATTTATCACCTGGTAACTCTGTTTTAACATGAAACATAGATTAAAATTATCCACTTTGTTAGTTCTATACCAAACACTTAAAACTTCGGAAAATCATAACTCTTTAATCGTAACTCCGAATTTAGTGATTCTCGAACCTACGATCTCGTTGCGATGCGTAGAATATTATCATGCATTCTGTTCTGATATTTGGTGTGATGTTAATTTCTCCTGTACCATGTTTGTTTGTATTGTTGCGAGTAGACAAGCAAGCAACTAAAGATCTAGGTGCTCAGCAGGTGGAAACTACTAAGCAGGAGCTCGTTGAAGGAAAGTTGTGCCCTTGATCACTTCTATTTACCTAGTAATGTTTCTGTTAATCATTATGATCTGCATAGGTTAATTTTTATGGGACCAATAGGTCACCCCAATTTGGCTATCTTTATACCTTGTTTACCACTAAACTTATGAGTAGTACCTGCTATTGCTTTACGTGGTTTTGGGTGTTAAGATACACATTATTCATGATCATGCTTTTATCATAAATGCGTTGTTCACTGTTCATGACAAGATCATTATGTTAATTGGAACATGGAGCGACCACCTGGGAAAACAGTGCTGCCACATGGGTGGTATGGGACGCCCTTGGCTAACTAATTAGGAAAGCTAGTGGAGGACTACCTTACTCGAAAGGGGCAAGGGCAGTAGGGGAGTGGTTGATATAGGGAGGTTCTCAGGTTGATTTTGCTGCAATGGCTTTTCAGATGGGGGATTCCTATGTTGCACTCCCTAGAAACTATAGCGGGTTTTCTAAAGCTAGTAGAACTTTGTAAAGGCCTAGTAGTGGTACCCTGCCTTGCTTCCTTGGTAGAGGTGTCTGGGGTCCGATCAATCCTGTGGCAAATGGGTAACACGACTTGTGGATAAAGTTGCGCACCCTCCGCAGAGTGTAAAACTGGTTTTTTCAGCCGTGCTCACGGTCATGAGCGGCTCGGACCCTCACATGTGTAACTTATGGAATTAAATTTAATTGGTCATTTGCATCGCATTGTGGTTTATTTATTAATTGTGATCTCTCATTATTTGGGTTGGTACTTACTTATACTTATTAACTGCTAATAAAATTTGACCAACTTATTAAAAGCAATGCTCAGCTTTAACAATTATTTGTTGACCAACTTATTAAAAGCAATGCTGAGCTCCAGTAGTTACCACTCAGATGCAGCAGCTGCAGCAAATGGCAAACACCATGACGGAAATGCAAGCTCAGATGTGGCAAGAATGTCAAGAGATATGCCAAGAGCAGCAGGAAATGCGATAGGAGATGAGACAAGAACGACTGGAATGGCAGGAACAACCACCACTACCTCCACCACCACCACAGCTCCACCCTTGGACAAGCACCGGGAATTCATGAGTCACAAGCCACCCACATTCTCCAGCTCTCCAGATCCTCTACATGCTGATGATTGACTGAAGTCAGTGGATAAAATGCTTAATATTGCTCAATCTACAGATCGGGAGAAGGTGCTCTATGCGTCGGGTCGTCTCACTGGCCCCGCAGCTGATTGGTGGGACTCCTACTGTGCTACCCATGCCGCTGCCAACACTATTAACTGGAAAGAATTTTCTACACAATTTAGGAACTATCATATTCCTGCTGGCCTAATGAAAATAAAGAAGAAGGAATTCTTATCACTCAAGCAAGGCAATATGACAGTGAGTGAATATTGTGATAAATTCATTCAGCTGTCAAGGTATGCTCCAGAGGAGGTTGCTGATGACAAAAGGAAGCAGGAGCAGTCCATGGAGGGACTCATTGGGCCACTCCAGTATTAGCTGATATCTCACACCTTCCCATCTTTCTAGAGGCTTCTAGACAAGGCTATAGCGGTTTAACACAAACATGTTCAGCTAGGCGAGATGAAGAGGAAGGCTATCACCTAGGGATAGGGGAGCAATAGCATGCGTCCTCGCTATGTTCCACCCCAGGGTACACCAGCTCATCCTAGAGGAGGGCAACAGTCCTACCAGCGACCTACTCAACATACACCACAATGGACTCCGCAGACTCCACATACTCGTCAGGCTGCCCCCACTAGCACCCCGGCGAGACCTACTGGCCAGGGTACTACTATAGTCACCACTTGCTTCAAGTGTGGTGAGGTTGGGCACTATGCCAATACTTGTAAGAAGAGGAACCCCAACACACCGGCTCGAAGCAATGCTCATGGCAGCAACAGACTCTGGCTACTGGTAAGGGATTCAGTATCGCTAGAGTCAACTAAGTCAGTGCTGATGCTACTGCTGACGGTGCTGATATTGCTATTAGTATGTTTTATATTAATTCAATTCCTGGAGCTATATTATTTGATTCTGGAGCTATGCATTCGTTCATTTCTGCTCGCTATGTCAATACAAATGAGTTACCACTTCAAACTATGCAAAAACCTATGATAGTAATCACCCCGAAAGGGCCTATTGAAGCAAATTATATGACCAACAAATTAACACTGACAATCATGGGGAGGGAATTCTGGATCTATGCCTATAGTATTAGAGGAAATTAGTATAGATCTGATTCTTGGCATGTCATGGTTAAGGAAAGCAAAGGCAGTTATACATTGTGCTAGGGGAACTGTAGAACTCACCAGTGCAAAAGGAGAAAAATTCGAAGTCATGATTACCATAACCCCCTCTACCAGACCCACCATATATCTAGTAGATGGTAAATTTGTGGGCAGAAACATCTGTGTGGTTAGAGAATTCCCAGGTGTCTTTCCAGAGGAGTTACCCGGGATGCCACCAGATAGGGAAGTTAAGTTTGTTATTGATCTCTTATTTGGAACTGCTCCTATTTCTAAAAGGCCATACAAAATGTCAATGGAGGAATTAAAGGAACTTGTTGGTCACTTGTTCTCAAATGCTATGGATTAAGAACAAGACAACACAATTGTTAATGATTAAAGACCTTTGTCCTTCGAGGCTTTATTTCCTTTCGGATTTAATGATCTTCGGACGAAGGTTATGAAGGATATACCTTCATCATCTCAGTATATAAGTATGAATATGAATATAAATATAAATAAGAACGTGAAAGAACATTAAAGAGTGGAAGATAATGATCATATCCTTACGATTTGTTTATATTCATATTCACATATAAGGATTAACATTAATGATATTTATAATACACTGGTACCTTCGGTTCGCCAGAAGGTGGGAATGCAAAGATGACACGAGAGAGAGATTACAATCCAGCGTGAACAGTACGGTGTTACTGTTTATCTATTTATAGGCACGGGACACAGCCCGAATAAGGTTACATCCATGCCCCTGGCTTTTACTCTTAATTATAATGCGAGTTAACAAGGACGAAGTAGTCTTTTCCCCTTTAGGTCGGTTCCGTTCTTCATCCTTGCTATCATACCAAGCCGAAGCTCCTTTAGCCATAGCTTCGGCGTTCATCCATGTCACCTTCATATTATATCTTCGTATTACACATGCCTTTATCATGAGAGAACCTTCATCCCAAAGCCAAAGCCTCCTGTAATAGACTATGTCATATTGAAAACATACAGTTAGTTACATTTTTGTGGACCTTCGGGAGAGGAAGGCCCCGAATAGTAGCCCCTTGCAGTATTAATTTGTTTCTTTGTAACAAATTTAGGCTACGACGCGAATGAAGGCCTTTAGCCGAAGGTCCAAAAAAAACCTTCCCTTTGCTAGAATAGCGAAAGACACTGACATGTAGGACCCACCAAGTTGTGAGGCGCTGGGCATATAAATAAGGACTCGCATTGATAGCATTTGCTGCACCATTTTAGCTGCGTATACTGTGTTCATCATTCTAAATTTTCTTGCTCTTCCAAGTATTGGTTGAATTGTGAGCTTCGGCATTTCAACAAGACTTGATGGCTGACGAGAAGAAGACTGACGACCTAGCTCTTTCTGGGTTTTACAAAGCCATGGAAGAGACTAATGCAGAAAAGATTGCTCATGAGACACTTGCTGGAATATCTGAAAGTTCTAGCGACAGTGAAGATTTTGATATAGAGAGTGGGAATGAAGGTGACGAAGATAGGCCCTGGCGACCAAGTCATACTATCTTCGGGAAATCAACTATCAAACAAAGTCAAATTGATGCAATGAAGGGAAGGTACTTCCATGATATTTCCATTACAAGGTTTGGGGGAGATAGCAGTGCCCCTTTGCCCGAAGCTGACGAAGTAGTCGTTTACAGAAGTTTCATGAAAGCGGTACTTTGGTTCCCTTTAGATAAATTGTTAGTTGAAGTTTTGAAGACTTTTGAAATATTCCTTCATCAAATCACCCCCAGCGGCGGAACCGCCCGAATTATTCCAACTTAAGTGCCTAAGTCCCGCCATGGAGGCTAGACCACACTTAAATAGGAATGAAACATCAATCCCTGAGATCTAGTCCGATGAGGCCACTAATAGGATCAAGCACCACACACTCACTCGAAGGTGAGGCACAGAGCAAATACAATAAAGCATAAAACCATACATTAAGGAGTACTTAAAGTTATTACAACATCATCGGAGTTTATCAAAAGTAGTGATCGTTGTTCGGGATGCAGCGGAATATAACTAACGGTAAATGAACGGAGGGATGGGGAAGCCTGGCCCATCACTCCTCATGCTCCTCCTCTGCTGAGGCAGGGTCCCACTCGACTGTCCAACCCGGTGGCAAGGTGGACGGCCAAGTCACTCCAGCAACCATGTCCTCTAGAGAACCTATAAAAAATTTTCCACAAGCAAGGCTGAGTATACTAATACTCAGCTAGACTTACCCGGTGTGAGGAGTCTACTCCTCTACCTCTAGACATGTAGCTATTTGGCTGAGGGGGGTTTGGTTTGCCAAAAAGCACTAGCAGAGTCTAAAATCAAGTTTTAGCTGTTCAAGTTTTAGTGTGACTCTCTTAAGACTAAATGTGTACCTAGCTAACCATACATGGTATCAAACATTTAGCAATCAACATCTTTTGCCAAATCAACTCATTTCCACTTATTACTCAATGCAGTACAATGGATCAAGCAGTCCCATTAGCTGCGAGAAGCAGACGATTCGAATCAAGTTTTTATCCTTGCAAGGTAAACCTAAACACACGACGTGGCAAGGCACTCCGTCCCCACACACATCAACCGTCCCCATCGATTCCCTAGCAACAGAAAGGGGCTCACCGCCTTGGCGTACAATGCCTCACTGACCCCGACTACCGTCATGCAGTGACTGCACTTGTACCCACCATAACCGGAATGGGAGACCACGTCTCAGGTCGCGTGAGGAGGGAAATCTGCGGGCAGGTTCACTCAGGTACTAGGCTTACCGATTTACCATATTTCTCGGCATGTGCTTAGTATGTTCAAATGCTTGACACAGGTATCCGCACGTTAATCCCTATTCCAATTTCCGTCTCGTAAACAACGCATCCCCATTTATCTGTGTCCACAGACCATCATCATTCTGTTATCAAAGTGGATACAATCAATTCCTGACCTCGCACGAGTGCGAGAAAAATCACTCGACTTCTACCGAGATCCCTAATTAGCAAAGCAGCTACTCGACCTAGCATACTAGTATCCATCTCAAAAGGAATCCTGAGTTCATGCAACTAAGTTTTCAGATAACTCCTACATTTAAGTGCACAGTACAAGCCTACAAACATTAAGTGCAGTAAAATAGCATATAGAATTGGTTATGCATAAAACCGGGGCTTGCCTTCCAAAGCTGGGGCAGGCAGATCCTCGATGGCAGGCTCTGGTGCTGGCTCCTGGACTACCTCCTGAGCAACTCCTTGCTCCGGAACGAGGATGTACTCTCTGTCAGCGAGATTACAGTCTATCGAATGCAATGAATAAGATGTATGCATATTAATGATATGGCATTTTGGAAACACTAAGCATAGTGAAACAATATTAAAATAGGGGTATACTAGGGTTTCCTTTGGTTGCCTTAAGGGTTTTATACATTCATTTTAAGGTCTTGAATAAACTTAAAATTTCAGTCACCCTCTAGAGGTTTATTTTGGCTCTTGGAAGATTTAAGGTTGCACCTGAAAGGGAATTAGGCTTACACCTATTTCCTAATTGATTTTGGTGGTTAAATTGCCCAACACAAATAATTGGACTAACTAGTTTGCTCTAGTCTATAAGTTTCACAGGTGCCAAAGGTTCACAATAGACCAATAAAAAGACCAAAAAAGGGTTCAAACAAAGAGAGCAGGGGACAACCGAAGGCTGCCTTGGTCTGGCGCACCGGACAGTGTCTGGTGCACCACAGGACAGTGTCCGATGCACCAGGGGACTCCAAGCTAAACTCTTCACCTTCAGGAAATCTCAGAGGCGCTTCGCTATAATTCACCGGACTGTCCGGTGCACCACCGGACAGTGTCCGGTGCCCCAAGGGAGAGCGACTCTGAACTCGCTAGCTTCGGGAATCCGCTCCGCTAAAATTCACCGGACTGTCCGGTGAGCCAGCGGAGCAACGGCTACTTCGCGCTCAACGATCGACTGTAATGCATTAAATGCGCGCCAGCGCGTGCAGAGGAGCAGTGCACGCGCGGGTGGTACACCGGACAGCCTACAGGGCCTGTCCGGTGTGCCACCGGACAGCTAGGCAGGCCCACAAGACAGAGCTCCAACGGTCAGAACCCAATGGCCAGGTGACGTGGCTGGCGCACCGGACAGTGTCTGGTGGCGCACCGGACTGTCCGGTGCGCCATGCGACAGACAGCCTCCCAACAGCCACTTTTGGTGGTTGGGGTTATAAATACCCCCAACCACCCCACATTCAAGGCATCCAAGTTTTCCACCTTCCAACTACTTACAAGAGCTCTAGCATTCAATTCTAGACACACCAAAGAGATCAAATCCTCTCCCAATTCCACTCAAAGCTTTAGTGATTAGAGAGAGTGATTGTTGTGTTCATTTGAGCACTTGCGCTTGGATTGCTTCTTTTTCTCATTCTTTATTGCGATCATCTCAATTGTAACCAAGGCAAGAGATACCAATTGTGTGGTGGTCCTTGCGGGGACTTTGTGTCCCGTGTGATTGAGAAGAGAAGCTCACTCGGTGTAAGTGACCATTTGAGAGAGGGAAAGGGTTGAAAGAGACCCGGTCTTTGTGACCACCTCAATAGGGAGTAGGTTTGAGAGAACCGAACCTCGGTAAAACAAATCCTTGTGTCTCACTTCTTTATTCGCTTGCGATTTGTTTTTACACCCTCTCTCGGACTCGCATTATATTTCTAACGCTAACCCGGCTTGTAGTTGTGATTAACTTTGTAAATTTCAGTTTCGCCCTATTCACCCCCCTCTAGGCAACTTTCAATTGGTATCAGAGCCCGGTGCTTCATTAGAGCCTAACCGCTCGAAGTGATGTCGGGAGATCACGCCAAGAAGGAGATGGGGACCGGCGAGAAGCCCATTACAAGCCACAGGGAGGCTTCATCGGAAGAGTCCCGCAACAAAGGGAAAGGGAAGGAGAAGAAATCTTCTTCCCACAAGTCGCATCGGAGAGGCGACAAGCACAAGAAGATGAGGAAAGTGGTCTACTACGAGACCGACTCTTCATCACCATCGACCTCCGGGTCCGACGCGCCGTCCGTAACTTCTAAGCGCCATGAGCGCAAGAAGTATAGTAAGATTCCCCTACGCTACCCCCGTATTTCAAAGCGTACTCCTTTACTCTCCGTTCCATTAGGCAAACCACCGGTTTTTGACGGTGAAGATTATAATATGTGGAGTGACAAAATGAGGCATCATCTAACCTCACTCCACACAAGCATTTGGAATGTTGTTGAGTTTGGTGTACAGGTACCATCCGTAGGGGATGAAGACTACAACTCCGATGAAATGGCCCAAATCCACCACTTTAACTGCCAAGCCACCACTATACTCCTCGCCTCTCTAAGTCGAGAGGAGTATAATAAGGTGCAAGGGTTAAAGAGTGCGAAGGAAATTTGGGACGTACTCAAGACCGCGCACGAAGGAGACGAGGTGACCAAAATCACCAAGCGGGAGACGATCGAGGGGGAGCTCGGTCGGTTCCGACTCAACCAAGGCGAGGACCCTCAAGCCATGTACAATCGCTTGAAGACCTTGGTGAACCAAGTGCGCAACCTCGGGAGCACAAAATGGGATGACCATGAGATGGTCAAGGTTATTCTAAGATCCCTCGTTTTTCTTAACCCTACGCAAGTTCAATTAATTCGAGGAAATCCTAGATATACACAAATGTCTCCCGAGGAAGTAATAGGTAATTTTGTGAGCTTTGAGTTGATGATCAAAGGCTCAAAGAAGATCATCGAGCTAGATGGCCCCTCTGCGCCCGAAGCACAACCGGTCGCATTCAAGGCAACGGAGGAGAAAAAGGAGGAGACTACATCAAGTAGACAACCCATCGACGCCTCCAAGCTCGACAACGAGGAAATGGCGCTCATCATAAAGAGTTTCCGCCAAATCCTCAAGCAAAGGAGGGGGAAGGATTACAAGCCCCGCTCCAAGAAGGTTTGCTACAAGTGTGGTAAGCCCGGTCACTTTATTGCCAAATGTCCTATTTCTAGTGACAGTGACAGGGGCGACGACAAGAAGGGGAGAAGAAAGGAGAAGAAGAGGTACTACAAGAAGAAGGGCGGCGATGCCCATGTGTGCCGCGAATGGGACTCCGACGAGAGCTCCTCCGACTCCTCCTCCGACGAGGACGCCGCCAACATCGCCGTCACTAAGGGACTCCTCTTCCCCAACGTCGGCCACAAGTGCCTCATGGCAAAGGACGACAAAAGGAAGAAGGTAAAATCAAAATCCTCCACTAAATATGAAACCTCTAGTGATGAGGATAATGCTAGTGATGAGGAGAACAATTTGTGCATCCTTTTTGCCAACCTAAACATGCAACAAAAGGAAAAACTAAATGAACTAATTAGTGCTATTCATGAGAAGGATGATCTCTTGGACTCCCAAGAGGACTTCCTAATTAAAGAAAATAAGAAGCATGTTAAGGTTAAAAATGCTTATGCTCTAGAAGTAGAAAAGTGTGAAAAATTATCTAGTGAGCTAAGCACATGCCATGATATTATCACCAACCTTAGAAATGAGAATGCTAGTTTAATTGCTAAGGTTGATTCAAATGTTTGTGATGCTTCAATCTCCAATCTTAGAGATGATAATGATGAATTACTTGCTAAGATTGAAGAATTAAATGTTTCTCTTGCTAGCCTTAGATGTGAAAATGAAAAATTGATTGCTAAGGCTAAAGAATTAGATGTTTGCAATGCTTCCATTTCCGATCTTAGAAGTGAAAATGATATTTTACATGCTAAGATTGTTGAACTAAAAACATGCAAACCCTCTACATCTACCGTTGAGCATGTTTCTATTTGCACTAGATGTAGAGATGTTGATATTAATGCTATTCATGATCATATGGCTTTAATTAAACAACAAAATGATCACATAGCAAAATTAGATGCTAAAATTGCCGAGCATGAACTTGAAAATGAAAAATTTAAATTTGCTCGTAGTATGCTTTATAGTGGGAGACGCCCTGGCATCAAGGATGGCATTGGCTTCCAAAAGGGAGACAATGTCAAACTTAATGCCCCTCCTAAAAAATTATCTAACTTTGTTAAGGGCAAGGCTCCCATGCCTAGGATAACGAGGGTTACATTTTGTACCCTGCCGGTTATCCCGAGCATAAGATTAGGAGAATTCATTCTAGGAAGTCTCACCCTGGCCCTAATCATGCTTTTATGTATAAGGGTGAGACATCTAGCTCTAGGCAATCAACCCATGCAAAATTGCCTAAGAGGAAAGCTCCTATTGCATCAAATGATCACAATGTTTCATTTAAAACTTTTGATGCATCTTATGTTTTGACTAACAAATCTGGCAAAGTAGTTGCCAAGTATGCTGGGGGCAAACACAAGGGAGCAAAGACTTGTGTTTGGGTACCCAAAGTTCTTGTCTCTAATGTCAAAGGACCCAAAACTGTTTGGGTACCTAAAATCAAGAACTAAACTTGTTTTGTAGGTTTATGCATCCAGGGGCTCAAGTTGGATCATCGACAGCGGGTGCACAAACCACATGACAGGGGAGAAGAAAATGTTCTCCTCTTATGAGAAAAACCAAGATCCCCAACGAGCTATCACATTCGGGGATGGAAACTAAGGTTTGGTCAAAGGTTTGGGTAAAATAGCTATATCTCCTGACCATTCCATTTCCAATGTTTTTCTTGTTGATTCATTAGATTACAATTTGCTTTCCGTATCTCAATTATGCAAAATGGGCTACAACTGTCTATTTACTGATGTTGGTGTCACTGTCTTTAGAAGGAGTGATGATTCAATAGCATTTAAGGGAGTGTTAGAGGGTCAGCTATACTTGGTAGATTTTGATAGAGCTAAACTCGACACTTGCTTAATTGCTAAGACTAACATGGGTTGGCTCTGGCACCGCCGACTAGCCCATGTTGGAATGAAGAATCTTCATAAGCTTCTAAAGGGAGAGCACATTTTAGGATTAACAAATGTTCATTTTGAGAAAGACAGGATTTGTAGCGCATGCCAAGCAGGAAAGCAAGTTGGTGTTCATCATCCGCATAAGAACATCATGACGACTGACAGGCCACTGGAGCTCCTACACATGGATCTATTCGGCCCGATTGCTTACATAAGCATCGACGGGAGTAAGTATTGTCTAGTTATTGTGGATGATTATTCTCGCTTCACTTGGGCATTCTTTTTGCAGGAAAAATCACAAACCCAAGAGATCTTAAAAGGATTCTTGAGACGGGCTCAAAATGAGTTCGGCCTAAGGATCAAGAAAATTAGAAGCGATAATGGGACGGAGTTCAAGAACTCACAAATCGAGGGCTTCCTTGAGGAGGAGGGCATCAAGCATGAGTTCTCTTCTCCCTACACGCCACAACAAAATGGTGTAGTGGAGAGGAAGAATAGAACTCTATTGGACATGGCAAGGACCATGCTTGATGAGTACAAGACTTCGGATCGGTTTTGGGTCGAGGCGGTCAACACCGCTTGCTACGCCATCAACCGGTTGTATCTACACCGAATCCTCAAGAAGACATCATACATACTCCTAACTGGTAAAAAGCCCAATGTTTCATATTTTAGAGTCTTTGGTAGCAAATGCTTTATTCTTGTTAAAAGAGGTAGAAAATCTAAATTTGCTGCTAAGACAGTAGAAGGCTTTTTACTAGGATATGATTCAAACACAAGGGCATATAGAGTCTTCAACAAGTCCTCAGGACTAGTTGAAGTTTCTTGTGACATTGTGTTTGATGAGACTAACGGCTCTCAAGTAGAGCAAGTTGATCTTGATGAGATAGGTGAAGAAGAGGCTCCGTGCATCGCGCTAAGGAACATGTCCATTGGGGATGTGTGTCCTAAGGAATCCGAAGAGCCTCCAAATGAACAAGATCAACCATCCTCCTTCATGCAAGCATCCCCACCAATCCAAGATGAGGATGAGGCTCAGGATAATGAAGAAGAAGATCAAGAAGATGAGCCACCTCAAGACGATGGCAATGATCAAGGGGGAGATGCAATTGATCAAGACAAGGAGGATGAGCAAGTTGCAAGACCGCCACACCCAAGAGTCCACCAAGCAATCCAACGAGATCACCCCGTCGACACCATCCTCGGCAACATTCATAAGGGGGTAACCACTAGATCTCGTGTTGCACATTTTTGTGAGCATTACTCTTTTGTTTCCTCTATTGAGCCACACAGGGTAGAGGAAGCACTTCAAGATTTAGATTGGGTGATGGCGATGCAAGAGGAGCTCAACAACTTCACGAGGAATGAGGTATGGCATTTAGTTCCACGTCCTAACCAAAATGTTGTAGGAACCAAGTGGGTCTTCCGCAACAAACAAGACGAGCATGGTGTGGTGACTAGGAACAAAGCCCGACTTGTGGCCAAGGGATATTCACAAGTGGAAGGTTTGGATTTCGCTGAAACCTATGCACCCGTAGCTAGGCTTGAGTCAATTCGCATATTACTTGCCTATGCTACTTACCATGGCTTTAAGCTTTATCAAATGGACGTGAAAAGTGCCTTCCTCAATGGACCAATCAAGGAAGATGTCTATGTTGAGCAACCTCCCGGCTTTGAAGATAGTGAGTATCCTAACCATGTCTATAGGCTCTCTAAGGCGCTTTATGAGCTCAAGCAAGCCCCAAGAGCATGGTATGAATGCCTAAGAGATTTCCTTATTGCAAATGGCTTCAAAGTCGGCAAGGCCGATCCTACTTTATTTACTAAGACTCTTGCAAATGATTTGTTCGTATGCCAAATTTATGTTGATGATATTATATTTGGGTCTACTAATGAATCTACATGTGAGGAATTTAGTAGGATCATGACACAAAAATTCGAGATGTCAATGATGGGGGAGTTGAAGTATTTCTTAGGATTTCAAGTGAAGCAACTCCAAGAGGGCACCTTCATTAGCCAAACAAAGTATACTCAAGACATTCTAAACAAGTTTGGGATGAAGGATGCCAAGCCCATCAAGACACCCATGGGAACAAATGGGCATCTCGACCTCGACACGGGAGGTAAATTCGTAGATCAAAAGGTATACCGGTCGATGATAGGTTCTTTACTCTATTTATGTGCATCTCGACCGGACATTATGCTTTCTGTATGCATGTGTGCAAGATTCCAAGCCAACCCTAAGGAATCTTGAGATATTTGGCTTATACTCCTAAGTTTGGGCTTTGGTACCCTCGGGGATCCACATTTGATTTAATTGGTTATTCCGATACCGATTGGGCAGGGTGCAAAATCAATAGAAAGAGCACATCAGGGACTTGCCAGTTCTTGGGAAGGTCTCTGGTGTCTTGGGCTTCAAAGAAGCAAAATTCTGTGGCTCTTTCAACCGCCGAAGCCGAGTATATTGCCGCAGGCCATTGTTGCGCACAATTGCTTTGGATGAGGTAAACCCTTAGGGACTATGGTTACAAATTAACCAAAGTTCCTCTTCTATGTGATAATGAGAGTGCAATCCGCATGGCGGATAATCCCGTTGAGCATAGCCGCACTAAACACATAGCCATTCGGTATCACTTCTTAAGGGATCACCGACAAAAGGGAGATATCGAGATTGCATACATTAATACTAAAGATCAATTAGCCGATATCTTTACCAAGCCATTAGATGAACAAACTTTTAACAAACATAGGCATGAGCTAAATATTCTTGATTCTAGGAATTTCTTTTGATGTCTTGCATACATAGCTCATATATTATACCTTTGATCATCTCTTTCGTGTGCTATGACTAATGTGTTTCTTCAAGTCCATTTCATGCTAAGTCATAGATTGAAAGGGAAAAGGAGTCTTCGGCGAAGACAAGGCTTCCACTCCACTCCATCACTCATCCTTCGTCGTCGCTCCGAGCATCTCTCCGTCTTTTGGTATAATCTTCACTCATATTATTTGTTTGCCAAAGGGGGAGAAAGTAGTTCATAAAAGGGCTTATATTTCACTCAAGTATTCGTTTTTGGCGATTCCTGCCAAAGGGGGAGAAAGTATTAGCCCAAAGCAAAAGGACCGCACCACCATATTTTAAAAAGAGTTTTTCAAATTGGTATCTTATTATATCCAAAAAGGGGGAGAAAGTAGCACCTTCAAAAATTGGTATCTCAAAACCCTCTTGAACACTAAGAGGAGAATTTTATTGAAGAAGAGTTTTGTTTAGTCAAAGGAAAAGCATTTGTAAAAAGGGAGAAATTTTCAAATCTTATAAGTGCTTCTCAAAAATCATATTTATTTACCTTTGACTAGTTGCAAAATGTCTTTGAAAAGATTTTACAAAAGAATTTGCAAAAACAAAACATGTGGTGCAAGCGTGGTCCAAAATGTTAAAATTATAAAGAAACAATCCATGCATATCTTATGAATTTCTATTGGCTCAATTCTAAGTAACCTTTGCACTTACAAATATGCAAACTAGTTCAATTATGCACTTCTATACTTGCTTTGGTTTGTGTTGGCATCAATCACCAAAAAGGGGGAGATTGAAAGGGAATTAGGCTTACACCTATTTCCTAATTGATTTTGGTGGCTGAATTGCCCAGCACAAATAATTGGACTAACTAGTTTGCTCTAATCTATAAGTTCTACAGGTGCCAAAGGTTCACAATAGACCAATAAAAAGACCAAGAAAGAGTTCAAACAAAGAGAGCAGGGGACAACCGAAGGCTGCCCTGGTCTGGCGCACCGGACTGTCCGGTGTGCCACCGGACAGTGTCCGGTGCACCAGGGGACTCCAAGCTAAACTCTTCACCTTCAGGAAATCTCAGAGGCGCTTCGCTATAATTCACCGGACTGTCCAGTGCACCACCGGACAGTGTCCGGTGCCCCAAGGGAGAGCGACTCTGAACTCGCCAGCTTCGGGAATCCGCTCCGCTAAAATTCACCGGACTGTCCGGTGTAACACCGGACTGTCCAGTGAGCCAGCGGAGCAACGGCTACTTCGCGCTCAACAGTCGACTGCAGCGCATTAAATGCGCGCCACCGCGCGCAGAGGAGCAGTGCACTCGCGGGTGGTACACCGGACAGCCAAGCGGGCCTGTCCGGTGCGCCACCGGACAACCAGGCGGGCCCACAAGACAGAGCTCCAACGGTCAGAACCCAACGGCCAGGTGATGTGGCTGGCGCACCGGACAGTGTCCGGTGCGCCATGCGACAGACAGCCTCCCAACAGCCACTTTTGGTGGTTGGGGTTATAAATACCCCCAACCACCCACATTCAAGGCATCCAAGTTTTCCACCTTCCAACTACTTACAAGAGCTCTAGCATTCAATTCTAGACACACCAAAGAGATCAAATCCTCTCCTAATTCCACTCAAAGCTTTAGTGATTAGAGAGAGTGATTGTTGTGTTCATTTGAGCTCTTGCGCTTGGATTGCTTTTTTTTCTCATTCTTTATTGCGATCATCTTAATTGTAACCAAGGCAAGAGACACCAATTGTGTGGTGGTCCTTGCGGGGACTTTTTGTCCCGTGTGATTGAGAAGAGAAGCTCACTCGGTCTAAGTGACCGTTTGAGAGAGGGAAAGGGT
This sequence comes from Zea luxurians, assembly GCA_029449295.1. Classification (NCBI taxonomy): domain Eukaryota; kingdom Viridiplantae; phylum Streptophyta; class Magnoliopsida; order Poales; family Poaceae; genus Zea; species Zea luxurians. The sequence continues at coordinate 23,252,431 of JAOPSE010000033.1, read as the reverse complement.
TGAAAGAGACCCGGTCTTTGTGACCACCTCAACAGGGAGTAGGTTTGAGAGAACCGAACCTCGGTAAAACAAATCCTTGTGTCTCACTTCTTTATTCGCTTGCGATTTGTTTTTACGCCCTCTCTCGAACTCACATTATATTTCTAACGCTAACCCAGCTTGTAGTTGTGATTAACTTTGTAAATTTCAGTTTCGCCCTATTCACCCCCCCTCTAGGCGACTTTCAGCACCCCACTAATCTTTCCAATTTCTTATTTTACTTTCTATTATGCTTCTTAGTGAGTGCCTTTACACTATCATGGCTAGTTAACATTTTCCAAAAATGTTATAAAAAATACAGTGGGTAAACATTGACCTCTGGGTTTCATTCTATAAATTTGAGGTTGAAAATAATTCAGATACTCCTTATGCAAAAATGACAAAGGTAATTGTAAAATGGCACCTTACACTATAGCTCTGCTGTAGGTGAGGTTTCAGCACTAAATTTCATTTTTGCCATGATTCCTATGTTGGTCTCTATGTTAAAAATCATAGAAAAAGACCCACTGGATATTTAGTTGTGATTTTCTAAAGTTTAAAGTCAAAAAGGTACTTATAACTAACTTGTTATTTGAAAAATATCAAACAACAGAACTTACATTTTTCCTAGATTCATATTAGCATATTATTAGTTATCCCAAGGATTGGGGTGGGTTCTCCTTGGGATTATTTTTCTAGGATTTTTCTAAGTTCTCATTGTTTTCATGAAATAAGTTGTGGTGCATTTCTTTTGTGTTAACAGAAGGCTTAACAAAATTTTCCAGTGAACTATGTGAATGAAGTAAGCTAGCAAAAATATGGTTACCCTCTGGTTCTTATTTTAAACTCCCTTTTCTATTTTCTTTAACTTTGAGTCAAAGTGAGTTTAAATGGCAAACCCTTCCCTAATCTGGTGTACTGAGGGGTTTATTATTTTTAAACAGGCTAGGTAGTGGTTAAGTACCTTTCTGATTTTTCTTAATTCCAGTCTAAAAGTGTAGCTATTTTTCCCTTCTTTATTTAACTTTTGGTCAATTTACTATTTAAATCAAAACTCTAAAATTTTCTGCCATACTTAGGGTGTTTGGTATTTTTCCTAGGTAGTTTATATTATTTAGAACCTAGCAAAATTGGTTTGAACAGATTTGGTTGAATAAAACTGAAGTTATGAATTTTACATGCTCTGTTTACATTTAAATGAATAATGTTTAAAAGGTTTTATGAAAAACCAGTTTCCACCGAGACCCCTAGGCTTTTCCTAAACCAACTCTTTAACTTATACCCCTGTGGGACTGTTCACATGAGTCACTGACTATTCAAAAACACCTCGGCTTCTTCTTCTTTTTCCCCGAGCTCCCTCCCCCTTTGAAAAAGTAACCACGGGAATAAATAGGGTGGCGCGGCTTACCGGCGGTGAGGGAGGTCCGGCGAAGGGCGGGGTTAGCTCCGGGAGGTCCTGGCGGTCACGTCGAGGTACGGCTCGTCGACGGAGATGGCCGGAATCGATCGGGCCACATGCGCAGGCGGGCGGGCTCGTCGGCGGCGTGTGCTCCGGCCTGCTCACGGCGGCATCGTTCAATCCAAGGGCACAGGGAGTCCGGCAGTCGGGTGAAGTCCGGCGACGTCGATCCGGTGTCTCCGGCGAGGTAGAGTTCGATTCTTCACTCTGGAAGCTTCACCGAGGCACGTAGAGGCTATCCCAAGGGTCGGACGGGGCGGGGAGTCGATAGGGTGGCTGGTCTACGGTGGTTAGGTCTCGAGCGGCCGTTGGCACGCCGTGCGCAGAGCGATCGCCGGTGAACTTGCGCTCCGGCGGGGTGGAGAGCAAGCGGGGGTGTATGGTCAAGGCCTCGGTCGGCTTTATAGGCGCAGACGTGGGCATGGGAGTGGGGTCTTGCTTGGCGTGGCGTGGCGCGCACGAGGCCGAGCGCCGGGGCGTACTCTAGCGGTGCCAGGGCACGTCGAACACGTGGCCATTTCCTTCTGCCCGTGTTCTAGCCCCTGCTGAGCAGCCAAACATGCGAATCTCGCCATAAGACTTTTGTGAGACCTCTTCTCTGCACCTAGGGCTACCTAGTTCATGTGAGTTCCAAGGGAAGATATGCCCTAGCTTGGGAGATATGCGGGCACCAAGTTGGGTCTATCGGCACTATTCATCCTGAGACAAAACAGGTGTCAACTCATGTCAAATGGTCTTGGCTTTGGTTCAAAATTTTCCAGTATGTTCCTTAGGTAATTTGGCTCCCTTTTGTCAATTGGACCCCATGGATTTGGCGCCAGCAACTAGGTGAACATCTATGATCTTTGGAAGAAGGCTAATTTTTGACTTAGAGAAAAATTGGTTGTTCTTCACTTGGGGGCTGAATTTGAGAATTTTGTGGGACCTTTTTGGAATATGTTGGAACTTGCTCACGGGCACAAGTTGATCCAACAGGGGGGAGTAATAGCGCAAACAGGGTTTCAGCACGTGATGGCAAAAGCTCTGTTCATCCAGCCTCTTAAGGGCACTATGCGGGGGTATTTATAGGTGTCCGGGTGCACAGCGTCCCGTGTTAAGGACGCATGTGCCCTCAGACACCTAGGTTATCCTCGGAATATTCCCATAAAGCGGGGTTACAGACTATAATTACAGGGACGCCTTTACAAGTTAGGCCCGTAACACTCAGCGGCCACGCAGGGCCCATTACAATGGGCCAAATCACGCGTGGGCCTCCATGCTGGATGGGGCCGCACGGTGGGACGACCTCGTCACGGGTCTTCGTCCGATGTCGTATGGGGCGAAGGGTGTCCCTGCCTGTTGTCTTGTCTCCGTTGGGCCAGCGACTACGGTGAAGGCCTCGAGCGAAGGGTGGCGTCTTCGCCTTCGCCCCAACATTTGCCCTCCGAGGGACCAGTTCAACTGAGTCATCTGGTGCCGAAGACATCGCTAGATGGCGGAGACGCTGCCCTCGCTCGAAGTGATTCCGCGGGGGTTTTTGACATGACCGTTGATTGACACCGTACTGTTGGACTGCGGGTTTCCCGAAGCGCTGCGCCCTGTGTATAAAAGGGGTCGGGGGGCGACGCGTTTTGAAACTTATCCTTCCGCACTCTGTGAAAACCCTAGCCACTTTTTCCGCCGTCTTGCTGCTCGTCTGCCCTCCTTGCTCTTGTTCGCCGGAGATCTGGCTCGAGTGAAGCAGACCGCCCGCCGCCGCCGACGGAACGTAGCGATGCCGACCTCTTCTTCTTCTGCTGCTGCTACGCCGCCGGCCAACGCGTCGTCTGAGGAAACACTGAGTACTGTGGCGGTGGAGGAGTTGCGCGCCGGCGATACAGTGGATTTTGGTGTGTCACAGATGTCATCGGTCCGCGTGCAAGATATGCAGCGGCTTGGTTACTTTGGCGGCGGGGGTCGCTCGTGTCCCGGGGACAGAGGAAGTCCCCGAGCCGAAAGGCGAGTTGGTTGTGTTCGAGGTGTTCTTTGCCGCTGGTCTCCGCCTGCCTGCGCACCGATTTGTTGGAGAAGTCCTGCGTAGATTTAACGTTCAGATCCATCAGGTGACTCCGAATGCCGTGGTGGCTCTGTCGAAGTATGTCTGGGCGACGACTTCGTACGGCGGACAGCCATCAGTCGAAGTCTTCGCGAAGTACTATTGCCTGCACTGGCAGAAGAGGATCATTGGAAATGAAGTTGCTCAGTTTGGGTCCTGTACATTTACGCCGAAGACCGGCAAGACCACGATGGAGGTAGTTGAGTTGGTTCCTTGCGCCCGCAACAAGTGGGGCAATTGGCATGATTTTTGGTTCTACGTCGCAGAGGGTATAGTCGAAGACCATCCGGGGCTCCCCGTGTCCGAGATGTGCTCGCATTTTTACTCAGCATACCCGCCTTTTGAAGTGGCGGAGGAGGATGCGAACGAAGGGGCCCTTCGGTGCGCCGCCGGCCTGAGCAGCGGGCGCGATTTGGTTGAGGAGTTTGTGGCGTACGGGGTATGGCCTTTGGCGCATGGCTGGGTGCTGGGCGAAGTGTGCCCTCGCCAGATGCCTTCCCATGGTGGGAAACTGGTGCGAAGTCCTGCCTTCGCGCTGGATCTGCATAGCCGCGATCCGGCCGCCTTTGTGCGTGAGGCGGAAGATGGGGCGGTGCGGATCGTTGGTCGGTACGTGCCGAGGACAGAGGGCCAGCGTAGCTGGGACATTCGCGGGTCAAATGACCGCTTGAACAGAGTTTTTGAGTTGAATCGTCTGCCGTATGGCGGTTATCCCGGCCAAGACGATGTGGATCGTCGTGGGAAGAAAACGGTGGTGGAGTCTGGAGATGACCTCGCGCCGGCGGCCGCCCCGTCCTCTAAGAAGAGGAAACTAGGTACTGCTGCGGGAGTACTTGGGGTTTCTGATGGTTTTGCTAGAGAATTGATGAGGACATGCGCGGCCCCGGGGGGAAGGATGTCTTCGCCCGAGCTCCGGGAGTCTTCGGCGCAGATGCTGAGGGTTACTGGGGGTTGGTGGCCTAAGAAAGTTCCTGTCCCCCGCGTGGCCGGCGAAGACTTTTTTACATCTCGCATGGTTCGTGCTTGGAAAGTGTTTCCTTACGGGCGGAATATTGCTGCTGTTGTGTCGGCAGTGATGGACAAGGATCGCCAGGGAGCTGCACAGAAGCGCCAGGCGGTCGTCAGGCTTCATGAAGCCAGGCCGAAGATGCAGCGGGGGGCTGCGAAGGCTACTGCCCCCAGCGGAGGCCAGTCAAAGTCGGCCGTCCCTGTATCCAGCAGGGCACCGGAGGCTGCGAAGGCGGCTGCCGCCGGCGGTCCCAAGTCTGCGAAGGCTGCCCCTTCGTCCGGCGGGGTGCCGGAGGCTGCGAAGGCGGCTCGAGGGTTGCCGCCCCCGGGCAAGCGCGTTGCTGACTTCGCCACCGACATTAATGTGGACGATTATCTTGTTGGTAAGTCGTTGGCTCGAGTTTTTTTTTTAATTTCTTGATACGTCGCAGGGTCGGACGAAGACCAACTTGTTGTTGTTCCGCCTGCCGCGGCAGCCACGGCGGCTGCTGTGGTGCCAAGGGCGAAGGGCAGTGCTCTTTGTGCCGGCGGCGAGATACCGGCACTCACTGCCGTCAGGGACGAGGCGGGTGCTGTGTCCCGCCGACTGGAGGAGATGAAGGAGGCACTAAGTCAGGTGCGCTGAGCTAGACCTCAGGTTTTTTTTAAACGGCTTCGCCGGGGCTGTGGTCTTATGTGTGTCTTGTAGGTGGCTGACTTCGCAAACCGCGCGGCGTCGGGGGCCCTGACGGCTGTTGTGTCTGCCGAAGTCGAAAGACTTCGGACGCAACATGCTGACGCCGTCCGGGAAAAATCGGCCACCGACAGTAAGTGCCGCAAGCTGGCGGACAAGGTGGCTGTGCTGGAGGGTGAGAAGGCTAACCTCCAGCGCCAACTAGCGGCGGAGAGGGAGGAGGCTAATGAGGCCCTCGCCAAGGCACAGGCTGCGCAGGCGGAGGCCAATTTGGCGCGGGCGGACGGCAGCCTTGCCCGGCAGCGCGCCGAGCAGCTGGAGGAGCGGCTCAGCGCTCTGCAGAGCCGTGTGGAGAGGGTCGAGGCCTCGACGCGCACGGAGGCTAAGCGAACGCGCAAATAGCTTATGGATTCATACCGTGAGCTGGGCGCGCGGACCGCTGAATTTGAAGTGCCGGACCGAGAGCCCGGACTTCGCTACCTTGAGTGGGTACAGGAGGAGCTGCAGGCGCTCCCCACCATCGTGGAGGGGTTTATGTCTTATGCCTCCCTGGTCACCTGCGAGGGGGCGATGAATGCGCTCTCTCGCGAAGGGTGCCGGCACTATGAGGTCTTCGACCAAGCTGATGAAGATCTCGAGCGTGATATCTACAAGGTTGAGGACCCTATAGTGAAGGAATCCGCCGGAGCCCTCTACGACCGGATGTGGGGCCCCCACGGTCGAGAGGTGGTCAGGGAGCGGGCTGAGACGGCGAGGGGTCAGGTAATGTTTGGCTTTTGTTTGGTGTTTGTTTAATGTGGGTTAAATGTGGGTTTGCTGAGTCTGTGTGCTGTGTCTCAGGCGGCATGTGGCGAGAGGGTGGATGACTTCGGGGCTTTGAACAGCGCGCTGCCTGACCCGGAGCCGAACCCGGCGGCGGCTGTGCCCGAGGCCACCCCGGAGCCGCCCCCGGAAACCGCCGAAGGCGTTCCCGATGCCCCTGCAGTCACTGCGGCCGGCGGAGATCTGTCGCCAACTTCTGCGCCAAGGGCTGAGGATCCTGCGACGGTGGCTGCGGAGGCGACAGCGGAGGCTCCCGCGACGGCTGGGTCTTCGCAGGTGGCCTAGTCGGTGTGGGTAGTTAGGAAATTTTGGATATTGTTGCTGAACCTTGGTTGCTGCGTAGGTTCAAGATTTTGGGCCTGCGCACGCAACCGCTACTGCTAATTTTTTGGCGGCTTCGACCGTGGATGATGGGAATAAATCAGATGAGTCTGCATCTAAATTTTCCGAGTTTGGTGACTCTAGGAGCTCTGTTGAGTGGACCGAAGAGTCGTCGGATGAGGACTTGGACTACTTTGCGGCCTTGGATGTGGCAACGGCGGAGGCTTCGTCGCAAGCTGCGGATGCTGATGTTGTGTCTGGTCTGAGTACTAGGCGTAGGCGGCGAAGGGCGGTTGCGAAGCATAGAGTGAGTGGAGTGTACGTCGGTCGGCTTCGTGTGAGTGGGGCTGGTAGGCAGGAACTGTTGTCCTTGCCGGCCGCTGTGAGTGCAGGTGAGGGGGAGTTGCGAAGTCTTTTTGTGGGTGAGGAGCTTAGGATAATGTTATTTAACTATAGGGAGATGAGAATTATTCCGAAGGTTGAGCCGATGTAGAATGTGATGCCCTCGCTTGTACATGTGTAATGGCTTGTATGATGAGGTTGTGTGCCTTCGCACACTCGGCTATGTTCGCGAGGGCGTTAAGTGCTTGGTCTGGTGTATTTGTTATGTTGGTCTGGTGCGCATGTAGACGGCCTTTGTGCGGACAGTTTGGTGTAGCCGTTTTTGCACTTGTTGGGCTTCGTCCGGCTGTACCATTGTAATCAGTTCGTCGGACTTGTTGCGCTGTCCCTGCTGTACCCTGAGGCGACTTCTGCAGGGATAGCGTTCGCGACAAACTAGAATTTTTCGCACTTATTGTGCTAGTCCCTGCTGCACCCTTAGGTGATTGTTGCACGGGTAGTCTTCGCGGCAGACCTCGATTTTTCGTATTAGTAGTGCTAATCCGGCGGCACCCTTGGGCGACTTCTGCACGGATAGTCTTCGCGGAAGACTATGATTTTTCGCACTTGTTGTGCTAATCCGGCTGCACCCTTAGGCGACTTCTGCGCGGATAGTCTTCGCGGAAAACTTCGATTTTTCGCACTTTGTTGTGCTAATCCGGCTGCACCCTTAGGCGACTTCTGCGCGGATAGTCTTCGCGGAAGACTTCGATTTTTCGCACTTGTTGTGCTAATCCGGCTGCACCCTTAGGCGACTTCTGCGCGGATAGTCTTCGCGGAAGACTTCGATTTTTCGCACTTGTTGTGCTAATCCGGCTGCACCCTTAGGCGACTTCTGCGCAGATTTGTTGCACGCGAGGGCGTCTGCCGCTGGGCCTTGCGGTGACTTTGTATTAGTCGAATGTCGAAGACCGTCTGTGCGGTCTTGTTTCGACGTGGATTTTGCGGGGGATTTTTCTCTTGTATATTACATGACTCCGCCTCGTTAAAAACCTCACCCCCTGGGAGGAAAAGGGTGCGGGCCAGAACAAAATTGTTTTTGCAAATTACAAGGGCGAGCTGGCCCTGATGAGTCAAACAAAAAATTTGCGCAGATTATCAATGTTCCAGGAATGCTCTAAGTCTTCGCCGTTTGGCGTTGCAAGCCTGTATGCGCTGGGGGAGGTCTTCGACTTGACAATGTAAGGGCCTTCCCACATGGGCTCCAGCTTGCCCCTGGACTCCGTTCGAGCTGTCCGGACGAGGACGAGGTCCCCTTCGATGAATTCCCTTGGGATGACTGCCTGGTCGCGCCATGCTTTTGTCTGTGCTTGGTATTTGTCCAGAGCCTGTAGGGCGAAGACGCGGTCTCCGTCGATGAGGTCCTTCGAAGTCGGCTCATCTACGTCAGGGACGGCCGACGCGGCTGTCCGAGGCGACCCATGCTTTATTTCTTGCGGAGTCATGGCCTCCGATCCGTATAGTAGGCGGAAGGGGGTAAACCCAGTCGCCCGGCACTCAGTTGTATTCAGTGCCCAGACCACTTCGTCGTCGACTGGACCGGGCCAATAACACAGCCGGACCCATCCGCAGAGAAGGTTTGGACAATCCACTGCGACGGCGCTTGGTGCCATGCGGGGGCAGGCGTTGCGGCAGTCATCACCTCACCCGTCGGGGTCAGGCACAGATACGCGGCACGCTTAAGCTTCGCTCTGGAATCTGACAGATGCACAAACAACATAGCAGAATATGAAGCTGTCATCCTAGGCCTCCACATATTAAGAGCCCTCGGCGTCACCACCTGTATAGTCCGAACAGACTCCAAGGTAGTCACCGGCCAAGTCGAGAAAGACTATGCAGCAAAGGACCCCGCACTTATGCAGTACCTCGCGGCCATCCGGGGCCTCGAGAAACAATTCAAGGGATTCACGTTGCAGCATGTGGACCGGGCCAAGAACGAAGAAGCTGACGCATTGGCCAAGGCAGCCGCCAGGGGTGAAGCCCTACCCTCCGACGTGTTCTATCACGTCATCGGCACGCCAGCCGTCCGCAGCCCCAAAGGGCTCCAAATAACCAACGACAGCGAGGGCCACCGCATGATCAATCTTATCATGACCGAAGACTGGCGGGCGCCAATAACCCTGTACCTACAGGGGTACTATCACCCAGTCGACAGCAATGAGGCCAAGCGCCTCCACCACCGAAGCCGGGACTTCGCTTTGATCGAGGGACAACTGTACAAAAAGGGGGTCAGTCAGCCGATGCTTAAGTGCGTCACTGAGACCGAAGGCGTCCAAATCCTGCGCAAAGTCCACAGGGGGACCTGCAGCTCCCACGCAAGCCCCAGGGCCCTAGCGGCAAAGGTGATACGCCAAGGTTTCTACTGGCCCGCCATCATCTGCGCCGCAAATCGAGTCGTCAGATCCTGCGAGGCCTGTCAGAAATTTTCCCCACGCTTGGGACGCCCCTCGCAGTTCATGAAGCTGATCGCCCACACGTGGCCCCTTCAGTGCTGGGGCCTAGACATCGTCGGGCCCCTGCCCACGGCTCAGGGGAACCTCATGTTCACCTTTGTAGCCGTCGAATACTTCACCAAATGGATTGAAGCGAGGGCAGTATCCACCATCACATCAAAGACGGCCCAGAAATTCTTCTGGCAAAATATTGTTTGCCGCTTCAGAGTACCATCCGAACTCATGGTCGACAACGGCAAGCAGTTCGACAACCAAGATTTCAAAGACTTCTGCTTCTCCATCGGCACCAAGCTTGCCTTCGCCTCCATGTACCACCCCCAGTCCAACGGAGTCGTGGAGCGCGCTAATGGCAAAATTTTCACAGCCGTCAAACGGTGGGCGCCAAATGTTGGAACTTGCTCACGGGCACAAGTTGATCCAACAGGGGGGAGTAATAGCGCAAACAGGGTTTCAGCACGTGATGGCAAAAGCTCTGTTCATCCAGCCTCTTAAGGGCACTGTGCGGGGGTATTTATAGGTGTCCGGGTGCCCAGCGTCCGTGTTAAGGACGCATGTGCCCTCAGACACCTAGGTTATCCCCGGAATATTCCCATAAAGCGGGGTTACAGACTGTAATTACAGGGACGCCTTTACAAGTTAGGCCCGTAACACTCAGCGGCCACGCAGGGCCCGTTACAATGGGCCGGATCACGCGTGGGCCTCCATGCTGGACGGGGCCGCACGGCGGGATGACCTCGTCACGGATCTTCGTCACGGGTCTTCGTCCGATGTCGTATGGGGCGAAGGGTGTCCCTGCCCGTTGTCTTGTCTCCGTTGGGCCAGCGACTACGGCGAAGGCCTCGAGCGAAGGGTGGCGTCTTCGCCTTCGCCCCAACAGAATACTTTCCTTACTATTTCTTGTAGATATATAAATGTACTTCAACTTTGGTAAAGGGTTTAAGTCATGAAATGGTCATTTGCATAGCTTTCCCACTAATCCCATGCTTGGAGGTCTAATGGCTCAAGAGGGGATCTAGGGTTTAAGCCACTTTTTCCAAGGTGAAGATTCATGAAAATCTTGGGTATTTCTTTTGTCATGATCATTCCTTAATTAATCCATGGTCTCTAAAGTTTTGGTGCACTTTTCTCCCCCACTTAAACACATGTGATAAAAGGCAATAAGTGCATGTATTGAGCCAGGGCCTTGGGTAACACCTGGGGTGTTACAGCCCTCCTCCCTTAAAGGAATCTCGTCTCGAGATTGGGTAGGGATCCCTCAGTGGGGTACCAAGAAGGTGTAAGTTGGTGTGTTGCAGTTTCCTTTAACCAAGTTTCTCTAGTTAACTGCTCTTCGAATGTCATCCTCTTTGCAACTTCAGAAGGAAGTCCTTCTAGATTTCTTTCCTGAACTTACTCTACTCTTATGAAATAGGTTTTTCTTATATTTAGGTTCAAAGGGCAGGTGGGGGTGGGTGTTTTGGGTCATGTACCGACTCCTTTAGGCAGAAAGTCGGGGAAGCGAGAACGTACAAATTCCTCAGTCTCCCACGTAGCCTCTTCTTCTGAATGGTTGCTCCACTGAATCTTATACATTTGGATTGACCTAGCTCGAGTTGATCTTTCCCTCCGGTCCAATACCTTGATAGGGTGCTCTTGATAAGACAAGTCTGGCTCTATCTCCAATTCTGGTTCAGGTAGCACTTCTGTGGGTAAGTGAACGCACTTTTGTAGTTGAGATACGTGGAATACATCATGAATTGCTGACATATGAGATGCAACTTCAATTGGTATGCTATAGGTCCACAAGTCTCTTTGATTTCATAGGGCCCAATATAGAGAGGAGCTAACTTGCCCTTGATTCCAAACCTCTAGACACCTTTGGTGGGTGACACCTTAAGATAAACATGATCCCCCACTTCAAATTGTAGAGGCTTCCTCCTGTTATCATGATAGCTCTTCTATCTGGCCTGAGCAGCTTCCAAGTTCTTCTTAATGACTCTTACCTTCTCCTCGGCTTCCAGTACTAGGTCAAGCCCAAATATTTCCCTCTCCCCACCTTGTGACCAATTTAGCAGTGTTCTACACCTTCTCCCATACAAGGCCTCGAACGGTGCCATCTTTAGGCTGGACTAGTAGCTGCGTTATAAGAGAATTCCGCCAAAGAAAGGCACTTGTCCCAATTCTTCCCATAGTGCAGCACGCATGCCCTTAACATGTCTTCCAGAATCTGATTTATTCTTTCTGTCTGACCATCTGTTTGAGGATGGTATGCTGAGCTCCTTATCACCTGAGTTCCCAATGACTCTTGCAGCTGCTCCAAAAAAACGTGCTATAAATAGTGCTCCTCTATCTGACACGATAGTCCTTGGTATTCCATGCAAATGCACTATCTAGTCAATATAGATCTTTGCATATTTCTCTGTCTTGTGGGTGGTATGTACTGGCAAGAAATGAGCTGTCTTGGTTAATCTATCCATAATGACCCAGATAGAATCATGATGTCGGGAAGTGTTGGGCAATCTCACAATAAAATTCATGCAAATATCCTCCCATTTCCCTGATGGTATGGGAAGAGGCTGTAAGGTACCTGCTACCTTCAAATGACTAGCCTTGATTCTTTGGCAAGCGTCGCATTCAGATACATACTTAGCAATCTCCCTCTTCATTCTGGTCCACCAATACAAAGATCTGAGATCATGATACATCCAATATTTTCTTCCTAAGTTCAGGATTCTTATGAAAAACCAATCGGTCTTCAAACCATAGAACTCTCTTGCTGTCCTGACAAAAGCATTTATACTTATCCACCTTTTGTTCGAGCATATCCTTAATGACTTGAACACCCTTGTCACCAATCTGTGCCATGACTATTTGCTCATGTAGAGTGGGCTCTACTGAAATATAACTCAAGGTACCTGAGGAAACAACTTCCAGGTTCAGCTTGCACAACTCGTCACACAAAGTGGCAACCTTAGAGTCCATAGTTACATAGTTACACTGGGCCTTTCGACTTAAGGCATCTGGCACAACATTGGCCTTGCCAGGATGGTAATGCACTTCTAAATCATAATCCTTGATTAACTCTAACCATCTTCTCTGCCTCATATTAAGATCAGCCTGAGTGAAAATATACTTGAGACTCTTGTGACCAGTATAAATATTACAATGGGCTCCCATCAAATAATGTCTCCAAATCTTCAGAGCATGAACTACGGCTGCTAACTCCAGATCATGTGTGGGGTAGTTCTGCTCATGAGGCCTAAGTGCTTGGGATGCATAAGCAATAACTTTGTTGTCTTGCATCAAGACACATCCCAATCCAGTGCCTGAAGCATCGCAATAAACATCGAAAGATTTGGTGTTGTCAGGCTGTGCTAGCACGGGCAGATGCTGCCTCAATGTATGAAAGGCATCTTCACATTTCTGACTCCATTCATACTTTACTCCTTTCTTCAACAATTCAGTCATTAGCTTTGCAATCCTGGAGAAATCCGGAATAAATCGCTGATAATATCCTGCCAATCCCAGAAAACTTCGAATCTGTCGTACGGTTGTAGGAGGCTTCCAATTCATCACTTCTTGTACTTTCTCAGGATCAACAGATATCCCATCCTGAGAAACGGTGTGTCTCAAGAATTTAATTTCCCTTAGCCAGAAATCACATTTGGAAAATTTTGCATACAACTGATGATCGCGCAGTCTCTGAAGTACTGTATGCAAGTGCTTAGTATGCTCCCGTTGAATATACCAGAATGTCATCAATGAAAACCACCACAAACTTGTCTAGTTCTGGCATGAACACTGAGTTCATCAAATACATGAAATATGCCGGGGCATTAGTCAGCCCGAATGACATCACCAAGTACTCATAATGTCCATATCTAGTAGAGAAAGCTGTCTTCAGAATATCACTGGCTCAGATCTTGATTTGATGATAGCCAGAGCGAAGATCTATCTTAGAAAATACCTTGGCTCCCACCAACTGATCAAACAATACATCAATGCGAGGCAGCGGATACTTATTTTGATTGTCACTGCATTGAGAGGGCGGTAATCAACACACAATCTAAAACTCTCATCTTTCTTCTTCACGAACAAGGCCAGTCATCCCCATGGTGAAGTACTTGGGCGAATGAATCCCTTGTCCAACAACTCTTGTAACTGCTTTTTCAATTCTGCCAACTCTGCTGGAGGCATCCGATAGGGTCTCTTGGATATAGGTGCAGTTCCGGATTGTAGCTCAATTGCAAACTTTATGTCTGTATCGGGCGGCATCCCGGGCAATTTGTCTGGAAAAACATCTGGGTACTCACAAACCACTGGAATTTTCTCAACAGGTGACTCTATCAGGGCGAAGGCACAGGAACGGGTACAACCCTGGTTAGGCAAATATAACGTGATTTCACCACAAGTAGGTGAGTGTATCTCAATGGCCCTTGCTGCGATATCAATCACTGCCTAATGCCTTGATAACCAGTCAGTTCCTAATATGATATCCACACTATCCAACCCCAAGATGAGGAGGGTGGTTCTAATTACAAGACTACCAAATTTTATAGGCACCTGCCTGTTGATTTGATAGGTGGCAACCCTGCCTCCTGGTGTTGAAATTGTAATGCCCCCATTTGTGTGGTGGAAAGGTAACTGGCATTTGGCACTAAATTTTGCACTGATAAAACTGTGCGATGCACCAGAATCAAAAAGAATGACTACAGGATAATTCAAAACGGAAAAGATACCAGTCATGACGGGTGCTCCCTCTAGAATGTCAGCCATAGTGGTGAAGTTCAGCCTGCCTTGCCTCACTTGCACCTTCTGCCTCTTGCCTTGGTTATGATGGGAATTCTGCCCCTGCCTCTGCTGGTTCTTGGGGCAATTCTTGGCGTAGTGTCCAGTGCTACCACAGGTGAAACATCTATTGTCATTGGCCTGCTGTTGTGGCTGGTTGTTGTTCCTCTGAACTGAGGGCTGAGAGCGGTTGGGTGCCTGCTGCTGCTGCTGTGGTCGAATCACCCACCGACCTTGCTGTTGGGGCCCCCTACTCTAAGTGTCGGACACAATCCTAAAGCGCTGAGGCTGAGCTGAAGGTCCTACCATAGGAGTCTTCCTCTTCTTTTCTTCCTGGCAGGCTGTGATGCAGTCTTCCTGAGAAATGGCCATGTTGACTAACTCGTTGTAGCTGTTGGCCCTGACTATGTTGAGACGGTCACGGAGCTTAGTACTGAGGTCCCTCCTGAACGTGTCCCTCTTCTTCTCATCCGTGTCAGCATGGTAGCCTACATACTAACACAGGTCATTAAAAGCTTGAGCGTACTGCAACACTGTACGATTCCCCTGCGTGAGTGCTAGAAACTCATTGAGCTTGCGGTCCATGATGCCTGCCGGTATGTGATGCCCCGTGAATGCTGCCTTGAACTCTCCCCATTCCACCACGTGGTCAACTGGCTGCATAGTGAGGAAGTGATCCCACCATGTTCGCGCGGGTCTGCGAAGCTGCTGGGTGGCGAACCGGACCTTAGCCACATCTGAACAAACTCCATTAAGCAGTGGGAATTTGGATTCCACTACCCTGAGCCACACATCAGCATCAAGTGGATCCTCTACCCAAGTGAACAATGGCGGCTGAGTGCTGAGGAACTCCTTATAGGTGGCCGCTGCTGGGGGACGCTGATGGTGATCACCACCACCATAGTGCTAGGGTGGTGGCTGACGCTGAGCTAACTATCGTAGAATCTCATTTTGTTGAGCCATCAGTTCTTGCATGGTAGGAGGCGATGGCTGTGGTGGAGGAATGCGCTCATTCTGTCCACGGCGCGCTCTTCCTGCCATCTGAAATTTTAGGATGCTCTTAATATCATACTTTTGACATCAGGGTTCGCACATGATAAAAGATTTGAAAGGACAAAGTTTGTAAAATGCCAAACATTTCCTCGCATTTTTTTATAAAAGATACCACATGACATAAAACTTTCTTCATAACTTAATTAGAGATCGTTCATCCTTCACCAATCCAGAAGAGTTTGCTAATAGTTACAACAGTGTTCAAAATACTCGACTCTCTCTAGCCTAGTACCCCAAAGGCGCAAAAGCTAAGCTAGTTCTGAGGAGTTCTACTGCCACACACTTGTAACCCTATCTTTGAAACCTACTGGGCAAACGAGGCAACGCTAGACTCAGGGGAAGGTGGTCTTCCTGAGCTAGTCGTGTCCAAGCTGGATGCAGGCTCTAGCTCCTCTCCTCCCTCGATGTCAACATCCTCGTCGGCCCCTTCCGCCTCCATGTCTTGAATTTCCTGATGGTGCATATCCAGGTGCTGGTTGGCTTCCTCAAGTTGCTGCTGAGTGGTCAGGAGCTGATCCTCGAGAACCTCGATGGTGTTCTCCCTGGCTCCTACTTGCTCCTCGAGCTCTTGGATCTGGGTGGCCATCTGCTCCACCTAGAGGTCCTTTTCCACTAGCTCAGTGGACAGGTCTACCACAAGGTCCTCCCTGTTATCCAGGGTGATCTTGGTAGACTCCACCAAGCCCATCAGCTGGGACATTGCCTCCACTCGCACTGCTTGCAGACGATACAGGGCATTCATGCACCGCACCGTCAGGTAAGCAGTCTGCCTCGGGTAAAGAGCCCACACATCCTTGGCATGCTCCACTCGGTCCTTCCACATTGGGTCATCCTCCTTTTCAGCGGGGAACAAGCCAATGGGATGAGTGGACAGCTCCAAGGGGTGAAAGCCACAAAAGATCATCAGCCCGTGGAGAGCAATGGACTCGATAGTGTCTTCAGCCCAGAATCCGAAAGACTCGGAGTCCAACGAGCGCCAGCCCGGCTGCAAAGGATGAGGCTCTAAGGTCATCCTCACCCTACAGCAGGGTACCCGATGCTCCTCGAACAACTGCACCGTAAACTGGGGAGGCGTCGTATAACCGGCTCCCTGCAGCACCTCCCACAAAATGTGGGGAAAACCCTCTCGCGCAAGTCCGTCCGTGTGGGAATGTGCGTTCCCTCCATCCGAGGATTCGTGAGAAGTCATCTATGTAGGGGTAAGCATAAGCGAAAAAGAAAAAGAATTAAGAAAATAAAAGGGAACTAGGGCTTGGATTTTCTAGAGTTACGTGGGGATCTGGGAGATGTACTTAATCTTTTATTACCGTGCCTCATAGCTTTTAAACTTTCTTGGCCACTTACTAAGTAGTTAGAATAAAATGATGCATGCATGTACGTCCTAAGCGACCTCACATCAACTTATAGGGATAGAGAAATCTCCATCCCTTATTAGAGTAGCCCGTAGGGCACATTCAAATAGCCACCTAGCTACCCATCTAGGATCCTAAGGCTTCACGTTCTATGTCCATCCTTATCGTCTTACCGATCTATCCAACATTTGTTTCTAACAAGTTTTACTTTTGAAAAGGATGGAATTTACGGTTTACTGATTCCTCTGTGGTGGTACAAGCTCCGATACTAGCTGTGGCGGAACCACCTGAATTATTCCAACTTAAGTGCCTAAGTCCTGCCTTGGAGGCTAGACCACACTTAAATAGGAATAAAACGTCAATCCCTCGGATCTAGTCCGACGAGGCCACTAACAGGATCAAGCACCACGTACTCACTCGAAGGTGAGGCACAGAGCAAATACAATAAAGCATAAAACCATACATTAAGGAGTACTTAAAGTTATTACAACATCATTGGAGTTTATCAAAAGTAGTGATCATTGTTCGAGTTGCAGTGGAATATAACTAACGGTAAATGAACAGAGGGATGGGGAAGCCTGGCCCATCACTCCTCATGCTCCTCCTCTGCTGAGGACGGGTCCCACTCGATTGTCTAACCTGGTGGCAAGGTGGACGGCCAAGTCACTCCAGCAACCATGTCCTCCGGAGAACCTGTAAAAAATTTTGCCACAAGCAAGGCTGAGTATACTAATACTCAGCTAGACTTACCCGGTGTGAGGAGTCTACTCCTCTACCTCTAGACATGCAGTTGTGTCACACCCGGTTTTAGAAGGCAAACCGAATGCGAACCATGTACGTGCCAGGATCAGTTGTTCACGTACACAGCAGTTACATAACATGGACATCATCACACAGTGCTCAAATAGTATTAAAAGGGGAAATAATAGTCGATTACATCATACGTCTGAGACGTCCATATAGTTCTTACAATAAATCAAAGTGCGGAAAAGAAACGTAGATAACGCGGCCTTCACAGGCAGCCGACTGGGGGTTGCCGCTAACCCACACCTAGAACTCGTCGTAGTCTTGGAACTCCTGGAAGTCTCCTTCCACAGCTTCATCTTCTCCTGAGCAGTGGTTGCAATGCTGACAACCTGGGGGGGGGGGGTTTGGTGTGTAGAGCAAGGGTGAGTACACATCAACATACTCAGCAAGTATCCTGTTTGGCTGTAGTGGACTAGCTTTATGTGGGGATAAGTCAAGCAGTTGCTTTTAGTTGGTCAGGTTATTACTTACTAGTAGAAAGCCAGGTTTTAACATTAACCCAAGTTATTAGCCCAATGTATCCTTTCCAAACGAAAAGAATACCACTTACCAATACCATAATCATAATCAGAACCATCAATCTCATTGCCATCTGTACCAAAATATCTCTAATCAAGTATCACTAATATCTGGAGCTCCCTTGGCCGCTCATAACCGCGAGCACGGCTGATATATCAGTTTCATAACACTCTGCAGAGGTTGTGCACTTTACCCACAAGCCGTGATTCCCTTTCTGCCCGGAGAGAGCTACTCCCCATTGACCACTACCTAGGTGGTCCAGCAGGGCATCACTACGTAGCCTTTACAAAGATTCCCCGAGGCTGCAGCCGCCCGTTAGGTTTCCTAAATGTACCGCACTCCTCCCCAAGGGACAAATCAACCTTGGCAGAGCGAGCCGCATACACCGAGCCCCATTGACGGCACGACGGCGAAGCGAACTACACCCCGGTTCCTCTAATTATTCAGCTAAGAGCGTCCCATTCCACCCTCATGGTTGCACTGTTTTCCCGGGCGGTCATCCATTGAACAGGTCCTTACGGAGAGGCACTCGAGAAACCGCTCGAGTCCCCTTGAAGGTCACAAATATAATCATAAATAAGAAGGGAAAACAGCGTATCATAGATAATCACATCATGTTCATTGATTAGAGTTGAGCATTAGCATCAAACTAAGCAGTAATAATCCGACCCAAATAGGTAAACAAGGACATGAATAACAAAAGCTAGTCAATCCTTAGGTATAAATGTGTAATGCGGGAGGTGAATTAAAGAATGAATAGGACAGAGATAGGTCAAAGGACACTTGCCTCCACCAACCGACTGCTGCTCAGGGGCTTCTCCTGCGAATTCCTCGGGCTCTTCGACCGGATCGTTCTCTATGCGAGCGCAAACATACATACATCCACATATTTAATACAAAAGAACAGTACACCATACAAGGGAACAAATAAAGTGAGTATGCATCAAGTATGACATTCCATATCGTATTCATTATGATTAGAAAGAAACAGGAAAGGGTCTCGCAGGGGGTTAAAGCTTATGCACTAATGATTAGTTACAATTGGTTCTTAACAAAAGAATTCTGTTATATGCACTAATGGAAACCTAATCATTTTTAGTTGATCAACATTGAATGAGATAAACAATTAATTACATGAATCAATTAGCGTAATGGAATTCTAAATTAAGCTTCATATTTCAATAACATTAACAATGATTAGCCTACCTAAAATAAAATAACTATGATCACAGAAAGTAAATAAAATAAAATAAAAAAAATAAAAATAAAAAATAAAAAAAACAGGGGGGGGCGGTTGAACCGGCCCTAGGGCGGTTGAACCGGCCGGGGCAGAGCGGCCGAGCTGAGCGCGGGCGCGGGCGCGGGCGGCCGAGCTGGGCGGTTGAACCGGCCCGGGGGCGGTTGAACCGGCCGGCTGGGCGAGCGGCTGGGCCGGCCAGGGGCGCGGCCGAACCGGCGGGCAGGGGGCGGCTGGGCGGGCGGCCAGGGGCCAGGCGCGGCCGAGGGCGCGGCCAGGGCTGGCCGGGGGGCGCGGCCAGGCGCGGCTGGGGGCGCGGCCGGGGCGCGGCTGGGCGCGGCCGGGGCAGGGCGCGGCCAGGGCCAGGCGCGGCCGGGCGGGCTGGGGGAAGAAGAGGGGAGAGGGGAGAGGGAGAGGGAGAGGGGGGGCTCACCGGCGTCGGGCGGCCGACGGCGAGGGGCGGCGCTAGGGCAGGGGCGGCGCTAGGGCAGGGGCGGCGCTAGGGCAGGGGGTAGGGGGTGGCGGCTAGGGAGAGAATGAGAGAGAGAGGGAGGGAGAGGGAGAGGGAATTGGGGAAAAAAAGAGGGGATGGGGGGGGCGGTTGGGCCTACCAAGGCCCAAGAGGGGGGCGCGCAGGGGCGGCTGGGCCGGCCAAGGGACGGCCCACGGCGCGGGAGAGAGAGAAAAAGAGGAGAGAGAAAGAGAAAGAAAAGAAATAAAAGATTTTCTCCTTATTTTCGAAATCCGATCCTCCTAGATGAATGCATTTGCACTTTCAAACAAATCAAAGAATGCATAGTTCGGCATGGTGCATCAAACAACATAAAGTATTTTAGAGTTTTTCTTTACACGGGAATCCCAAACCGAATCCCGTTAGCTTTGGAAAAGGTCAAGGTCTAGCGAGGGGAAAAAGAAAAAGAAAAGGTAACGCCCGAATTTTGGCGAGTGAAGAAAAGAAAAAATTCAACTGCAAAATTCGGGGCGTTACAAACCTATCCCCCTTAAAAGAATCTCGCCCTCGAGATTCAGGGCTGGCTAGCAAAGAGCTCTGGGTACTTAGCCATCAGATCATCTTCACGCTCCCAGGTTGCTTCTTCCTCAGAGTGATGACTCCATCTGACTTTGCACATTCTGATGGTCTTCCTTCGGGTGACTCTATCTGCAATCTCAAGGATCTGAGCTGGCTTCTCAACATAGGTCAAGTCCTCCTGGACTTCCAGACCTTCCACTGGCAACTGCTCTTCTGGCACTCGCAAGCACTTCTTCAACTGAGACACATGAAAGACATCATGCACAGCGGACAAATTCTCTGGCAGACTGAGCTGATAGGCCACTTCTCCACGCTTTGCAAGAATCTGATACGGACCGATGTAGCGGGGTGCTAGCTTGCCTTTCACTCCGAATCTTCTGACTCCTCTAATCGGTGACACTTTCAGATAGACAAAGTCTCCGACTTCGAAACTCAGCTCTCTTCTTCTTGTGTCTGCATAGCTTCGCTGCCTCGATTGCGCTATCTTCAGATTCTCTCGGACCATCTTGATGTTCTCTTCGGCTTCAAGCAGAATGTCTGGCCCAAACACTTGCTTCTCTCCAGGCTGATCCCATTGCAACGGAGTTCTACAACTCCTTCCATAGAGCGCTTGAAATGGTGACATCTTCAAACTGGCCTGGTAACTGTTGTTATAGGAAAACTCTGCATAAGGCAATCGCTTATCCCATCCGGACTGATCTTGCAACGCACAGGCTCTCAACATATCTTCAAGAATTTGATTGGTCCTTTCGGTCTGGCCATCTGTCTGCGGGTGATAAGCTAAACTGAAATTCAGATGTGTGCCCAAGGCTTCATGCAACTGCTGCCAGAAATGAGAGGTGAACTGCGTTCCTCTGTCTGACACTATCTTCTTTGGCACACCATGAAGACAAACGATCCGAGACATGTACAACTCTGCCAATACTGCACTGTTGTAGCTGGTCTTGACAGGTATGAAGTGGGCTGACTTGGTCAAACGGTCCACCACTACCCAAATAGAATCGTAGCCGGCTCGAGTGCGAGGCAATCCGACTATGAAATCCATACCAATTTCATCCCATTTCCACCGAGGAATTTGCAACGGTTGCAACAATCCAGCTGGTCTCTGATGTTCGGCCTTAATTCTTCGGCAACTATCGCACATAGCCACATGCTCTGCGATTTCCCTCTTCATTCCGTACCACCAGAATTTCTTCTTCAGATCCTGATACATCTTCTCACTGCCAGGGTGAATCGAATAAGCTGTCTCATGAGCTTCCTTGAGAATCAACTCCCGAATGGACTGGACATTGGGAACACACAAGCGGTCTTTGAACCATACCACGCCTTCTGCATCTTCTCGAAAATCTTTGCCTCTGCCATCTAGAATCAGTCGCCAAATCTCACTGATCTTTTCATCGTTCTTCTGCGCTTCTTTGATTTCTTGCTCCAAGGTAGGTTCCAACTCAACTGTGACTCCTTGCGAATTGTTCAGAAATCCGAGACTCAACCTGTCAAACTCCTTGGCCAACTCATAAGGCATCGGACGAGCGACCATCAGATTGACTTGACTCTTCCTGCTCAAAGCATCTGCCACTATGTTTGCTTTGCCTGGATGGTAATGAATCTCCAACTCATAATCTTTGATCAACTCTAACCATCTTCGCTGCCTCATATTCAATTCTGACTGAGTGAATATGTACTTCAGACTCTTGTGATCTGTGTAAACATCGCATTTCTGTCCATACAAATAGTGCCTCCATGTCTTCAGGGCGTGAACCACTGCTGCCAACTCTAGGTCATGGATTGGGTAGTTCTTCTCATGAACCTTCAGCTGTCGGGACGAGTAAGCCACAACTCTTCCCTCTTGCATCAACACGCATCCCAAACCGGTGTAACAAGCATCACAGTACACAGAGAAGGGCTTGTGCACATCAGGCAAGACTAAGACAGGCGCTGTTGTCAACTTCTCTTTCAGCGCTTCGAAGGCCTCTTGACATTTCTGGGTCCACTTGAACTCAACCTTGTTGCCTAGCAACGCTGTCATTGGTTTCGCAATCTTCGAAAACCCTTCAATGAATCGCCGATAATATCCGGCCATTCCAATGAAGCTCTTGATTCCTCGAGCATCCGTTGGCGCTTTCCAGTTCAAAATGTCTGCCACTTTCTTCGGATCCACAGCCAATCCTTCTTTGTTGATTATGTGACCCAAGAACAGGACTTCACTGATCCAGAACTCGCACTTGCTCAACTTTGCATACAACTGGTGCTCTCGCAATCTCTGCAACACCATCCTCAAATGATCTGCATGTTCTTCTTCGCTTTGAGAATAAACCAGAATGTCATCAATGAATACCACCACAAACTTATCGAGATAATCCATGAATACACTGTTCATCAGATTCATAAAGAAGGCTGGTGCATTGGTCAAACCAAAAGACATCACTGTGAACTCATATAAACCATACTTGGTAATGAATGCCGTCTTCGGAATGTCCGAAGGTCGGATCCTGAGCTGATGATAACCTGACCTCAGATCGATCTTGGAGAACACACTGGCTCCTCTCAACTGGTCGAACAGATCTTCTATTCTGGGCAAAGGGTACTTGTTCTTGATCTTGACTTCATTCAAAGCTCGATAATCGATACACATCCTCTTCGTGCCATCTTTCTTTTCCACAAACAAGACAGGGGCGGCCCAAGGCGAGGTGCTTGGCCGGATGTAGCCTTTCTCTGACAGCTCATCAATCTGCTTCTTAAGCTCAACCAACTCTGGTCCAGATATTCTGTAAGCTCTCTTAAAGATAGGGGCGGTTCCAGGAAGAAGCTCTATGGCGAATTCAACTTTCCGCTCTGGTGGCATACCCGGTAAGTCCTTTGGAAACACATCTGGGAATTCAGACACAACCTTGATACTCTCAATTGGGTCTGCTTCACTGCTATCGACAGCCATCTGATAACGACTTCCTTTTTTCGGCTCAGGCGGGACTAACTCGGTCACCACTTCCTCTCCTAGTGGGGACACCAACTTGATTGTCCTTCTATCACAACTGATAACTGCCTGATACTTATCTAGCCAATTCATCCCTAGGATGACATCTATTCCCTGAGTACCCATTACTATAAGGTTAGCGGGAAACGCTATCCCCCTTATTTCCACACTTACATTCAAACATATGCTATCGGCTCGAATTCTACCACCAGCTGAGTCAATTTGAATGGGGGTTGATAGTAATTGGAAGATTATGTGCTTCTACCCATGATGCAGTAATGAAAGAATGCGTTGCTCCAGTATCAAATAACACTTCTGCAATATGGGAGTCGACTGGGAACATACCTACTATCATGTCGGGGGTCTCCTGAACTGATTCAGCCTCCAAGTGGTTCAGTCTCCAATGATTATAGCGCTGCTGAGGGCGGTTGCTTGCTCCAGGCTGGGACACATTCTGCTTCGCTGGGGCATTGGGGCCTGACTGCTGCTGGGCTGCCTTCTTCGGACATTGCATCACCCAGTGGCCTTGCTCTCCACAGTGGAAACATGCTCTGTTTCCAACCTAAGCTGGTGCTGCCTGATTGTTCTGCTGGTTTGCTGGGGCAGGAAGACGAGGTGTCTGCTGATTCTGCCTCTGAAACTGACCTCCTCCTGACTGATTGCTCTAACGGTTCTGGTACTGATGCTGAGGATACTGCCTTTGGAACTGCTGATACTGCTGACGCTGCTGATGCTGCTGAGGTGGACGCTGGTTCTGCCTGAACTGCTGAGGTTGATTGCCTGAGAAACGAGGACGGCTGCTGCTTCCAGGCTGGGGTCCACTGATCTTGCGCTTACAATCTTCCATCTCCTTACGCTTCCTTTCTGTCATGATTGCTCTGTCAATCAGGTGCTGGAATGTCGGGAAGGTATGATTCATCAGTTGATACTGCAGAGGGTCGACCAAGCCTCTCAGAAAACGGTACTGTCGCTTGGCGTCAGTGCTGACATCTTCGGGAGCATAGCGGGACAACTACAGAAACCTGTCTCGATACTCACTGACAGATGATGACCCTTGCTTAAGGGCCAGGAACTCCTCCTTCTTCACTGTCATCAGACCTGCAGGCACATGGTACTGACGAAAGCTACCTCTGAATTCTTCCCAGGTGATGGTGTCGGGGTCGGCATGGGTGGCGAGGTAAGACTCCCACCATGATTGGGCTGCTCCTCTCAACAGACGGGGACCATACAAGACTTTCTCCCTGTCGTCACACTGAGCGGTATGCAACTCCCGCTCCACAGTGCGCAGCCAATCTTCAGCATCCATGGGGTCAGAAGAGTGAGCAAACGTTGGGGGATGACCTCTCATGAATTCAGCACGCTTGTCTCTGGGCATCTGAGGCATCTGAGGCTGGGGTGGAGCTTGCTGCTGCTGCTGCTGAATGGCGGCCAGAGTCTGACCGATGGCCTGAACTGCCTGAGTCTGCATCAGAAACATCTGCTCGATCGACATCGGGGGCGGGGGTGGTAGCTGCTGCTGCTGGGGCGCCTCATCCTGCGGAGCGGCTTGCTCCTGCTGAGCACGCCTTCCTCCTCTGCGCCTGTTCTCTGACATCTGCAGAACGCAACCACACATCAGAACTGATCTGGCAAATCTTGCAGCATAGGAAAAGAGTGTAGAATTCTTCAACAGCACTGAACAGATGAGCATCTTCACTGATCTCCAACACAGACCACACAGCTTCTCAGATAAAGAGGAAAGTAGAATAAAGGTTTTCCCAACTATATAACTAACTCCATTAACATCATAGGTAAACCAAAATGCAGGGGATACCCACACTCTGGTGACAATCATTACAAAGATCCAAACCAAACATAGTTCATCATGACAAACATAAATGCACAGGATATAACAAACTACCCTGTCTAACTAAGACTAACTAAGACCGAGACTAACGCTAAGACT
Source organism: Zea luxurians (assembly GCA_029449295.1). Taxonomy (NCBI): domain Eukaryota; kingdom Viridiplantae; phylum Streptophyta; class Magnoliopsida; order Poales; family Poaceae; genus Zea; species Zea luxurians. The sequence goes on along the minus strand of JAOPSE010000033.1, from coordinate 23,227,541 downwards.
GAAGCTTCTATGTGTATATATTTCGTATTAATTACAAGATCCAACTCTAACAATCTATGGTTCTAGATTTATCTTGGTCTTGCAGTCGGGATTGCCATAAGACTGGAGTCCACGCCGAGGCGAGCGGTACGGGTGCTGAGTCCCAACGGGAGCGGGGGAACCATCATCCAAGTGACGACGTTCCGCGCGCTCAGCCCGCAGTAGGGCGATCTCAGCACGAGCCCTACTCAGCTCGTCTAATGCATGGTCCAGCTCCGTGTTTAGCACGGCGGCTAGGTTGACTGTGCTGCTCAACCTAGGATTGTCCTCACCAGCAGGTGAAACAATCACGCCTCCTGTGCTGCCAGATGGACGGCGGGGGTAATACTTCAGGTCAAGACCGTCAGCTACCCCACCGAGAACCGAGCAGTAGTGCGAAAGCGCACGCCGTGCAGCATCCTGCATGGCTGCCTCAGCTGAGTCCCGCTCAGAGATAGAATAGTGCTCTGAGCAAGCCTTCGCGCCCTGGAGACTGTTCTCCGGACGGCGCACCAAACAGGTCGCCTCCCAGCGGTCCGGGTAGACCCCGCGACTATGCTAGTAGACCACACAGCGATACTCGATGGACCAAGTACGCCGGTCAAGTGCCCGACGTAGCAGGGTGTCGAGCGCATCGTGGAAGTGACACCCGCGAGCAGCGTCGCGAGTGATGGGTCGAGCAACCCATCCTTCCGGCTCATGGTCAGCAGAGAAGTCGATGTCGTGGCTCAAGCTGTCGTCGCCACCTCCGTCGTCTGGATCTCCTCCAACAGCTACTCCAGAAGCTGGGACGCCCAGTGGTGGTGCAGGGGGCGCCTCCAGGGGAAGCACAGGAGAGCAGCTCCTCACAGACTCTATCTCCTGCTGGAGCGAGAAGGAAGAGCCCTGCTGCTCCTGTCGTCGATGTTCCTGCTCCTCATGCAGGCGGTGGTGCAGTCTCTCCAAGTGGCTGGACTGTCCGGCCACGGGACGGCGAAGCGGACGCTCAGCAAGGCGGGAGGGTAAGAAGGGGATGACGGACTTTCGTGCAGTGTGTCTAAGTCGAGCCATCTACAAAAGACATCGCAAGCAAAAGGGTGAGAACAGAATTAATATGACCAGCAAATAATGAATCATAAATAAATGAAGGATCAGAATAAAACAAAATTTTCAGCAAAGTATAATATATAGTAGAACATAGGTTTGGTCAGTAGGACCAACTTTTGAAGGGGTACCCAAGTCAAGGCAGGGACAGAGGTCTATAGTCCTTAGAACGACCATTCTACTCTAGGTTAGCGGTCCTACAGTCAGCACGGCTTTGATACCACTTATGTCACACCCGGTTTTAGAAGGCAAACCGAATGCGAACCATGTACGTGCCAGGATCAGTTGTTCACGTACACAGCAGTTACATAACATGGACATCATCACACAGTGCTCAAATAGTATTAAAAGGGGAAATAATAGTCGATTACATCATACGTCTGAGACGTCCATATAGTTCTTACAATAAATCAAAGTGCGGAAAAGAAACGTAGATAACGCGGCCTTCACAGGCAGCCGACTGGGGGTTGCCGCTAACCCACACCTAGAACTCGTCGTAGTCTTGGAACTCCTGGAAGTCTCCTTCCACAGCTTCATCTTCTCCTGAGCAGTGGTTGCAATGCTGACAACCTGGGGGGGGGGGGTTTGGTGTGTAGAGCAAGGGTGAGTACACATCAACATACTCAGCAAGTATCCTGTTTGGCTGTAGTGGACTAGCTTTATGTGGGGATAAGTCAAGCAGTTGCTTTTAGTTGGTCAGGTTATTACTTACTAGTAGAAAGCCAGGTTTTAACATTAACCCAAGTTATTAGCCCAATGTATCCTTTCCAAACGGAAAGAATACCACTTACCAATACCATAATCATAATCAGAACCATCAATCTCATTGCCATCTGTACCAAAATATCTCTGATCAAGTATCACTAATCTCTGGAGCTCCCTTGGCCGCTCATAACCGCGAGCACGGTTGATATATCAGTTTCATAACACTCTGCAGAGGTTGTGCACTTTACCCACAAGCCGTGATTCCCTTTCTGCCCGGAGAGAGCTACTCCCCATTGACCACTACCTAGGTGGTCCAGCAGGGCATCACTACGTAGCCTTTACAAAGATTCCCCGAGGCTGCAGCCGCCCGTTAGGTTTCCTAAATGTACCACACTCCTCCCCAAGGGACAAATCAACCTTGGCAGAGCGAGCCGCATACACCGAGCCCCATTGACGGCACGACGGCGAAGCGAACTACACCCCGGTTCCTCTAATTATTCAGCTAAGGGCGTCCCATTCCACCCTCATGGTTGCACTATTTTCCCGGGCGGTCATCCATTGAACAGGTCCTTACGGAGAGGCACTCGAGAAACCGCTCGAGTCCCCTTGAAGGTCACAAATATAATCATAAATAAGAAGGGAAAACAGCGTATCATAGATAATCACATCATGTTCATTGATTAGAGTTGAGCATTAGCATCAAACTAAGCAGTAATAATCCGACCCAAATAGGTAAACAAGGACATGAATAACAAAAGCTAGTCAATCCTTAGGTATAAATGTGTAATGCGGGAGGTGAATTAAAGAATGAATAGGACAGAGATAGGTCAAAGGACACTTGCCTCCACCAACCGACTGCTGCTCAGGGGCTTCTCCTGCGAATTCCTCGGGCTCTTCGACCGGATCGTTCTCTATGCGAGCGCAAACATACATACATCCACATATTTAATACAAAAGAACAGTACACCATACAAGGGAACAAATAAAGTGAGTATGCATCAAGTATGACATTCCATATCGTATTCATTATGATTAGAAAGAAACAGGAAAGGGTCTCGCAGGGGGTTAAAGCTTATGCACTAATGATTAGTTACAATTGGTTCTTAACAAAAGAATTCTGTTATATGCACTAATGGAAACCTAATCATTTTTAGTTGATCAACATTGAATGAGATAAACAATTAATTACATGAATCAATTAGCGTAACGGAATTCTAAATTAAGCTTCATATTTCAATAACATTAACAATGATTAGCCTACCTAAAATAAAATAACTATGATCACAGAAAGTAAATAAAATAAAATAAAAAAAATAAAAAAAAATAAAAAAAGAGGGGGGGGCGGTTGAACCGGCCCTAGGGCGGTTGAACCGGCCGAGGCAGGGCGGCCGAGCTGAGCGCGGGCGCGGACGCGGGCGGCCGAGCTGGGCGGTTGAACCGGCCCGGGGGCGGTTGAACCGGCCGGCTGGGCGAGCGGCTGGGCCGGCCAGGGGCGCGCCCGAACCGGCGGGCAGGGGGCGGCTGGGCGGGCGGCCAGGGGCCAGGCGCGGCCGAGGGCGCGGCCAGGGCGGGCCGGGGGGCGCGGCCAGGCGCGGCTGGGCGCGGCCGGGGCAGGGCGCGGCCAGGTCCAGGCGCGGCCGGGCGGGCTGGGGGAAGAAGAGGGGAGAGGGGAGAGGGAGAGGGAGAGGGGGGGCTCACCGGCGTCGGGAGGCCGACGGCGAGGGGCGGCGCTAGGGCAGGGGCGGCGCTAGGGCAGTGGGTAGGGGGTGGCGGCTAGGGAGAGAATGAGAGAGAGAGGGAGGGAGAGGGAGAGGGAATTGGGGAAAAAAAAGAGGGGATGGGGGGGGCGGTTGGGCCTACCAAGGCCCAAGAGGGGGGCGCGCAGGGGCGGCTGGGCCGGCCAAGGGACGGCCCACGGCGCGGGAGAGAGAGAAAAAGAGGAGAGGGAAAGAGAAAGAAAAGAAAGAAAAGATTTTCTCCTTATTTTCGAAATCCGATCCTCCTAGATGAATGCATTTGCACTTTCAAACAAATCAAAGAATGCATAGTTCGGCATGGTGCATCAAACAACATAAAGTATTTTAGAGTTTTTCTTTACACGGGAATCCCAAACCGAATCCCGTTAGCTTTGGAAAAGGTCAAGGTCTAGCGAGGGGAAAAAGAAAAAGAAAAGGTAACGCCCGAATTTTGGCGAGTGAAGAAAAGAAAAAATTCAACTGCAAAATTCGGGGCGTTACAAGCTGTTTGGCTGAGGGGGGTTTGGTTTGCCAAAAAGCACTAGCTGAGTCTAAAATCAAGTTTTAGCTATTCAAGTTTTAGTGTGACTCTCTTAAGACTAAATGTGTACCTAGCTAACCATACATGGTATCAAACATTTAGCAATCAACATCTTTTGCCAAATCAACTCATTTGCACTTATTACTCAATGCAGTACAATGGATCAAGCAGTCTCATTAACTGCGAGAAGCAGATGATTCGAATCGAGTTTTTATCCTTGCAAGGTAAACCTAAACACACGACGTGGCGAGGCACTCCGTCCCCACACACATCAACCGTCCCCATCAATTCCCTAGCAATAGAAAGGGGCTCACCGCCTTGGCGTACAATGCCTCACTGACCCCGACTGTCGTCGTGCAGTGACCACACTTGTACCCACCATAACCGGAATGGGAGACCACGTCTCTGGTCACGTGAGGAGGGCAATCTGCGGGCAGTCTGTTATCAAAGTGGATACAATCAATTCCTGACCTCGCGTGAGTGCTAGAAAAATAACTCGACTTCTACCGAGATCCCTAATTAGCAAAGCAGCTACTCGACCTAGCATACTAGTATCCATCTGGGCTTGCCTTCCAAAGCTGGGGCAGGCAGATCCTCGATGGCAGGCTCTGGTGCTGGCTCCTGGACTACCTCCTGAGCAACTCCTTGCTCCGGAATGAGGATGTACTCTCCGTCAGCGAGATTACAGTCTATCGAATGCAATGAATAAGATGTATGCATATTAATGATATGGCATTTTGGAAACACTAAGCATAGTGAAACAATATTAAAATAGGGGTATACTAGGGTTTCCTTTGGTTGCCTTAAGGGTTTTATACATTCATTTTAGGGTCTTGAATAAACTTAAAATTTCAGTCACCCTCTAGAGGTTTATTTTGGCTCTTGGAAGATTTAAGGTTGCACCCCACTAATCTTTCCAATTTCTTATTTTACTTTCTATTATGCTTCTTAGTGAGTGCCTTTACACTATCATGGCCAGTTAACATTTTCCAAAAATGTTATAAAAATACAGTGGGTAAACATTGACCTCTAGATTTCATTCTATAAATTTGAGGTTGAAAATAATTTAGATACTCCTTGTGCAAAAATGACAAAGGTAAGGGTAAAATGGCACTTTACACTATAGCTCTGTTGTAGGTGAGGTTTCAGCACTAAATTTTATTTTTGCCATGATTCCTAAGTGATAATAGGTCTCTATGTTAAAAATCACAGAAAAGACCCACTGGATATTTAGTTGTGATTTTCTAAAGTTTAAAGTCAAAAAGGTACTTATAACTAACTTGTTATTTGAAAAACATCAAACAACAGAACTTACATTTTTCCTAGATTCATATTAGCATATTATTAGTTATCCCAAGGATTGGGGTGGGTTCTCCTCAGGATTGTTTTTCTAAGTTCTCATTGTTTTCATGAAATAAATTGTGGTGCATTTCTTTTGTGTTAACAGAAGGCTTAACAAAATTTTCCAGTGAACTATGTGAATGAAGTAAACAAGCAAAAATGTGGTTGCCCTCTGGTTCTTATTTTAAACTCCCTTTTCTATTTTCTTTAACTTTGAGTCAAAGTGAGTTTAAATGGCAAACCCTTCCCTAATCTGGTGTACTGAGGGGTTTATTATTTTTAAACAGGCTAGGTAGTGGTTAAGTACCTTTCTGATTTTTCTTAATTCCAGTCTAAAAGTGTAGCTATTTTTCCCTTCTTTATTTAACTTTTGGTCAATTTACTATTTAAATCAAAACTCTAAAATTTTCTGCAATACTTAGGGTGTTTGGTATTTTTCCTAGGTAGTTTATATTATTTAGAATCTAGCAAAATTGGTTTGAACAGATTTGGTTGAATAAAACTGAAGTTATGAATTTTACAAGCTCTGTTTACATTTAAATGAATAATGTTTAAAAGGTTTTATGAAAAACCAGTTTACACCAAGACCCCTGGGATTTTCCTAAACCAAGTCTTTAATTATACCTCTGCGGGACTGTTCACATGAGTCACTGACTATTCAAAACCCCTAGCTTCTTCTTCTTTTTCCCCGAGCTCCCTCCCCCCCCTTTGAAATAGTAACCGCGGGAATAAATAGGGTGGCGCGGCTTACCAGCGGTGAGGGAGGTCTGGCGAAGGGCGGGGTTAGCTCCGGGAGGTCCTGGCGATCATGTCGAGGTACGGCTCCTCGACGGTGATGGCCGGAATCGATCAGGCCACTTGCGCAGGCGGGCGGGCTCATCGGCGGCGTGTGCTCCGGCCTGCTCACGCCGACATCTGTCGGGGACCATAATTAGGGGTACCCTCAAGACTCCTAAATCTCAGCTGGTAACCCCCATCAGCACAAAGCTGCAAAGGCCTGATGGGTGCGATTAAGTCAAGGATCGGTCCATTCGAGGGACGCGATCACGCCTCGCACGAGCCCAGCCTCGGGCAAGGGCAGCCGACCCCGGAGGATCTACGTCTCGCCCGAGGCCCCCCTCCAGCAACGGACACACCTTCGGCTCGCCCGAGGCCCAGCCTTCACCAACAAGCAACCTTGGCCAAATCGCCACGCCAAACGACCAAATCGCAGGGGCATTTAATGCAAAGGTGGCCTGACACCTTTATCCTGACGCACGCCCTCCAGTTGACAGAGCCGAAGTGACCGCAGTCACTTCGCCGCTCCACTGACCGGTCTGACAAGAGGACAGCGCTGCTTGCGCCGCTCCGACTGCTGAGCCACTCGACAGAGTGAGGCTGACAGCAGCCAAGTCCAGCCCTAGGCGCCATGGGAAACTCCGCCCCGCCCGACCCCAGGGCCCGGATTTGGGCTCAGCCTCGGAAGACGACGAACTCCGCTCGGCCCGACCCAGGGCTCGGACTCGGGCTCAGCCCAGGAAGACGACGAACTCCGCTCCGCCTGACCACAGGGCTCGGACTCGGGCTCGGCCACGGAAGACGACGAACTCCGCTCCGCCCGACCCCAGGGCTCGGACTTGGGCTCAGCCCCAGAAGACGACGAACTCCGCTTCGCCCGACCCCAGGGCTCGGACTCGGGCTCAGCCCCGGAATACGACGAACTCCGCTTCGCCCGACCCCAGGGCTCGGACTCGGGCTCAGCACCGGAAGACGACGAACTCCTCTCCGCCCGACCCCAGGGCTCGGACTCGGGCTCAGCCCCGAAGGACGACGAACTCCGCCTCGCCCGACCCCAGGGCTCGGACTCAGCCCTGGCCTCAGCCGACGGTCTCCGCCTTGTCCGACCTAGGGGCTCGGACTCGACCTCGACCTTGGAAGACAGACTCGACCTCGACCTCGGAGGAGCCTCCACCTCACCCAACCTAGGGCACGGACCGACCACGTCAACAGGAGGCGCCATCATTACGGGGAACAAGACCAGCATCCCATCTGGCTCGCTCCACTATACGAGTAATGATGGCGCCCCGCACGCTCTATGACGACGGCGGCTCTCAGCCCCCTTATGGAAGCAAGAGGACGTCAGCAAGGACTCGACAGCCCCGACAGCTATCCTTCTGCCAGGCTCCAGCGCTCCTCCGACGGCCACGACGCCACACGAACTGGGTGCCAAAACCTCTCCGGCTGCCACGATGGCATGTACTTAGGGCGCTAGCTCTCCTCTGCTAGACACGTTAGCACACTGCTACACCCCCCATTGTACACCTGGATCCTCTCCTTACGCCTATAAAAGGGAGGTCCAGGGCCCTCTTACAGAGGGTTGGCCGCGCGGGGAAGGACGGGACGGCGCTCGCGCAAGGCCGCTCGCTCCCTCCCGCGTGGACGCTTGTAACCCCCTATTGCAAGCGCACCCGACCTGGGCGCGGGGCTAACACGAAGGCCGCGGGTTCACCTCCCACGCCTGTCTCCCTCTGGCTGCTTTCCCCCCCTTCGCGTTCCGCCTCACGCCGACCCATCTGGGCTGGGGCATGCGGCGACAATTCACTCGTCGGTCTAGGGACCCCCTGGGTTTCGAAACGCCGACAGTTGGCGCGCCAGGTAGGGGCCTGCTGCGTGTTGACGAACAGCTTCCCGTCAAGCTCCAGATGGGCAGTCTCCAGCAACCTCTCCAGCCCGGGACGGTGCTCCGTTTTGGGAGTCTTGAGTTCATGTCCTTCGACGGCAGCTACGACATGATACTCCTTCCCCCACCGCGCGACAGCGACAATGGCGGTCGACAACCCGCCCGCCGGCAGGGAAATCGACGACGCCTTCCCCACGTGGTGGAAGAACGACATTCGGGCTTGTCCCGTCCCCTCCTCCGTCGACGGAGGAGGAGGCAGGGCAACCAAGGCCAAGCAGGAGGCGGCACCTCGTTGGCTGTCGAGCGAGTCGATGGCGCCGGTGCCCCAACGGAGAGCGTGTCGGGCATCGACCTCGCATCTGAGATGAAGACGAGCTCCGTCTCCCCGCAACACACCAACCTCAAGCAAACTGACGACGCCAGCACGCTCGCAAAGGACTTGCTGGGCGTCACCCTCGTACCTGAGACAACGGTGCAGTCAGTCCCGGACGTGACTTCGTCACCGCCCATCGACCAAAAGGTACCGACCGATTCCCATCTCGCGCCTTTTGGATTCGGCCTCGACCCACCAAGCAACTCCGCTTCGGTGGACATTCTCATAGAGGCGAGTCCAAACCCTCTGGGGTATCGTATGTGGTCACCCTGGGACCGGCTGATGGCCATCTCGACCTACGGGCCCTCGGGGTCCGAGGAAGATGGCGAGCCCGACCTCTGTTGGGATTTCTCCGGACTTGGTAACCCCAGTGCCATGCGGGACTTCATGATCGCATGCGACTACTGCCTTTCTGACTGTTCCGACGGTAGCCGCTGCCTCAGCGACGAGGACTACGGTCCAAGTCGCGAATGTTTCCACGTCAATCTAGGGGGTCCCGGCGAAGGCAACCATCTTGGTATACCGGAGAACGGTGATCCCCCTAGGCCTGTGCCTCGCGTTGACATCCTTCGGGAGCTAGCTGTGGTCCCCGTCCCAGCGGGGGGTCATGACCCACAGCTCGAGCAAATCCGCGAGATGCAGACCAGGCTTGACGAGGGAGCAGGAACACTTGAGCCGATCCGCCGGGACATCGGGCAGGAATGGGCGGGCCAACCTCCGGCCGGAGAAGCGCGTCATCTCCCCCAGGGCATCCAGCACCGCATCGCCGACGACGTCAAGGTAAGGCCGCCACCGGTTTCCAGTGGAGTCGGCCAAAACCTGGCCGCAGTGGCAATACTTCTCCGCGCGATGCCGGAGCCATCAACCACCGAGGGGCGGCGTATCCAGGGAGAGATCAAGAATCTCCTGGAGGACGCCGCGATTCGACGGGCCGAAAGCTCCGCCTCCCGAAGGCAGGGGTACCCCTCGGAACATCGCGCCGCGACTTCCTGATTCATGCGGGAAGCCTCGATCCACACCGGGCGCACGCGCAACACAGCGCCTGCGGCCCCGGGTCGCCTCGGCAACGAGCACCATCACTGCAGCCGTCGGGCCCACCTCGACGAGAGGGTGCACCGAGGCTACCACCCAAGGCGTGGGGGACGCTACGACAGCGGGGAGGATCGGAGTCCTTCGCCCGAACCACCCGGTCCGTAGGCTTTCAGCCGCGCCATACGACGGGCGCCGTTCCCGACCCGGTTCCAAACCCCGACTACTATCACAAAGTACTCGGGGGAGACGAGACCGGAACTGTGGCTCGCGGACTATCGGCTGGCCTGCTAACTGGGTGGAACGGATGATGATAATCTCATCATTCGCAACCTCCCCCTGTTCCTCTCCGACACCGCTCGAGCCTGGCTGGAGCACCTGCCTCCGGGGCAGATCTCCAACTGGGACGACCTGGTCCAAGCCTTCGTCGGCAATTTCCAAGGCACGTACGTGCGCCCTAGAAACTCCTGGGATCTCCAAAGCTGCCACCAGCAGCCAGGAGAGTCTCTCCAGGACTACATCCGGCGATTCTCGAAGCAGCGCACCGAGCTGCCCAACGTCACCGATTCGGATGTCATCGGCGCGTTCCTTGCCGGCACCACCTGCCGCGACCTGGTGAGCAAGCTAGGTCGCAAGACCCCCACCAGGGCGAGCGAGCTGATGGACATCGCCACCAAGTTCGCCTCTGGCCAGGAGGCGGTTGAGGCCATCTTCCGGAAGGACAAGCAGCCCCAGGGCCGCCCACCGGAAGATGTTCCCGAGGCGTCAACTCAGCGCGGCACCAAGAAGAAAGGCAAGAAGAAGTCGCAAGCGAAACGCGACACCGCCGACGCGGACCTTGTCGCCGCCGCCGAGTACAAGAACCCTCGGAAACCTCCAGGAGGTGCCAACCTCTTCGACAAGATGCTCAAGGAGCCATGCCCCTATCATCAGGGGCCCGTCAAGCACACCCTTGAGGAGTGTGCCATGCTTCGACGCCACTTTCACAAGGCCGGGCCACCCGCGGAGGGTGGCAAGGCTCTCGACGATGCTAAGAAGGAAGATCACAAGGCAGGAGAGTTTCCCGAGGTCCGCGACTGCTTCATGATCTACGGTGGGCAAGTGGCAAACGCCTCGGCTCGGCACCGCAAGCAAGAGCGTCGGGAGGTCTACTCGGTAAAGGTGGCGGCGCCAGTCTACCTAGACTGGTCCGACAAGCCCATCACCTTCGACTAGGCCGACCATCCCGACCATGTGCCGAGCCCGGGGAAATACCCGCTCGTTGTCGACCCCATCATCGGCCACGTCAGGCTAACCAAGGTCCTCATGGACGGAGGCAGCAGCCTCAACATCATCTACGCAGAGACCCTCGGGTTCCTGCGGATCGATCTATCCTCGGTCCGGACGGGCGCTGCGCCTTTCCACGGGATCATCCCCGGGAAGCGCGTCCAACACCTCGGACAACTCGATCTACCCGTCTTCTTTGGGACGCCCTCCAACTTTCGAAGGGAGACCCTCACGTTCGAAGTGGTCGGGTTTCGAGGAACCTACCACGCATTGTTGGGGAGGCCATGCTACGCCAAGTTCATGGCCATCCCCAACTACACCTACCTCAAGCTCAAGATGCCGGGCCCCAAAGGGGTCATCACCGTCGGGCCCATGTACCGACACGCTTACGAATGCGACGTGGAGTGTGTGGAGTACGCCGAGGCCCTCGCCGAGTCCGTGGCCCTCATCGCCGACCTAGAGAACCTCTCTAGGGAGGCGCCAGACGTGAAGCGCCACGCCGGCAACTTCGAGCCAGCGGAGACGGTTAAGTCCGTCCCTCTCGACCCCTGCAACGACGCCTCCAAGCAGATCCGGATCGGCTCCGAGCTCGACCCCAAATAGGAAGCAGTGCTCATCGACTTTCTCCGCGCAAACGCCGACGTTTTTGCATGGAGTCCCTTGGACATGCCCGGCATACCGAGGGAAGTCGCCGAGCACTCGCTGGATATCCGAGCTGGAGCCCGACCCGTGAAGCTGCCTCTGCGCCGATTCGACGAAGAAAAGCGCAGAGCCATAGGCGAGGAGATCCACAAGCTAATGGCGGCAGGGTTCATCAAAGAGGTATTCCATCCCGAATGGCTTGCCAACCCTGTGCTTGTGAGAAAAGAAAGGGGGGAAATGGCGGATGTGTGTAGACTACACCGGTCTAAACAAAGCATGTCCGAAAGTTCCCTACCCTCTGCCTCGCATCGATCAAATCATGGATTCCACTGCTGGGTGCAAAACCCTGTCTTTCCTCGATGCCTACTCAGGGTATCACCAGATCAGGATGAAAGAGTTCGACCAGCTCGCGACTTCTTTTATCACACCCTTCGGCATGTACTGCTATGTTACCATGCCGTTCAGCTTGAGGAATGCGGGTGCAACGTACAAACAGTGCATGAACCATGTGTTCAGCGAACACATTGGCCAAACGGTCAAGGCCTACGTCGATGACATCGTAGTCAAGACGAGGAAAGCCTCCGACCTCCTTTCCGACCTTGAAGTGACATTCCGATGTCTCAAGGCGAAAGGTGTGAAGCTCAATCCCGAAAAGTGTGTCTTCGGGGTTCCCCGAAAATGCTCTTGGGGTTCATCGTCTCCGAGCGGGGCATCGAGGCCAACCCGGAGAAGATCGCAGCCATCACCAGCATGGGGCCCATCAAGGACTTGAAAGGCGTACAGAGGGTCATGGGATGCCTTGCGGCTCTGGGCCGTTTCATCTCGCACCTCGGCGAAAGAGGCCTGCCTCTGTACCGCCTCTTAAGGAAGGCTGAGTGCTTCACTTGGACCCTGAGGCCGAGGAAGCCCTCGGGAACCTGAAGGCGCTCCTCACGAACGCGCCCATCTTGGTGCCCCCCGCTGCCGGAGAAGCCCTCTTGATCTACATCGCCGCGACCACTCAGGTGGTTAGCGCCGCGATTGTGGTTGAGAGACGAGAAGAGGGGCATGCATTGCCCGTCCAGAGGCCAGTCTACTTCATCAGTGAGGTACTGTCCGAGACCAAGATCCGCTACCCACAAATTCAGAAGCTGCTGTATGCAGTGATCCTGACGCGGTGGAAGTTGCAACACTACTTCGAGTCTCATCCGGTAACTGTGGTGTCATCCTTCCCCCTAGGGGAGATCATCCAGTCCCGAGAGGCCTCGGGTAGAATTGCAAAGTGGGCGGTGGAGATCATGGGCGAGACGATCTCATTCGCCCCCCGGAAGGCCATCAAGTCCTAGGTCTTGGCGGACTTCGTGGCTGAATGGGTCGACACCCAGCTCCCAACAGCTCCGATCCAACCGGAACTCTGGACCATGTTTTTCGACGGGTCGCTGATGAAGACGGGGGCCGGCGCGGGCCTGCTCTTCATCTCGCCCCTCGGGAAGCACCTACGCTACGTGCTACGCCTCCACTTCCCGGCGTCCAACAACGTGGCTGAGTACGAGGCTCTGGTAAACGGGTTGTGAATCGCCATCGAGCTAGGGGTCCGACGCCTCGACGCTCGCGGTGACTCGCAGCTCGTCATCGACCAAGTCACGAAGAACTCCCACTGCCACGACCCGAAGATGGAAGCCTACTGCGATGAGGTTCGGCGCCTGGAAGACAAGTTCTATGGGCTCGAGCTCAACCACATCGCCTGACTCTACAACGAGACTGCGGACGAGCTGGCTAAAATAGCCTCGGGGCGAACAACGGTTCCCCCGGACGTATTCTCCCGAGACCTGCATCAACCCTCCGTCAAGACCGACGACACGCCCGAGCCCGAGATGGCCTCGGCCCAGCCCGAGGCACCCTCGGCTCAGTCTGAGGTACCCTCGGCACAGTCAGAGGTACCCTCGGCTCGGTCCGAGGTACCCTCAGCTCGGCCCGAGGCACCCTCGGCTCAGCCCGAGGCACCCTCGGCTTGGCCCGAGGTACCCTCGGCCCCCGAGGGTGAGGCACTACGCATCGAGGGGGAGCGGAGCGAGGTCACGCCTAATCGAAACTGGCAGACCCTGTACCTACAATATCTCCACCAAGAGCTACCCCTCGACCAAGCCGAAGCTCGGCGGTTGGCGCGGCGCGCCAAGTCATTCGTCTTGCTGGGAGATGTGAAGGAGCTCTACCACCGTAGCCCCATGGGCATCCTCTAGCGATGCATTTCCATCACCGAAGGTCAGGAGCTCTTACAAGAGATACACTCGGGGGCTTGCGGCCATCATGCAGCACCTCGAACCCTTGTTGGAAACGCCTTCCGACAAGGTTTCTACTGGCCGACAGCGGTGGCCGACGCCACTAGAATTGTCCGCACCTGCGAAGGGTGTCAGTTTTACGCAAGGCAGACCCACCTGCCCGCTCAGGCTCTGTAGACCATACCCATCACTTGGTCGTTTGCTGTGTGGGGTCTGGACCTAGTCGGCCCCTAGCAGAAGGCACCCGGGGGCTACACACACCTGCTGGTCGCCATCGACAAATTCTCCAAGTGGATCGAGGTCCGACCCCTAAACAGCATCAGGTCCGAACAGGCGGTGGCGTTCTTCACCAACATCATCCATCGCTTTGGGGTCCCGAACTCCATCATCACCGACAACGGCACCCAGTTCACCGGCAGAAAGTTCCTGTACTTCTGCGAGGATCACCACATCCGGGTGGACTGGGCCACCATGGCCCACCCCGTGACAAATGGGCAGGTAGAACGTGCCAACGGCATGATTCTGCAAGGACTCAAGACTCGGATCTACAATGACCTCAACAAGTTCGGCAAGCGGTGGATGAAGGAACTCCCCTCGGTGGTCTGGAGTCTGAGGACAACACCGAGCCGAGCCACGGGCTTCACACCGTTCTTTCTAGTCTATGGGGTCGAGGCCATCTTGCCCATAGACTTAGAATACGGTTCCCCAAGGACGAGGGCCTACGCCGACCAAAGCAATCGAGCTAATCGAGAAGACTAACTGGACCAGCTGGAGGAGGCTCGGGACATGGCCTTACTACACTCGACGCGGTACCAGCAGTCCCAGCGACACTACCACGCCCGAGGGGTTCGGTCCCGAGACCTCCAGGTGGGCGACCTGGTGCTTCAGCTAAGACAAGACGCCCGAGGGCGGCATAAGCTCACGCCTCCCTAGGAAGGGCCGTTCGTCATCGCTAAGGTTCTGAGGCCCGGAACATACAAGCTGGCCAACAGTCAAGGCAAGGTCTACAACAACGCTTGGAACATCCAACAGCTACGTCGCTTCTACCCTTAAGATGCTTCCAAGTTATTCGTACACCCCATTCACACACAAAGTCTGGTCATCAAGGAAGGGTCAGCCTTGCCTCGGCAAAGCCCGACCCTCCCTCGGGGGCTAGAAGGGGGGAACCCCCTCTGTGTCGAAATTTTCCTCGAAAAAAGAAAAAAATCTTTTCTGCCAGAATGCCTTTCGTGCTTTTCGACTACTTCGAAAGTGGATCCTGAAAACGACGGAGTACACGTAAGCAGCCAAGGCTGACCGAGCCGAGGGACTCCTACGCCTCCGGGATACGAATACCTCACTCATCACCTTCTGCGATAAGTAACTCGCGCTCGGATAAGTGACTCCGCGGACCGAACAAGTCTTCACGCTCGAAAGCTCCTCTACCGGAACGATTTTTCGGGCCTTCTCGACTACGTCGGTGATAGAACCCTATGGACGAGTAAGAGTGCGCGTAAGCGGCAAGGCCGACTGAGCCGAGGGATTCCTACGCCTCCGGGATACGGATACCTCACTCATCACCTTCCGTGAAAAGCAACTCTTGCCCGCACAAACAATTCTGTTACCGACAAATAAGTCTGGATACTCGAAACAAGAGGAAAAGGGACACAGCTTCACAAAACGACGACAGTGTGTTTGGGTCTCGGCGGCCGCAGAAAACATACACACACTACAAGACAACCTGATCCTGCAGGCTCGGACGTCGATAGTTGAAGGGGGCAGCGGCACCCTCGGCATCAACTGCACCTTCGGTGGGGTCTGACCTAGCCTCGGACGACGACGCGGTTGGAGGATCTCCACTCTGAAGGACGACATCAGCACCACACCCGGGCCATCGCCGCCAGGGTCTTCTCCAGGAATCCGGCTCGAGCAGACGGCTCGGTCGGCCACCCTGAGGCCTCGGCCAGCTGTCCCCCGAAGACATCAGCCCGGCTTGTGGCCTCGGCAACTCAACTCCGGTGTCGGTCCTGCTAGTGGACGACCCGGCCAGGCTCCGGCTGACCAAGTCTTCTTTTCGAGCCAACTCTGCCTCTGTCCGTGCTGACACCGCTACCTCCGGCTTCAGCTCATTGAAGAGCGGCCGAGGGGTTCCTTTAACTAAGAAAGAGAAGCCTCGGACAGCAAGGCCGACCGAGCCGAGGGACTCCTACGCCTCCAGGATACGGATACCTCACTCGTCACCTTCGCACGAGGCGACTCACGCTTGGTGAAGCGGTTCAGATAACCAACAGGCGAGTCTTAGTGCTCGAAAATGAGGAAGAAACATGGCTCCGCGCCGAAAGTACATACATGTTTAGGCCCCGACAGCCGCAATGAACAAGACACCGGCACTCAAAGTGCCATTACAAATGGAACTCCGGTTCCACCTCCGCAGGCACGAACAACCCCACACGATTGGGGGGCCTGCGGAGCAACAGAAGACCGACGAACGGCTCGCCGTCGCCCGCTCTAGCAGCGGCGACGACGACGACTTCTGCTCCGGGGGGTCGAACAGCAGCAGCGATGACCTCAGGGCGGATGCTGCTGCCATGAGGCCCTCGCCCATGCCCCCACTTGAGAGGCAAGGACGGGCAGAAGGCCGTAGAGTTGGAGGTCAGTCCGTGGGCGGCACCGGCTAGCTCGTCGGTGGAGAAACCTCTTTCGGCTGCCGTGGCGGAAGGCGGCGCCGGGAGCGGCTCCGAAGCCACTCGGCTCAGAGAGCCAGGCACGCGGCAGCTGCCAACGCCACGAACGGCGAACGCCTTTCCCCCGATCACTGAGGGAAGGAGCGGGCCGCCGCCCGCGCAGGGACCGACCCTAACTCAGCACACTCCCCTCCCCAGCACTGATGATGAACATCCTTGAAGCTGAGGGAGGGGCAGAGGCCGCAACCCGGTTCGCTTCTCCCTGCCATAGAGCTGGAGGTCACCATCTTGGGTGACCACCAGTGAGGGGATGCGGCCGGGCTGCATGATGAAAATCCTTGAAGCCGAACGATGGCTGAAAGGTACCAACTCCCACGAAGTTGCGTTCCTCCGACAACAAGACGGAAGGATTGCAGGCGTCCCCCATCCGGGGGCTCAGAAGGTGGAAAGACACGACTCATAAGGGAACGCGAAGACATGGTCGTCTTTCAAGGGGGTCACCCTCCTTTTAAAGGCAACTCTCCCCACTTGCGTCCTCAGCCGTTGCAGGCTGAGTCTTCTCCAACACGCTCCAAGGTCCTCCCCCTACGACATGGGGGCTGGGCCCCACGCGTCATGCAAGCTGGTCCAGGGCAGAAGGATCCAAACCGCCACGCGTAGGGCATGCAACTGCCCAACGGTTACAAGCATTCCCTCACTTTCGCCCAGACCAGCGGGTGAAAGGGTGGACAGCCATGCAGTCGGCATGCAACCACGCCAAGTGGGCGCACCCCTTCGACTCCAACGCGCCCAGCATGGAGGCCCAGGCCCACACGTCATGCAACCGGCGCGCCGGTTGCTACGTGCGAGCAACTGCACCACCACTCGCACCACTATCGCGCCTCCTCGACTGCGGAACCAGTACCGCGACTCGAGGCAACCCTGCGTATGACCCAGCAGTGCCAGCCAGGCGCGACGGTCAATACGGCCAAAAATGGGCCGGCAGTAATGGCGGTGGCAGGCGGGCAGGAGCAGCGGTCACGTCGTCAGCCAAGCTTACGTCCCATCCAGGGGCAGCGAGAGAACCCTCTCTCACGGCATGAAGACGGCGCGCCCGTGTTCCGTTCCTCGAACGGCTCGCACACGCGCAACGACCGCCTCGCTAACCACTCGCCCCGTCGCATTAACTCCGCGGCAGGACAGGCGGCGCCTCAGGCAGGAGAAGCAAACGACGCTTCGCCTTCGCCATAATGACCGCGACGAAAAAGGTACGCCACGTCATTCGATTTCGTATCCTTTTCCTTTTCCTCTTTCTCTCTCTTACAACAGGGACCGGGAAAGGGGGATACCCCGAAAAGGACCCTTCTCCGTGAAGGAAACAGGCCCCGAGCCTCCATACTGATCAGAGGTTCGAAGGCTGGCCCCTCGGAGGGGTTCAACGGCCGTCTCAGAGCGCTTGGGTTCTGCGCCCACTACTAGTCAGAGGTTCGATGGCCGGCCCCTCGGAAGGGTTCAACGGTCGCCTCAGGCCACTCGGGCTCCGCGCCCACTACTGATCAGGGGTTCGTAGGCTGGCCCTCGAAGGGTTCACAGTCGCCTCAGACACAGAGCGAGGAATGACCCTGGGTACGTTCGATACATAACCAAGGCTCGGGCTACGCTCCCGAGGTACCCTAGGACATTTCCGAGACCAGCGGGAACGATCTTGTAACGGAATCCCATCAGAGGGAGGCATCGAGCCCTCGGACCCCATCAAAAGGGGACCGGGTCCGGCAGATCACCTGCAGGTACTTTTGGAGCGCGCCTCCGGGCCTCTAGCCGACCCCTAACAAATGGGGCACAGGCGTCCACTCGGATTACCCGCCAGCAGCTCACCGGAGACACCATGTTCGGCGCCCTCCGAGGGCAACATGGCGCTTCCCCCCCCCCCTCCTCCTTGCGGAAAGGCGACGCAGGGGCGTATGTAAAAAAGTCGAGTTTGTCCTTGACCGTCCTCTCGCCCTGTGCAGAGGATCAGGGGCTGCTCTCGCAAACCCGGCTCCGGCCAAACCGTTGACAGCGTCAACATACCAGCCCGAGAACTTGGGACCCGACCGTGCACCCGAGCTACGGCCAGCTCGCATGAGGGAACAACCAGACCAGCCGAAGTGTTGTGAAACGACTAAGACCTCGAAGGAGTCAAACTACTCCTCCGAGGCCTCGGGGGCTACACCCGGCGGGTGCGCTCGTGCGCACCCACCGGAACAAAATGCAACCAAAAAAGGCTGGTCCCCTTGCAAAAAAGTGTGGCAAAAGCCTCCAAGCGAGTATTAACACTCCCTTCGAGGCTCGGGGGCTACTGTCGAGGACCATAATTAGGGGTACCCTCAAGACTCCTAAATCTCAGCTGGTAACCCCCATCAGCACAAAGCTGCAAAGGCCTAATGGGTGCGATTAAGTCAAGGATCGGTCCATTCGAGGGACACGATCACGCCTCGCCCGAGCCCAGCCTCGGGCAAGGGCAGCCGACCCCGGAGGATCTACGTCTCGCTAGAGGCCCCCTCCAGCAACGGACACACCTTCGGCTCGCCCGAGGCCCAGTCTTCACCAAGAAGCAACCTTGGCCAAATCGCCACGCCAACCGACCAAATCGCAGGGGCATTTAATGCAAAGGTGGCCTGACACCTTTATCCTGACGCATGCCCTCCAGTCGACAGAGCCAAAGTGACCGCAGTCACTTCGCCGCTCCACTGACCGGTCTGACAAGAGGACAGCGCCGCCTGCGCCGCTCCGACTGCTGAGCCACTCGACAGAGTGAGGTTGACAGCAACCAAGTCCAGCCCTAGGCACCATGGGAAACTCCTCCCCGCCCGACCCTAGGGCTCGGACTCGGGCTCAGCCCCGGAAGACGACGAACTCCGCTCCGCCCGACCCTAGGGCTCGGACTTGGGCTCAGCCCCGGAAGACGACGAACTCCGCTCCGCCCGACCCCAGGGCTCGGACTCGGGCTCGGCCCCAGAAGACGACGAACTCCGCTCCGCCCGACCCCAGGGCTCGGACTCGGGCTCAGCCCCGGAAGACGACGAACTCCGCTTCGCCCGACCCCAGGGCTCGGACTCGGGCTTAGCCCCGGAAGACGACGAACTCCGCTTCGCCCGACCCCAGGGCTCGGACTCGGGCTCAGCCCCCAAAGACGACGAACTCCGCTCCGCCCGACCCCAAGGCTCGGACTCAGGCTCAGCCCCGAAGGACGACGAACTCCGCCTCGCTCGACCCCAGGGCTCGGACTCAGCCCTGGCCTCAGGCGACGGTCTCCGCCTTGTCCGACTCGGGGGCTCGGACTCGACCTCGACCTTGGAAGACAGACTCGACCTCGACCTCGGAGGAGCCTCCACCTCGCCCAACCTAGGGTACGGACCGACCACGTCAACAGAAGGCGCCATCATTACCCTACCCCGTGCTGAATCAGACTACGGGGAACAAGACCGGCGTCCCATCTGGCTCGCTCCACTACGAGTAATGATGGCGCCCCGCACGCTCTATGACGACGGCTGCTCTCAGCCCCCTTACGGAAGTAAGAGGACGTCAGCAAGGACTCGACAGCCCTGACAGCTGTCCTTCCGCCAAGCTCCAGCGCTCCTCCGACGGCCACGACGCCACACGAGCTGGGTGCCAAAACCTCTCTGGCTGCCACGATGGCATGTACTTAGGGCGCTCGCTCTCCTCCGCTAGACACGTTAGCACACTGCTACACCCCCCATTGTACACCTGGATCCTCTCCTTACGCCTATAAAAGGGAGGTCCAGGGCCCTCTTACAGAGGGTTGGCCGCGCGGGGAAGGACGGGACGGCGCTCGCGCAAGGCCGCTCCCTCCCTCCCGCGTGGACGCTTGTAACCCTCTACTGCAAGCGCACCCGACCTGGGCGCGGGGCTAACACGAAGGCCGCGGGTTCCACCTCCCACGCCTGTCTCCCTCCGGCTGCTTTTCCCCCTTCGCGTTCCGCCTCGCGCCGACCCATCTGGGCTAGGGCACGCGGCGACAATTCACTCGTCGGTCCAGGGACCCCTAGGTTTCGAAACGCCGACAACATCGTTCAATCCAAGGGCATAGGGAGCTTCACAGGGTGCTAAGGATGCTACCCATGCAAGGAATCGAAGAAAGACTCACCGTGGAGCTCGGTCTACGCACGCCGGTGGTCGGGTGAAGTCCGACGACATCGATCCGGTGTCTCCGGCGAGGTAGAGTTCGATTCTTCGCTCTGGAAGCTTCACCGAGGCACACAGAGGCTATCCCAAGGGTTGGACAGGGCGGGGAATGGCTAGGGTGGCCAGTCTACGGTGGTCGGGTCTCGGGTGGCCGCTGGCATGCCGTGCGCAAAGCGATCGCCGGTGAACTTGTGCTCCGGTGGGGTGGAGAGCGAGCGGGGGTGTATGGTCAAGGCCTCGGTCAGCTTTATAGGCATGGGTGCTGGCGTGGGCGTGGGGTCTTGCTTGGCGCGGTACGGCACGCATGGGGCCGAGCGTCGGGGCGTGCTCTGGCGTTGCCAGGGCGCGTCGAACACGTGGCCATTTCCTTCTGCCCGTGTTCTAGCCCCTGCTGAGCAGCCAAATGTGCGAGTCTCGCCATAAGACTTTTGTGAGATCTCTTCTCTGCACCTAGGGCTACCTAGTTCATGTGAGTTCCAAGGGAAGATATGCCCTAGCTTGGGAGATATGTAGGCGCCAAGTTGGGTCTGTCGGCACTATTCATCCCGAGACAAAATAGGTATCAACTCGTGTCAAATGGTCTTGGCTTTGGTTCAAACTTTTCCAGTATGTTCCTTAGATAATTTGGCTCCCTTTTGTCAATTGGACCCCATGGATTTGGTGCAAGCAACTAGGTGAACATCTATGATCTTTGGAAGAAGGCTGATTTTTGACTTAGAGAAAAATTGGTTGTTCTTTGGTGTTCTTCACTTGGGGGCTGAATTTGAGAATTTTGTGGGACCTTTTTGGAATACTTTCCTTAATATTTCTTGTAGATATATAAATGTACTTCAACTTTGGTAAAGGGTTTAAGTCATGAAATGGTCATTTGCATAGCTTTCTTACTAATCCCATGCTTGGACGTCTAATGGCTCAAGAGGGGTCTAGGGTTTAAGCCACTTTTTCCAAGGTGAAGATGCATGAAAATCTTGGGTATTTCTTTTGTCATGATCATTCCTTAATTAATCCATGGTCTCTAAAGTTTTGGTGCGCTCTTCTCCCCCACTTAAACACATGTGATAAAAGGCCATAAGTGCATGTATTGAGCCAGGGCCTTGGGTAACACCTGGGGTGTTACACCCCCGAGGATATTATCAAAATGGGGATTTTTATTTGGGCCATGAGGAGCCAGGGGTTAAAACCAAATGCATGGTGTTTTTGTAATATTCATGAACTGTCATACGAGACTAAGGCCACTATCAAAGAACAATATCACAATAATTTTGGTTGCTACAGCTTCGTGCCTCGTTCTGGTGCGAGCTATCCAGTTCCAACGTTTCGGAAGAGGTGGCCAGGGTCCTAGATGCAAGAGTGGTTTTATGTGAAAAATGACCTGGTCGAAAAAGAAGATATTAAGGGTATCATTCAATGCACTATCTGTTCTCGCTTCAGCATCAGAAGGCCGTCTCTTGCTCTTGGAAATGACGTAGAAGCATGCCAAGCTACGTATAACATAGTTTGCACATATATTGACACCAGGGATTTGGTCCAAGAGCATATTGTGTATAGAGTGTGACCTCTCTCAAGTGGCTGGGAGATGCCAACTGAAGCTGCTTCTGGGTCCAGCCAGGATGGTTTAGTTTACCTGAAGTATACCTTCAGGTACCAAAATCAATTTGATGAGCCGAATGATGACTGGCTAGATTGCATTGAGGCAACTAGCGACGAGTTGCTTGGTGCCTATACGAGGGACGAGGATGATGCCCTGACAGTGGCCTTCGGATGGCGCGGCAAGAAGAGATTGAACAGAGTCTTTGATGTTATTGGCTTTGTGTACCCAGACTATTGTTATCCCTCACGAAAGCAGGGAAAGAAAAGAAAGGCTGCTGCTTCGACTATTTCTCCCACGCCGAAGGGGAAAAAGGTTAAAGTTTTGATGCACCAACCCAGGTTTATTGAAACAGCCAAAGTGCTGAAGCTTGTTGAGGGGCCTTCTTCTACTATTGAGCTAGAGTACCCTGCTCTTGCTGAAGCCAAGGGAGAATCGGCCGAAGTGCCGAAATCGATGGTGACAGCGAAACAGGAGAAAACCGAGACAGCCGAAGAGCCGAAGCGACCTGCCGAAACTATGGAAAGAATGGCCGAAAAACCAGAACCAAGGGGGTCGGCAGAGCAACAAAAAACCTTGAGACCGCCACAAGAGCCGAAGCTGCCGAAGGTGACCAAAATTCCTGCAATAACTCCAAAAAGGAGGAGAATGGCCAGCGTACTAGACGCTATTATGGAATCTTCAAAAATACTAACCCCTGCTTCAGCGCTTGAAAGAAAGGGTGAAATTCCAAAGAAATCTAGCGAAGCTGGTTTGTCACTAGATACTGTCGAAGCTAGGCCATCAGCTCCCATTAAGGCATATACTTCGGAAGCTACTCCTTTGACCTTGGAAGAAGAAAATGCGCCAAAGAAAGTTAAGTCTCCTGCTCCCGAAGTGCTTGCTAAAGAGCTAGACTTTATCGTGCGACATGCTTTAGGGAAGCAGCTGTCGAGAGAGCAGATTGCCGAAGTTGAACAATACGCTAGGGATCTAAAGTACCTAGAGAGATCCTTGATATTCAATGGTACTGATGAAGATGAATTTTTGTATTGCCTTCCGAATGATAAGGAGATATATGTCTACCGGGAGATTACAAATAGCATAGGATATCCGAAGCTTGAGCTTGGCCTGTCTGTAATGTCGAAGGATCAACTTGCAGACAGCCTTGCTTATAACAGTCTAAAGGTGAGAACGTTTAGCTTACAAACAGATATTCTTTTGTATCTTCTCTTATTATTGTTTTTTGACCCTTTTTATTATATTTTTTATAGGGCTTAATCCTAAGCAAGGCTTTAAGGGCACAAAAGAACGCAGAAGATGAAAGCTGCCAAATAGCCCTTGTGAACCTTCGATCAGAAGTTATTAAGCTAAGGAACAAAGCCCTTGAAAAGATAAAATATTGTTTCCTTAGTGGATAGGCTAAAGAGCAGCGAAGTAAAATTTAATACACAATCTGAAGCTCATAAAGCCGAAGTCGAAGGCCTAAAGAAAAAACTTGCTGAAATGAACAAAGATTTTGAAGTTGCGAAAGCAAAGCAAGAAATAAGCGAATGGACAAATTCAAGATTGCAAAAGAATGTGGATGAGCTTCATGAATTCAAAGAGAGATGTTATGAGAAATCCTTGGATTGCGCAAAGAAACTGAAAGACAGTTTTGCAAAGGTGGGTGCATACTCATCGGAGCAAAAAAAATTTCGAGGTGATCCCGAAGGAGTCATTGAATGGATCGGCGAAGAAGCTGAAGCTTTTGAAAAAATACTTAGCGATCGTGGGGATTTTTGCGCCTTCGTCGATGCCCGAGGGGTTGTAGCAGTTTTGGAGAAAACTGGTTGTGAACATGTTAAAGCTGCGGCCCAGGCAGAAGTTACCTTCTCCATAGATGATACAAAGGAACCTTCAGCCGAAGCTACTCTAATGAGTGGGAAATTTTACTCCGATGTTTGGATGAAGGGCGGCCGTGAGATAGCCGACGAAGCAATAAAGAAAAATGAAAAAGAATCCCATGATGCCCGAGTAGAAGCAAAGGAAGCTAAAGAAGCTGTCGAACATGCATTGATTATAGGTACTTCTATTTAATGTCCTTTTGCTTTATTATTCGTTTATGGCTTCGAATCCCTAACTTTCATATACTTTGCTATAGCCGGCCTTTCGCCACCTCCAGAGCCATTCAATCCTGAGGCTGACCCCATCATAAAAGAAGCCTTGGATGTGATGGAGGTCGCCAATACAACCGTTGACGAAGTTGTTGACAGGCTATTGAATGAAGCTGCCGATAGAATACTCAAAGAAGACTAGATTCTTGTTAGCTAGGAGATGTAATATTGTTGTATGGGTCAAACATCAGACATTTGTATATATATGAATGTATTTTCTTTGCGATGTATGAAATTTGTGTACATACCACTTTTGAGCCTTCGGCGAAAAAACACCTTCCCTCTTTTCATGCTTCACAAAGAATTAAAAGTTCTATGCCACATCTGTTGTTCAATATCGTTGTTGACGAAGATTTCCTTGGTGTGTAACTATTGTGTAAATTTATGTCTGTCGAAGGTATACTTCGTGCTTCAACACATTGTTTCATAATCCACATATTTTCGTAGGATCATTTTCCCTTTCCACAATTTTCTTGATGATGCAATATGATGTATGATGTAATGCTATGCAAAATGATGTTATGGCATGATGTAGCATGATGTTTATGCCGATAGCACACACCCACATAAGAACACATCCAGACTCTGCATTCCCTTAAGAACGACTTTGGAGTCTCTTCACCCTTTACTTAGGTGGTATTTTAGCTCTGCATCCCCTTAGGAAAGACTTTGGAGCTAAGCTCTGCATCCTCGTAGGAACGACTTTGGAGCTTCTTCACCTATGTTTAGGTGGTATTTTAGCTCTGCATCCCCTTAGGAACGACTTTGGAGCTTCTTCACCTTTTATTTAGGTGGTATTTTAGCTCTGCATTCCCTTAGGAATGACTTTGGAGCTTCGGAGCATACTCTGCGCTCCCTTAGGAACGACTTTGTAGCTTCGGAACTTACTCTACGCTCTCTTAGGAACGACTTTGTAGCTTCAGAACTTACTCTGCGCTCCCTTAGGAACGACTTTGGCAACCGATGGTGTGACCAAAGTATTATTATTACATGAAATTGGATATTCATTCTTCCTAAATTGTCTTTCGTGCAAGAAAATATAAAGGCAAAAAAATTTAAGATACATCAAATCAGGATATTCTTTAGTCGCACCATTGTAGCCTCTTTAGTAAATGTGCTTTGATTGAGGCACAGTGCTATTGACTGTGCGAGCTTCGGACTCCTCCCGAAAGTCGCGTTGCTGCTGAGCATGGCGTTGCCCTTCTAGCTGCTGATTGTGACCCAAGACAGGTGCTAGCAGTGGTGGTGGTGGCAACTGGGCCCAGGAAGCTTGAGAATGGCTTGCCGAAGCGACAAAAGTCGTAGGCTGTTGGTTACCCACATACTCCGGGACATATGGAGAATAGCACAAAGCAGTGTGGAGGACTTGCTTCGGCTGACTCTGCCGCGCTTCAGCTTCAGCAATTTCCTTCTGCTTCTGAATGGTAACATGGCATGTCCTTGTTGTGTGGCCCTTGTCCTCGCCACAAAAAAGGCAGTACAACTTTCGGGGTTGATTGCCAAACCTTCCACCAATGAAACTTCTTCCTCCTCTACCTCTCGGAGCTGGTGGTCTGAAGGAAGTCTGTTGCATGCTCGAAGTCTGAGAACTATGATGGCTATGTTAAGCATTACTGGCCCTGTAATCATTGGTGTTGGAGTTGTGGATTGATCGGACATGCCTGGGGTGAAGTCTTCCTCTGAAGCCCCTGGTCATCTCAGAAAACCTGTAAGCCTCCTCCCTTCTTTGGCGAAAATCATTGTCAGCGTGGATGTACTCATCCATCTTTTGAATAAGCTTCTCTAGAGTTTGTGGAGGCTTCCTGGCAAAATATTGAGCTATAGGTCCAGGCCGAAGCCCCTTAATCATGGCCTCAATGACAATTTCATTGGGCACTGTGGGTGCTTGTGCTCTTAAGCGCAAAAACCTTCGAGCATACGCCTGAAGGTATTCCTCGTGGTCCTATGTACATTGAAACAAAGCTTGAGTTGTGACTGGCTTTGTCTGAAAGCCTTGGAAGCTAGTGACCAGCATGTCCTTGAGCTTCTGCCACGATGTAATTATCCCTGGCCAGAGAGAAGAGTACCAAGTTTGGGCCACATTTTAGACTGCCATGATGAAGGACTTTGCCATGACGGCAGCATTACCCCCATACGAAGATATTGTTGCTTCGTAACTCATCAAGAATTGCTTTGGATCCGAGTGCCCATCATACATGGGCAGCTGAGGTGGCTTGTAGGATTGCGACCATGGGATAGCCTGCAATTCTGCCGCTAGAGGAGAAGTATCATAAAAGGTAAAGCTACCATGATGGAAGTCGTCATACCATTCATCCTCGTTAAATGAGCTCTCCTTACGAAGCTCCCTGTGCTAAGGCCTTTGGTCATGGTCATCTTGGGTAAGATGGCACATTTCTTCAGCGACTTTGTCGATCTCCTTCTGAAGGTTGGCCAGCCGGGCCATCTTCTCCTTTTTCCTTTGCACCTGCTGATCAATGACTTCCAGGTTCCTAATCTCCTGATCGTATCCTGGTTTGTGTCGAGTGGCTATAATGTAGCCCCTGGCGCTACTGTCTTCTTCAGCGGCATAACGAAGGTTGATGCTTTGCCGAAGGTTGTGGAAGTGAGTACACCGGAGGTGGGCACCAATGTTGGTCACTTGTTCTCAAATGCTATGGATTAAGAACAAGACAACACAATTGTTAATGATTAAAGACCTTCATCCTTCGAGGCATTATTTCCTTTCGGATTTAATGATCGTCGGACGAAGGTTATGAAGGATATACCTTCATCATCTCAGTATATAAGTATGAATATGAATATTAATATAAATGAGAACGTGAAAGAACATTAAAGAGTGGAAGATAATGATCAGATCCTTACTATTTGTTTATATTCATATTCACATATAATAATTAATATTAATGATATTTATAATACAATGGTACCTTCGGTTCGCTAGAAGGTGGGAATGCAAAGATGACACGAGAGAGAGATTACAATCCAGCGTGAACAGTACGGTGTTACTATTCATCTATTTATAGGCACGGGACGTAGCCCGGATAAGGTTACATCCATGCCCGTGGCTTTTACTCTTAATTATAATTCGAGTTAACAAGGACGAATTAGTCTTTTCCCCTTTAGGTCGGTTCCGTTCTTCATCCTTGCTATCATACCAAGCCGAAGATCCTTTAGCCATAGCTTCGGCATTCATCCATGTCACCTTCGAATTATATCTTCGTATTACACACACCTTTATCATGAGAGAACCTTCATCCCAAAGCCGAAGTCTCCTGTAATAGACTATGTCATACTGAAAACATATGGTTAGTTATGTTTTTAGGACCTTCGGGAGAGGAAGGCCCCTAACATAACTGAAGAAACAACTAATAGAGTTATAGGAGGCAGGATACATTCGTCCGAGTTCCTCACCTTGGGGAGCACCAGTTCTGTTTGTACAGAAGAAGGATGGTTCACAGAGGATATGTGTTGATTATAGATCACTTAATGATGTCACAATTAAGAATAAATATCCTTTACCTCGTATTGAAGACTTGTTTTATCAGATTAGAGGTGCTAGGGTATTCTCTAAGATTGATCTCAGATCGGGTTATCATCAAATGAAGATTAGGCCTTCTGATATTCCCAAGACGGCGTTTTCTACTCGATATGGTCTATATGAGTTCACTGTCATGTCGTTTGGCTTGACTAATGCACCAACCTACTTCATGAATCTGATGAATAAGGTGTTTATGGAGTATCTCGTGGTATTCATCAACGACATTATGGTTTATTCCAAGAACGATAGTGATTATGAGGAACATCTACAATTGGTACTACAGAAGTTAAGGGATAATCAACTCTATGCCAAGTATAGCAATTGTGAGTTCTGGCTTGACGAAGTACCATTTCTTAGACACATCATCTCCAGTGGAGGAATATCAGTGGATCCTGCTAAAGTGAGAGAGATAGTGTCCCACACCCGGTTTTGGGGGCAAAACCGAATGCATAGCATATGTGGGCCAGGATCCATTTTCCACACATATGTTGACGTCACAAGTGCAATATATCAAAAGACAATGCAATAAAGGCGTGAAAAGGAGTAGAGTAACATTATTACATCATCTGGACCATAGTATCTTACACAAGTATCATTATCAAAGTACGACAGAATTAAACATGGACACTCTTCCACAGGAAGGCGACTGGCGCATTATTAGACTTAGTACTTGTCGAATCATCTGCAATGTCTTCATCATCACCCTCTGATCAAAATATTAGCAAGGGTGAGCTCACTTATGGTCGGGGCTTGGCAAGTGGGGGAAATAATGCAAAGTTAACAAGGTAGGCTATGGATAATGTAACACCTGGGTTTCGGGGGCACCAAGACCGGGAAGTGAACATAATCATCAAGTGTGCTGGGACCAAGTCTCACACATATGATGAATCATGGCACAGGATCGAATGTCATATCTTTACTATATAATAGGAGTTCTATACAAAATAAATAAATAATTACATCATATGAGACAACTATCCAGCAACCCAAAGTTGACTGGGAGACGATGGCCTAGACCTCTCACGAACTCGTCACAACATCCTCCAAGCGCCTCATCTTGTGGTACCTGTTCTTGACCTATGGGGGGTGTGAGACAGCAAGAGTGAGCTCACATACATTCATAGCTCAACAAGTTGTGGGGAATAATGTGTATGAACTCGCCAGAGATGGGAGCTCATGTGAAGTGTAAGGCTTACCAAAGAGGATGGTTGAAGCTGAGCATTGCTTTCAAAGTTGGTCAAAATTTTATAAGAAATTACTAAGTATAAGTAAATACCAACCCAATTAAGTAGTAGAACAAAAGTGATAACAACACATGCGATGCAATGCATATGACAATTGAATTTAGTTTCATAAATTAATCATGTGAGGGTCCGAGTTGCTCATGACCGTGAGCATGGCTAGTATACCAGTTTTACACTCTGCAGAGGTTGCGCATCTTTACCCACAAGTCATGTTACCCATCTGGCAAGGGATCGCGACTTCCCATACACCTCTACCGAGGAGGCAAGGCAGGGTAACACTACGAGGCTTTTACAAAGTTCCACTAGCTTCAGAAAACCCGCTACAGTTTATAGGAAGCTCCAATGCAGGGATCCCTTGCCTAACCGCCATCGCAGCAAAATCAACCCAAGGTCCTCCCTACACTGACCACTCCCCTACTGCCCTTGCCCCTTTCAGGTAAGGTAGTCATCCACTAGCTTTCCTAATTAATCAGCCAAGGGGTCCTATTCCTCCCTTGTGGTAGCACTGTTTTCCTGGGTGGTCGCTCCATGTTCCAATTAACATAATGATCTTATCATAAACAGTAATAATAAACTGATAATAAAAGTGTAATCATGAATAATGTATCTCCATACCCAAAACCACATAGAGCAATAGCAGGTACTACCCAAAAATTCAGTGGTGAACAAGGTATAAAGATAGTCAAACTAGGGTAACCTATTGGGTCCCATCAAAATTAACCTATGCAGATCATTATGATAAATCAGAACATGACTGGGTAAAAAGAAGTGATCAAGGGCACAACTTGCCTGGGACATGAGATTCCAGGTACCAGGATGATCTTCAGATTCTCGTGACCACGCGCTAGTCGTAGTAATACAGACAAACAGTGTATAGGCAAAATTAACATCACACCAAACATAAGAATAAATTGCGTAATAATAATCTACGCGTCGTAACGAGATCGCAGAAATAATAATTACTAAATTCAGAGTTACTGTTATTTAGTTATGAATTTCTAAAGTTATTTAACACTTAGAATAGATTAACTCAAGTGAACAATTTTATTCCAAGTTACATGGCTAAACAGTGTTACTAGTTGATAGACAATATTAGTACAAAATTATTGCAACTGGAATGGATCAATTTGGAGTTAGAATAATTAAATATGAATTAAACAAGTTTATGGATTTATTTTTATACTAAAAACCTATTTTCTTTATTAATTCTGAATTTTCTAGGGGTTCTGGACTGGGCACCAATAACAGCGAAACACAGGGGTCATCTCACAAAAGATCATAAGACTCAGGATTCCCCCGCATTGGACGGCGGGTTATTTATAATAAAGGGTAGGGTTTCTTTTGCAAAGTTGAATAGCCAAAGGGGTATGGGCGGATGAGAGCCATTGGATTGCCATTGCGTGGCGCAGATTAAATCATAACCTTATTGAACCGGTTATACACCGAGCACCGTTGATCCTAAGATCCTCGGCCCCGATTCAATTAAGCCGGATTCAAATTCCCATCTATTGATACGCACATCAACGGCTATGGTTCCACGGCTCGAACGGGTATGAGGCTTCTAATCTGAGCCGTTGGCTTGTATCGGATGGTGCGTACCCATCTCCCTCCACCCAACCAGTCCGACGGCGGCGCCGCCGATGACCAGCGCCATCATCGGCTACAGGCGGTTCGCCCTAGTGCCCCCAAACCCACGCATGGTCTCGCGTAAAATGGAGAGGAGAGTAAGGAGGATACGATGGTGATCGACTTATAGGTGATCGAGCAATGATGAACGCTGCCCACGCGGCACGACGGCAAGGGGAAGGAATTCCGCCACCGGCGAGAAATTAGTGCCCAGGAGACGATGCCTTCGCCAATAGAGTCTTCAGGTGTGTTCAATGAACTCCGGCGAATCACATGGGTACCCTAGGATGGTCAAAACCCTCCAGGAATCCCAATTTCCCCCACGGCGGATCTCACCTTCTTTCTATTGCTGTTTCTTCCTCACAGCTCTCTCTATGCTTCAGCTCGCCAATGGTTCAGGGGAGGCCGCAGGGCTGATTTATATGCCCCCGGTCGGAGCCACGAGGGCAGCGGTTGCAGCCCAAGAACTCCGGCGCTGGAATCGGATCGAGGTAGCCCACCGAGAGTTCCGCTGTCTGTTTGGGGGTTGTTGCAAGGTAGGAGGAGAATCTTCGGTGCGGGCCGCTGGCAGCGACATTACGCCAACGCGTATGCACGGAACATACAGGGAGGGAGGCTGGAGCAAGGGCGGTGAGCGACCATAGCCGAGTTTCACGCATGCCATACGACCAAGTCCATTGAGGAAGATGACTGACAGGCGGGGCTACCGGTCAGCGAGAGCTGGGTGGACGGGGAGGAACTAGAGTGAGGCTGGCAGACCGGGCCCATGCGTAGAGGCTGAGTCCGGCTAAAACCCGGGTGTTACAGAAGTGGTATCAGAGGAATGTTGTTTGTAGGACAAAATCAAGATAGAACTGGACAACCAATATCTTCTTACCTTTGCAACTCTGATTCTTATCTAAACTTTTCTTAATCATTCTCATCTATTTTCGCTTTACTCTGATTGTTCTTACCTTTTTCCTTCTAAAGACAAATGTGGATTTCACACTTTGAAACCTTGTGCCTAAAGTGACTTTTAGGAATAGGAGACCTAATCTTAGGAACAAAAACAAAACTATTTTTATAGGTATTTGTATGCCTGAATGTTTGTTCTTGTGATAAATGTTTGATTTGGATTTTTGATTGAGTGTGATGGGTAGTGTAGTAATGTCCACAATTACATCTGCATATACATATAGGAAAAAATGCTCATCAAAATAACTAGACAAACTGGATTATCTCTCATTAAATTATCTAGCCTAACAATATCCATCTCATCATAAAAGGTTCTATCCTTTACTCATAGATCCATCTTATCTCAAAAGATGCCAACATATCCTAATAATATATATCCTACCCTAGTAGATCCATCTAACCTAAACTAGCCTAAACTCATCATACACAATCTAATCTAGATTTGATCTAATCTAATATGATCTAATCTAGTGTGAGTTACTTAATGCTGGTACAAAGGATTAGGCCATACTCCTAGCTCACTTAAGCCTAAATTGGTGACTTAGATCAACTCGGCCATACCCAATAACTTGACTACATAATAGGTTACATAACTAATCCCATCTAGCATATAGCTACCTATTAAACCCTATACCCATATGTTACCTATAGATCTATCTTAACCTATTATTCGGATGAAGTCTTTCCTTGCCCTGCCTTTCTTGCCTCAACCTATCCTTGTGCTAACCAAATTTTGTCTACTAGATAGCCAGACATAAAAGATGATAATGCTTTTCAAATCACCTGATAATTTGTGATATAAAAAAGAAAAAACAAATCCTTTGGTATTAAAACCAACTAGAAACTAAAACATAGACTACAAACCAAACTTGTTGGATCCTCTTTCTTACTAATCTCGAGGACGAGATTATTTTTAAGGGGGGTAGAATTTGTAACACCCAAAATCCTATTTTAGGATTTGCAAGAGTTTTTGACAACAAGTTTGAGGCAAAATGTCTTTCAATAAATTCCTTTTGATGTAAAGTATGTCTCTTTGCAAGTAAACAAATATTAATGATAAGAGTATGATACTCAAAACCTCAACCCAAATATTTGAACTAAAGGATGGGACAAAGAATAAAAGGAAGTCTTTCAATCCATTTATTATTATCTCCTAAACTATAAAAGCACTCCCTAAAAATATTTAAATAACTAATGAAAAAAATGTATTTGTATATTACTTTCTCCTAAAGCATGTGAGTGATCAATATTTATTTTATTTTTGTGTTAGCTTTTAATCTGACCAGGTATTAAAAAACTAATATTATTCCTAGAGAAACCAATGTGGGTATTTCATATTTGAGGCATTTACCTACATACATCCATAAAGTAAATTAATGTAACTAAGTGCATACATATTGGATCTTTTGTAATGCTGCAATATGTTTAAATTTAAAACATAGATTCAAATTCAAATTTGAATGAATAAATTGAAATAAGAAAAGAAAAGGAATAGAAAAGATCAAAGAAATGGGTGAAGCCTGCTTTGGGCCGAATCCCTGTCTCGGCCTAGCACGCATCCTCTTCCACGTGCTCTCACTGGGTCTGGGTCCCACTCGCCGGTCCCTTGGGCGCTAGCTGCTGCCCTAGCGTCCTTTCTTTGCAGCGTGGTCTAACAGTGGACTCGCGCATGTTGCCTCAATGACCCCATGGGCCCATCTCGTCGGGTCATCTCCTTCAACCGTTTGATGCGGATGCCATGGCCGGGAATCTCGCACCAGACATTTGGGCCCGCCCGGATCCTTCGCGACCGACCTTATCAGCATGGGGATTGGTCATAGGGGGAGATTCCGCCCTCAACCATAAATAAGGCTGTGACTCCTTACGTCTTCGCAGCCATGTATTGAGGGAGCGGTGAGCTGTGTATGCAATGAGAGAGAAGCTGTGGCCGCCACGTCGAGGCCAAGCAAGGAGGAGAGGGGGCCCTGTAGCCAAGGTGCCCGTGGTGCAGACTTCGCTAGGTCTGGGGGTCATTGTGGCCGTGTTTCCACCAGAAATCGCTGGGTTAGTGGGAAGGCATGGCGGAGGCTGGTGGTGGTGGTGCGCGCCATGGTGGCTCGGGAACCGGAGGTGAAGGTGGTGGCTATGGTGATTCCGCGCCTACATTGACGTTCAGGAGTCAAACAATGGTTGGGAACAACGTCAGTGCATGTAGAAGCTGCAGCCACCAGCGAATTAGCGTGGGTGGCTACGGAACCATGGTGATTCCTCGCATGTGTTGTGCGCCGCCATGGCTGCTCCTTGTCTGGGCGCGTGATTGATGCCGGTAAAGTACTCGAGAAGGTTCACGGTGGCACGCTACTCATGGTTGTGGCCTTCTCGGTGATGTATCCTGTTGGGGCGAAGGCGAAGACGCCACCCTTCGCTCGAAGTCTTCGCCGACCTCGCTGCACCGACGAAGGCAAGACGACGGGCAGACCTACCCTTCGCCCCACACGTCGCCGGACAAAGGCTTGTGACGAGGTCATCTCATCCTGCGACCTCGCTCAACATGGAGGCCCACGTATGATCCGGCCCATTGTAACAGGCCCTGCGTGGCTGCTGCGCATTATGGGCCTAATTTGTAAAGGTCTCCCTGTAATTACGGTCTGTAACCCTACTTTATGGGAATATTCTGGGGATAACCTAGGTGCCTGAGGGCACATGCGTCCTTAACACGGGACGCTGGGCACTCAGATACCTATAAATACCCCCGCACAGTGCCCTTGAGAGGCTAGGTTAACAGAGCTATCGCCATCTCGTGTTGTATCCCCGTTGACACCACTTTTACTCCCCTATTGGATCCACTCGCTAAGGAGAGCAAGTGCTAACATTTGGCGCCCACCGTTCGTGCTACAAAAACTCCACCCGCGATGGCACCCAAGAGAACCTCGTCGAAGGCTGACGAAGCCGCGAAGGCGGCACTGCTGGCCGAGAAAAAGGGCAAGGCCCTCGTCGACAACACTCTCCAAGAGCCCTGTGAAGACGAAGCAAACAGCAAGAAGCAGCGCAATGAACAACCCACCACCGAAGGCAGCCTCTGCACATGCAGCTCCGGAGGACCACAGCAGCCTCCCCTAGGCTTCGCCCCACCAGAGGGCGCGGACGCGACCGAGGACGGCGAAATCATCGGCGTCTCGGCCGAAGAGCAGCTACAGCTGCGCGCCCTGCGCATCAAGAACCGCAACCTCCAAAAGCAGAAAGAGATCCTCGAGGCCAAGCGCCAACGTGTGTCTGCACAAGCCAAGGTGCAACAAATGATACGCGACGAGGAGCAGAAGGCACAGGAGCTCGAGCAAGAGATCGCGCTCATGCAGAGTGAAGGCCAACTCGACCTGCATCACGGCCCACCCCACCAACAGCGCGCACAAATTGAAGACCTGTTCATCCCTCAGCACGGACACACCATCCCTCGCGCCACAACTTTCCAAGGTGTCAACTACCTTGACGAGCGAAGCCCCCTGGCACCTCACCTGCAAGTAACACCGTGGCCCGCCAACTTCAGGGCAGGGACCTACCCCAAATACAACGGCAGCACCGACCCAGCGCAGTACATCATGAGCTATCAAGTCGCCGTTGCATCATCCAGAGGGGACGACACCACGATGGCCAAGTCATTCATCATTGCCCTCGAAGGCCCAGCCCTCACCTGGTACACCAGGTTGCCCCCACTATCCATCGACTCCTGGAGAAGTCTCCGGGACAAATTCTTGCTCAACTTCCAAGGGTACCGCCCAGACACCGACGCCTTGGCTGAACTCTCACTCTGCAAGCAGCTGGAATGAGAGACTCTACGGGAATATTACCGCAAATTCCTGACCCTCAAGTCACAACTGCCTTCGGTCGATGACCAGATCGCCATCCACTACGCCATTAGTGTCCTTCGGGCCGGCGTCCTCTATAGCCACTGCATCAGGGACCCGCCCAAGAACCTATAGGAGCTGTATCAGCTGTTCGAGAAATATGCTAGATCCGAAGAGCTCCACCAGCGCAAAGTCGAGTCTCAGAGGAAGCCCAAAGACACCCCGCAGTCCAGCCGCACTTGGACGAGGCCCTCGCAGACAGACTTCGGCCGAGATGGCCGTAATCAGTAGCAGGTGCACAAAATCGCCAACCAGCCCCCCGCTGGTAAGGCCCCTCGCCACCAGGAGTATCCCCCCTAGGGCCGAGGAAATGGAACTCGCGGTCGAGGGCGGGGGCGTGCGCAGCAGCCACGAAGATTTTACTGCCTGTTCCACAGCGAAGACTGCGCGCATCCCACAAAGGACTGCCCAGAGACAAAGGCCACCAGAGACAGAATGGCACGGGCACAGCTAGCCGACAACCCTAGAATTGTCGCGCACGCATACCAGCAACCCCCCCAACCATACAACCACGGCCCCGCTCCGCCTCCACCGCACCACGCATACCAACACCACCAGGAGGTACAAATCGTGCCTCGCCCACCCCCACCACCACACCGTCAACAGCAAAACATCCACCACCCCAACCACCCTCAAGCACCAAAGCAAGAGGACTTCGCCGATCAACCGTATCGCGGAGTCATCCATATGATTACCGGGGGGTCCAGCGCCGACTTCGACACAAAGCGGCAGAAGAGGGACCACTACCGCAGCATCAACCACGTCGCCGTCACCGGCCCGGTCATGCAGATAAAGTGGTCCCACGTGCCATTGACCTTCGACGCCCGAGACGTCGATCTGCGCAGCGCCCCCCACATCGACGCCATGGTCATCAACTGTAGCGTGGCAGGCTGGGACTTGCACAAAGTCTTGGTCGACAATGGCAGCCAGGCGGACATCATCTTCCTCCATGCCTTCGACCGCATGGGCATAAGCCATAGCCTGCTCAAGCCCTCGGACAACCCCCTGTACGGCTTCGGCGGCAAGGGCACCTTTCCCGTCGACAAAATAAAGTTGCCCCTCTCCTTCGGTGTAGCACCCAATGCCCGAAGCGAGCAAATCACGTTCGACATTGTCGACATGGTGTACCCGTACAACACCATAATGGGCCGGGGCTCCATCAATAAGTTTGAGGCAGCTATCCACGGACTTTACCTGTGCATGAAGATCCCGAGTCCCGGAGGCGCCATCACAGTTTACGGCAACCAGCAGGTTGCGCGTAACATAGAAAGAGACTTCGTCCCCGGACAAAGAAACGTGCACTGCCTCACGACCCAACGTGAAGTCCCGGAGCCTGCCAATCCAACCGCCAAGGGGCATGAAAAGGCACAACTACAGAGCAACGACAGGACCAAGACCGTCCCCCTCGACCAGGCAACGCCCCAGCAGAGGGTTACCATCAGCGAAGACCTCACTTCGCACGACGAAGAGCGACTCCTCTGTTGTCTATCCAAGAATAAAAACGTCTTCGCCTGGTCCGCCCTCGACCTGGTTGGAGTCAGTCGCTCCATCATCGAGCATGGCCTAGGAATCGACCCTTCGGTGAGGCCGAAGAAACAACGGCTGCGCAAGATGTCTGACGAAAAGACAGAAGCCGCCAAGGCCGAGGTGCATCGCCTGCTCGAAGCCAAGTTCATCGAGCCGATCGCTTACCCCACATGGCTCGCCAATGTGGTAATGGTGCAGAAAAAGAGTGGCAAATGGCGGATGTGCATAGACTTCACCAGTCTTAACAAGGCCTACCCCAAGGACAACTTCCCGCTGCCCCGAATCGACAAAATCGTCGATAGCGCAGTCGGGTGCGAAGTCATGTCACTCCTCGACTGCTTCTCCGGCTACCACCAAATATATATGAAGGCGGAGGACAAGGCAAGCACCAGCTTCATAACACCCTTCGGCACATATTGTTTCATCAGAATGCCGGAGGGACTCAAGAATGCCGGGTCCACTTTCTCTCGACTCACCAAAACGGTGCTCGAGAGGCAGATCGGCAGAAACATCTTCACATATGTGGACAACATCGTCGTTGCCAGCAGAAGCAAGGCAGACCACCTGGCCGACCTCACCGAAACGTTCGCAAGCATGCGAGCCGCACGACTTCGCCTTAACCCTGAGAAGTGCGTTTTCGGGGTCTGCCAGGGAAAGATCTTGGGCTACCTGGTATCACACCACGGAATTGAGGCCAACCCAACCAAAATCTAGGCAATCATCAATATGACACCCCCGCAGTCAGCCAGAGAAGTGCAACGACTGACAGGCAGGTTGGCCGCCCTCAATAGATTTATCTCCAAGTCCGCGGAGCGGAGTCTCCCGTTCCTCAAAACACTCCACGGTGCAAAAGACTTCGCATGGGGGCCAGAGCAGGCGGTGGCCTTCGCCGCACTAAAATAGTACTTGTCGGAGCTGGCGAGTCTCACGAGCCCCGACCCTTCGCTACCCCTATTGCTCTATGTCGCGGCTTCGCCACATGCGATCAGTGCTGCACTGGTTCAAGAGCAGACCAGAGAGGGCACAACCAAGCAGCATCCAGTTTATTATGTCTCTGAAGTGCTCACAACATCAAAATGCAACATGACAGAGCTGGAAAAGATCGCCTCTGCAGTCGTGATGGCCTCGCGCAAATTGCGCCATTATTTCGAGGCATTCAAGGTCCGGGTTACCTCAGACAGAGGACTCGGCGAGCTGTTTAGAAACCTGGAGGCGTCAGTACGGATAGCCAAGTGGGCAGCCAAACTCTTCGGCTACCACATCACATTCGAACTCAGGACAGCCATCAAGTCGCAAGTCCTGGCAGACTTTGTCGTAGACTGGACTGGTCCAATAACGCAACCGGAGCCGTCAGCAGAAAAAATGTGGACAATCCATTGTGACGGCGCATGGTGCACTGAGGGGGCAGGCGCCGCTGCAGTTATTACTTCGCCCACCGGGATCAAGCATAAATACGCAACGCGCCTCAGCTTTGCGTTGGAGTCTGATAATTGCACCAATAACATAGCAGAATACGAAGCTGTCATCCTCAGCCTTCGCAAGCTAAGGGCACTTGGCGTCACCACCTGCATCATCAAAACATACTCCAAAGTAGTCGCTGGCCAAGTCGACAAAGACTATGCAGCGAGGGACCCCGCACTCATGCAGTACCTCGCGACCATCCACAGCCTCGAAAGGCAATTCAAGGGCTTCACGCTACAGCACGTGGACCGAGCCAAGAATGAGGAGGCCGATGCTCTAGCCAAGGTAGCCGCCAGGGGCGAAGCCCTACCCTCCGACGTGTTCTACCACGTCA
The DNA here is from genome assembly GCA_029449295.1 of Zea luxurians. Lineage (NCBI taxonomy): Eukaryota > Viridiplantae > Streptophyta > Magnoliopsida > Poales > Poaceae > Zea > Zea luxurians. Next base: position 23,188,775 of record JAOPSE010000033.1, on the reverse strand, counting down.
TCAGCACGCCAGCCGTCTGCAGCCCTGAAGGGCTCCAAATAACCAACGACAGCGAAGGCCACCGCATAGTCAACCTCATCATGACCGAAGACTGGTGGGCACCAATAACCCTGTACCTACAGGGGTACTATCACCCAAACGACAGCAATGAGGCCAAGCGCCTCAAACACCGAAGCCGGGACTTCGCACTGATCGAGGGCCAACTTTACAAGAAGGGGGTCAGTCAACCGATGCTTAAGTGTGTCACCGAGACCGAAGGCGTCCAAATTCTGCGCGAAGTCCACAATGGGACCTGCGGCTCCCACGCAGGGCCTAGGGCCCTAGCAGCAAATGTGATTCGCCAAGGTTTCTACTGGCCCGCCATGATTTGTGCCACAAATCGAGTCGTGAGATCCTGCGAAGCCTGTCAGAAATTTTCCCCATGCTCGGGACGCCCCTCGCAGTTCACGAAGCTGATCGCCCACACGTGGCCCCTTCAGCGCTGGGGCCTGGACATTGTCGGGCCCCTGCCCACGGCTCAGGGGACCCTCAAGTTCACCTTCGTCGCCGTTGAATACTTCACCAAATGGATCGAAGCGAGGGCAGTATCCACTATCACATCGAAGACAGCCCATAAATTCTTCTGGCAAAATATCGTTTGCCACTTCGGAGTACCGTCCGAACTCACGGTCGACAACAGCAAGCAGTTCGACAACCAAGATTTCAAAGATTTCTGCTTCTCCATCGGCACCAAGCTTGCCTTCGCTTCTGTGTACCACCCCCAGTCCAACGGAGTCGTGGAGCGCGCCAACGGCAAAATTTTCACAGCTGTCAAGAAAATGCTCCTCGACGACAAAAAAGGCAAGTGGCCCGACTTGTTACCGAAGTGGTCTGGGCGCTGAACACAACTGAGTGCAGGGCGACTGGGTTCACCCCTTTCCGCCTATTATACGGATCGGAGGCCATGTCTCCGCAAGAAATAAAACATGGGTCGCCTCGGACAGCCGCGTCGGCCGTCCCCGACGTAGACGAGCCGACTTTGAAGGACCTCATCGACGGAGACCGTGTCTTCGCCCTACAGGCTCTGGACAAGTACCAAGCCCAGACAAAAGCATGGCGCGACCACACAGTCATCTCGAGGGAGTTCAGCGAAGGAGACCTCGTACTCGTCTAGACAGCTCGGACAGAGTCCCAGGGCAAGTTGGAGCCGAAGTGGGAGGGCCCTTTCATCGTCAAGACAAAGGCGTCCCCCAGTTCTTATAGACTCACCACTCCATCCGGTGAAGACTTAGAACATTCTTGGAACATTGATAATCTTCGCAAATTTTTTGTTTAACTCCTCAGGGCTAATTCGCCCTTGTAATCCGCAGAACAGTTTTCAGCCGGCCCGCACTCTTTTCCTCCCGAGGGGGTGAGGTTTTTAACGAGGCGGAGCCATGTAATATACACGCGAAAAATCCCCCGCAAAAACTACGTCGAAAAAGACCGACTAAACGGTCTTTGACATTCGACCGACAGAAAAGTCACCGCGAGGGGCAGCGACGGCCACCCCTCGCGTGCGACAATCCGTGCGAAAGTCACCTAAGGGTGCAGCCGGACTAGCACAACAAGTGCGTAAATTTGAAGTCTTCTCAAAAAGACTATCCGTGCAAAAGTCGCCTAAGGGTGCAGCCGGACCAGCACAACAAGTGCGTAAATTCGTAGTCTTCTCAAAAAGACTATCCGTGCAAAAGTCGCCTAAGGGTGCAGCCAGACTAGCACAACAATTGCATAAATTCAAAGTCTTCTCAAAAAGACTATCCGTGCAAAAGTCGCCTAAGGGTGCAGCCAGACTAGCACAACAAGTGCATAAATTCGAAGTCTTCTCAAACAGACTATCCGTGCAAAAGTCGCCTAAGGGTGCAGCCGGACTAGCACAACAAGTGCGTAAAGGCGAAGTCTTCTCAAAAGGACTATCCGTGCAAAAGTCGCCCAAGGGTGCAGCCGGACTACCACAACAAGTGCGCAAATTCAAAGTCTTCCTCAAAAGTCTACCCATGCTAAACCCTACACCAAACTGCCCACGCCAGGACCGACCACAGGCGCGCCGGACCGGCATAATAAACATACCAGACCAAGCGCACAACGCCTTTATAAAGCACAGCGCAGGCGCATAACCTCATCATACAAATTACAATTACATATGTACAGCGAGGGCATCACACCTTACATTGGTTCAACCTTCGGAATGATCCCCATCTCCCTATAGCATTATCCTAAGCTCTTCACCCTCAAAAAGACTTTGCAACTCACCCTCACCTACACTCGCAATGGCCGGCGAGGACAACAACTCCTGCTTGCCAGCCCCGTCCACACGAAGCCGACTGCCGTCCACCTCACTCACTCTACGCTTCGCAACCGCTCTTCGCCGCCTGCGCCCAGCGCTCGGACCAGGCACAACTTCAGCATTCGCAGCACGCGGCGAAGACTCCGCCGCTGCCACATCCAAGGCCGCAAAGTAATCCAAGTCCTCATCCGATGACTCCTCCGTCCACTCAACCGAACTCCCAGATCCACCAAAATCAGAAAACTTAGAAGCAGACTCATCCGATTCATTCCCAGCATCCACGGTCGAAGCCGCCAAAAATTAGCAGTGACGGTTGCGTGCGCAGGCCCAAAACCTTGAACCTGCGCAGCAACCAAGGTTCAGCAACATATACAAAATTCCCTAACTACCCACACCCACTAAGCCACCTGCGAAGGCCCAGCCGCTATGGGGTCCTCCGCTGCCGGCTCCGTCGTCGTCTTCGGGGGATCCTCAACCCTCGGCACTGCGGCTGGCGATGAGCCACCACCAGACACAGTAGCCGCAGGGGCAGACAGGGAGCCTTCAGCGGCTTCCGGGGGCGGTGCCACCGGGCCCGACTCTGCTTCAGGCTGCGCGCTGTTCAAAGCTCCGAAGTCCTCCACTATCTCATCACGCGCCGCCTGCAACACAGCACACCGATTCAGCAAGCCCACGTATAACCCACATCCAACAACACCAAACAAAAGATGAACATTACCTGACCCCTCGCCCGGTCAGCCCGCTCCCTCACCACCTCCCGACCGTGGGGGCCCCACATCCGGTCGAAGAGGGCTCCCGCGGATTCCTTCACCACAGGGTCCTCGACCTTGTAAATTTCGCGCTCGAAATCCTCATCAGATCGGTCGAAGACCTCATAGTGGCTGCACCCTTCGCGAGACAGCGCATTCATCACCCCTTCGCAGGTGACCAGGGAGGCAAAGGACATAAATCCCTCCACAATGGTCGGGAGCGCCAACATCTCCTCCTGCAGCCACTCGAGGCAGCGAAGGCCCGACTCTCGGTCGGGCACTTCGAAGTCAGCAGTCCGCGCGCCCAGCTCGCGATATGAGTCCATGAGCTGCTTACGCGTCCGCTCAACTTCCGAGCGCATCGAGGCCTCGGCCCTCTCCACACGGGCCTACAAAGCGTTGAACCGCGTTTCCCATTCCTCGGCGCGCTGGCTGGCGAGGCTACCCTCCGCCCACGCCAGATTGGCCTCCGCCTGCGCCGACTGCGCCTTGGCGAGGGCCTGATTAGCCTCCCTCCTTTCCTCCATCAGCTGGCGCCGGAGGTCAGTCCTCTCGCCCTCCAGCGTGGCCACCCTCTCCGTCAGCTTGCAGCACTTGCTATCGGCGGCCGACTTTTCCCGAACAGCGTCAGCATGCTGCGCCCGAAGTCTCTCGACTTCGGCAGACACAACTGCCGTAAAGGTCCCCGACGCCACGTGGTCGGTGAAGTCAGCCGCCTACAAGACAAACATAAGTCCACAATCCCAACGAAAGCGGTAAAAACCGAAGTCTAGCCCAACTACCTGACTCAGCCGCTGCGACGCCTCCCTCAGCCGGTGGGACACAACGCCCGCTTCGTCTTCAACGACGGTGAGCGCCGAAATCTCATCGCCAGCGCTGAGGGCGCTACCCTTCGCCCCAGGCACTGTGGCAGACACCGTGGTCGCCACCGCAGGCGGAACAGCAGCAAGTTGCCCCTTGCCCGATCCTGCAAAGCATCAACAGTCAAAAAAAAGGGCTAACGACTTACCAACGAGATAATCTTCCACACTAATATCAGTGCCGAAATCGGCAACACGCTTCGCCGGCGAAGGCAAGTCTCGGACCTTTGCGGCTCCGGCCGAGGCAGACTTGGCCACGCCGGCGCCAGCTGCCTTCACCACATCAGGCACCTTGCTAGACCCAAGGGCGGCCGACTTCGCCGCCAGCGTCGGCTGGCTACCACTGGAGGCGGCAGCCTTCGCAGTCCCCCACGCCCTCTTTGGCCTAGCCTCGGGCAGCCTGATGACCGCCCGGCACTTTTGCGCAGCCTCCTGATGATCCTTGTCCATCACTGCCGACACAACAGCAGCAATATTCCGTCCATAAGGAAACACTTTCAAGTCACGAACCATGCGAGATGTAAAAACGTCTTCGCCGGCCGCACGGGGGACAAGAACGTTCTTAGGCCACCAACCCCCGGTAACCTTCAGCATCCGCGCCAAAGACTCCCGGAGCTCGGGCGAAGACATCCTTCCCCTAGGGGCCGCGCATGTCCCCATCAGCTCCACAGCAAAACTATCGGAGACCCCCAGTCCTCCCATCACAGTACCTAGCTTCCTCTTCTTAATGGATGGGGCGGCCGCCGGCGCGGGGTCGTCTTCAGTCTCTGTCGCCGGTTTCTTCCCTCGGCGATCGACGTCGTCTTGCCCGGGATAACCGCCATACGGCAGACGGTTCAACTCAAAGACCCTATTGAAGCGATCGTTGGATCCCCGTATATCCCAACTACGCTGGCCCTCCGTCTTTAGCACGTAGCGACCAATTATCCACGTTGCCCCATGCTCCGCCTCACGCACGAATGCGGCGGGGTCTCGTCCATGCAAATCCAGTGCGAAGGCGGGACTCCGCACCAGCATCCCGCCACGGGAAGGCATCTGGCGAGGGCATACTTCGCCCAGCACCCAGCCATGCGCCAAGGGCCACACGCCATACGCGACAAACTCCTCAACCAGATCGCGCCCGCTACTCAGGCCGGCCGCGCACCGCAAGGCCCCTTCGTCCGCATCCTCCTCCGCATCTTCAAACCGCGGGTATGCTGAATAATAATGCGAGCACATCTCGACCACAGGGAGCCCCGGATGGTCTTCGACTGTCCCTTCAGCAACATAGAACCAAAATTCCCACTAGTTGCCCCATTTATTGCGGGCACAGGGAACCAACTCAACGACTTCCATTGAAGTTTTGCCCGTCTTCGGTGTAAACGTGCAAGATCCAAATTGGGCAATCTTATTTCCGATTTTCCTTTTCTGCCAGTGCAGACAATAATACTTCGCGAAGACTTCGACCGAGGGCTGCCCGCTGTACGAGGTCGTCGCCCAGACATACTTCGCTAGAGCCACCACGGCATTTGGCGTAAGCTGGTGGACCTGGATGTTGAACCTATGCAGGACTTCCCCCACAAATCGATGTGCGGGCAGGCGAAGGCCAGCAGTGAAAAAAGCCTCGAACACAACCAACTCGCCTTCTGGCTTGGGGACCTCCTCCGTCCCCGGGACACGTGCCACTCCGCCGCCGAAATAACCAAGCTGTTGCATGTCTTGCACGTGGACCGAGGACATCCGCGACACGCCGAACTCCACTGTATCACCGGCGCGCAACTCCTCCGCCGCCACATCGCTTAGTGTCTCCCCGGACGACGCGCCATCCAGCGGCGTAGCGGCAGCAGAAGAAGAAGAGGACGGCATCGCTACGTACCGTCGGCGGCGGCGGGCGGTCTGCTTCACACGGGCCAGATCTCCGACGAGCAAGAGCAGGGAGAGCAGACGAGCAGCGAGCGATTTGAAAAGGCGGCTAGGGTTTTCGTGGAGCACGGAAAGACAAAGTTCAAAACGCGCCGCCCCCCGCCCCCTTTTACACACAGAGCGTGGCGCTTCGGGAAACCCGCAATCCAACAGTACGGCGTCAATCAACGGTCATGTCAAAAACCCCCGCGAAACCACTTCGAGCGAGGGCAGCGACTCCACCATCTAGCGACGTCTTCGGCACCAGATGACTTAGTCGAACTGGTCCCTCGGAGGGCAAATGTTGGGGCGAAGGCGAAGACGCCACCCTTCGCTCGAAGTCTTCGCCGACCTCGCTGCACCGACGAAGGCAAGACGACGGGCAGACCTACCCTTCGCCCCACACGTCGCCGGACGAAGGCTTGTGACGAGGTCGTCTCACCTGCGACCTCGCTCGACATGGAGGCCCACGTATGATCCGGCCCATTGTAACAGGCCCTGCGTGGCCGCTGCGCATTACGGACCTAATTTGTAAAGGTCTCCCTGTAATTACGGTCTGTAACCCTGCTTTATGGGAATATTCCGGGGATAACCTAGGTGCCTGAGGGCACATGCGTCCTTAACACGGGACGCTGGGCACTCAGATACCTATAAATACCCCCGCACATTGCCCTTGAGAGGCTAGGTTAACAGAGCTATCGCCATCTCGTGTTGTAGCCCCGTTGACACCACTTTTACTCCCCTGTTGGATCCACTCGCTAAGGAGAGCAAGTGCTAACATATCCATGGCTGCTCCACCTGAGCACTACCAATTGCTCACCAGGATCAAGCCGCCACTGTGCCGCTGTCCGTTGCGCACCAACCTCACCACCGCGTCTTCCCTGGTGAGTCATTGCTCGAGTTGTTGGCCATGGCTGTGGGAACGCGTTGCAGCCAGTAGTTCTTAGACTAGTGTTTTGTGGTGTGCCTATTCGCTCACCGGCGTGTGTGCCGTCGAGGGGATTCCTACGCCGCCACGCCCAGCTCAGCTCTAGGGCTGGTCGGTGGTGAATGTGAGAAGAATGGCACTATCCGTCGATCAACAGATGAATGGCAGAGTTCGAGCATTGAATGCCTGGTTAGCTCGGGGGCTTGTGCGCCGTTGATCAGCTAATGGTTGGTCCAGATCTGATTGTAATCTCCTCAAACTGGTATAGATTCCGGGCCCTCGGATCATGATCGGGTGGTTCCGATTGGATCACGCTTCATTAAAATGCAACCGTTGGATGGTGATCGGGTGGCCCATGTGGCATACCATTTCGTGTGGGCGTGAATCTAATCTTACTCGCTGATCCACAATTGGACGACTCTGGTGCATCCGTGTTACACAGCCGGGGTTATTTCCTAAAGAGACCCTCTGGTTTTCTAGATTCCACCCGCCATCCTACGCGGTGTTCACTGAGTCTGGGGAGAATTGCGTGTTAGCCCCTGATCTTTTAAGAAATATTGTGCCCAGTCCAGAACGCCTAGAAAATTCAGAATTAATAAAGAAAATAGGTTTTTAGTATAAAAATAAATCCATAAACTTGTTTAATTCATATTTAATTCATTCTAACTCCAAATTGATCCATTCCAATTGCAATAATTTTGTACTAATATTGTCTATCAACTAGTAACACTGTTTAGCCATGTAACTTGGAATAAAATTGTTCACTTGAGTTAATCTATTCTAAGTGTTAAATAACTTTAGAAATTCATAACTAAATAACAGTAACTCCGAATTTAGTAATTCTTGTTTCTACGATCTCGTTACGACGCGTAGATTATTATTATGCAATTTATTCTTATGTTTGGTGTGATGTTAATTTTTCCTATACACTGTTTGTCTGTATTGCTACGACTAGCGTGAGGTCACGAGAATCTGAAGATCATCCTAGTACCTGGAATCTCAAGTCCTAGGCAAGTTGTGCCCTTGATCTCTTTTTACCCAGTCATGTTCTGATTAATCATAATGATTTGCGTAGGTTAATTTTGATGGGACCTAAAAGGTTACCCTAGTTTAACTATCTTTATACCTTGTTCACCACTGAATTTTTGGGTAGTACCTGCTATTGCTCTATGTGGTTTTGGGTATGGAGATACATTGTTCATGATTACACTTTTATTATCAGTTTATTATTACTGTTCATGATAAGATCATTATGTTAATTGGAACATGGAGCGACCACCTGGGAAAATAGTGCTACCATAAGGGAGGAATGGGACCCCTTGGCTGATTAATTAGGAAAGCTAGTGGATGACTACCTTACCTAAAAGGGGCAAGGGCAATAGGAGAGTGGTCAGTGTAGGGAGGTCCTTGGGTTGATTTTGCTGCGATGGCGGTCAGGCGAGGGATCCCTGCATTGGTGCTTCCTATAAACTGTAGCAGGTTTTCTGAAGCTAGTGGAACTTTGTAAAGGCCTCGTAGTGTTACCCTGCCTCGCCTCCTCGGTAGAGGTGTATGGGAAGTCATGATCCCTTGGCAGACGGGTAACATGACTTGTGGGTAAAGATGCGCAACCTCTGCAGAGTGTAAAATTGGTATACTAGCCGTGCTCATGGTCATGAGCAGCTCGGACCCTCACATGATTAATTTATGGAACTAAATTCAATTGTCATATGCATTGCATCAAAGGTGTTATTATCACTTTTGTTCTACTACTTAATTGGGTTGGTATTTACTTATACTTAGTAATTGCTAATAAAATTTTGACCAACTTTAAAAGAAATGCTGAGCTTCAACCATCCTCTTTGGTAAGCCTTACACTTCACATGAGCTCCCATCTTTGTCGAGTTCATACACATTATTCCCCACAACTTGTTGAGCTATGAACGTATGTGAGCTCACTCTTGTTGTCTCACCCCCCCCCACACAGGTCAAGAACAGGTACCACAGGATGAAGCGCTTGGAGGATGCTGTGACGAGTTCGTGAGAGGTCTAGGCCGTCGTCTCCCACTCAACTTTGGGTTGCTGGATCGTTGTCTCATATGATGTAATTATTTATTTATTTTGTATAGAACTCTTATTATATAGTGAAGATGTGACATTCGATCCTGTGCCATGATTCATCATATGTGTGAGACTTGGTCCTAGCACACCTGGTGATTATGTTCGCGCCCAGGTCTTGGTGCCCCCGAAACTCGGGTGTTACAGATAAGCAGTAAGCTTTTTTAGTTGGTCAATATGTTATTAGCAACACCTGTCTAGCTAATAAGTGTGTCCCAAATATCACAATTAATCAAAGGTATAAGATTATATCAAAAACACTTAAGTGAAATCACTTAAGCAAACCACTAGTGGATCATCGGACAATAATTTATTTTCCATCTTTAAGTTCAATTATAATGTGAGGGTCCAGGTTGCTCTTAACCGTGAGCACGACTGACATATCAGTTTTACACTCAGCAGAGGTGGTACAACTTTACCCATAAGTCGTGTATCCCATCTAGCCTGGGTTGACCGGACCCATAAACACTTCCTAGGTGAATTGCTAGGGATCCACTATGAGGCTTTCACAAAATATCCTTAGTACAAAGCCACCCGCTAAGGTTTCCACGTCAGTATTGATGGTCCTCTAGGTGAGGTAACTTAGCCAAGACTATCACCCCATGTTAACATGAGCTGCCATCAAACCACTGTCACCCCCTCTTGCCCATCTTTTAGGTAGGGTTGCTAAGCACTAAGTCTATATAGCTAATTACCAAAGCCAGAGCCATTATAGCACTCGTGGTTGCACTGTTATCCTAGGTGGTCACTCCATGTTCCATTTAATACAAAATGTTCTTGTTTAACCATCGGGTTAACATCATAAATAAAACTTCATTTCTGGAACATAGTATCATTAAAGGAGTGACATCATATTTATCAAGTTGAGCAGTAGCAAAAATTGCTAAGCATAGCCCTTATCCCAGGTTAATCAAGGAATAGGGTTGGTAATTCTACGAAATCCTTATTTAGGCAAATCCCATCAAATTATGCAATATCCAAAAAGTAAACATTATTATATGCATTATTTGGGTACAAATAGAAATGCAGAGGAAGAATCCACTTGCCTTGCTCGAACGTGTCCTGTGGGTCATCCTCGAACGTGTTTGGTTCGTCTACCTGTCACACTCGAATTTAAGGGACAAAGCCGGGTGCATCTCATATATGCACCAAAGAAGACAACACATATAATAACAGAGTGTATAGAGATAAATGTCACAATAACATCAGACTACTTATCATATAGCGGAAGTCTTACAAAATAAAAGATAAATATAACTCAAACTAAAAATCCATCCTTGGCACCAATAAGTTAACTAGGAGACGCCACCTAGATTAAGTCAAACTCCTCGTTGTGTGGCTCCTCTTAAACCGCCTGTTCTTCTCCTGTGGGGGTGTGAGATAGCAAGGGTGAGCTCACACATGTTCATCGCTCAACAAGTTGTGGGTAATAATGTGCATGAACTCACCAAAGATGGGAGTTCATGTGATGTGTAAAGCTAATCAATAATAGGGGTTAAAGCTGAGCATTGCTTTTAATAAGTTGGTCAAATTTTATTAGCAGTTACTAAATGTAAGTGATTACCAAACCATAATAAGAATAATAGAACAAAATTAATAAATACTCCCATGCAATGCAAATGACAAATTGAATTTAATTCCATAAATTAATCATGTGAGTGTCTGAGCCGCTCAAGACCGTGAGCACGGCTAGTATACCAATTTTACACTCTGCAGAGGTTGTACCCTGTACCCACAAGTCGTGTATCCCATGTCGCCAGGGTTTGCAAGGCCCTTAGACACTACCGAGGTGAATGGCTAGGGATCCACTACGAGGCCTTTACAAAGTTCCACTAGCTTCCAAAAACCCGCTACAGTTTATGGGAAGAGCACTTGCAAGAATCCCTCGTCTGACCGCCATCACAGCAAAATCAACCCGAGAACCTCCCTGCATGCAACTCCCCTACTGTCCTTGCCCTTTTCGAGTAAGGTAGTCTTCCACTAGCTTTCCTAGTTAATTAGCCAAGGGCGTCCCATTAAACCCTTGTGGTGGCACTATTTCCCAGGTGGTTCTCCATGTTCCCATTAACATAATGATCTTATCATGAACATAAATAACATAACAGAATAATTGGAACATGGATATAATGAAATATTAACCCAAAACCATGTAAAGCAATTGCATAACTACCCAAGTGATTCAGAGGTAAACAAGGCAAAAAGGATAAACAGACTAGGGTGACCTATTGGGTCCCATCAAAATTAAATCTATGCATGAATAAGTGATATTAAAGAACATTATTAGGTAACAAAAGTGGTCAAGGGCACAACATACCTTCAATGAGCTCCTGCTCAGCAGTCTCTACCAGCTGAAGCCCTAGATCCTCTATGGCTTGCTCGTCTACTAACATCAATACAAACATACATAGTATACAGGAGAAATTAACATTACACCAAACATGTAAACAAAATACACATTAATAATCTCCATATTAAAATAAGGTCATAGGAACAGGAATCATTAATTTTGGAGTTATGGATCTTAAGTTATGAATTTCCAAAGGTTTCATGAGCTTGATACAAGATCAATTAAAAGATAAATTTTAATGTGGCATTCATGTGGCAGAACCTCCCAAGTTATCGGGCCCACATGCACCTGTCCTTGTCTCAAAGACCTCAGACAGCTATGCATGTACACTAGGTAACTTAAAAGGATCCGTCCGAGTGCCCCAAGGACACCGGATAAACCACTTACAACCAGGACCGCAGGATTAAGTAAACACAAATCACACACCAACAATTAGCAGCGGAAATCTTATTACCAAATTTTACAAGTTACATCAAGTTTACATTGTACATGATCGGAGTGATTACAAAAGTGATTCAAAGAAATAACTTTGAACTGTTATAATTTATTTATAGTTTTGAAATATATGCTAGCTTAGTGACCATCCTCAATAAGAAGGATAAAAGAAGTACTTAGATTTATAAGAAGGCCGAGCCCACCGGCACTTAACACCATCAACAGCAGCACAAAGTTATAACCTAAAAACAACAGGGAATAAAACCATGAGTACGTAATTACTCAGCATGACTTACTGACTGAAGAAAATACTCTCAAGGGTATGAAGGTTTTAAAAGGATTCAAGTAAGGTTTATCAAGAATTAAGGACTCTTTTTGCAGAAAAGCTTACTATGAGTGGATCCATAAAATCCATTTTTACTTGTTTGGTTAAGTAAAGTAACCTGCATCTAGAGTTCTTTCTACCCTAGTTCAAGCACTTGGCCTATACTAGCCGTCTTTTTATCATCCCTTCAGTTCACTGGATTGCTACGTGTAGGTCAGTGACCAAGTCTTCATATCCAAGAAGTAACAGCGATCCGAATCGATTAATACCCACCTGGGGATCTCCGATCACACGACATATATAGCACTTAACCCTTGCATATGTCAACTCGCCATCGGGTTTCTTAAGACCAGACCGGGTTCACGCCAACCGAGAGCACAGATACACCACCGTCCAGCCTCTTGCCACGGAGGGTACACGCTACTCTCGCCATCTCTCCACTCCCATTGCGTGTTGGCCTTTCTGGTATTAGTCTGCCCGAGGCAAAGCTTACCCATGACGAGGCATGTGACCAGTTAAAAGGTCCTCGATCATCAGGCCTACATTGGCATGGTCCTTAATCGACTCAGACAGAGACACTACACCAAGACTCCCTTCTCGTGCAAGTCAACCGCCCGGTCTTAGCTTTATTATTTAAACCCAAAGTTTGGTACCTGGCAGAGGTACATCTTTCCTGATGTTGAACCCATCAAGGCCCTAATGGATCCACCATCAAGTTTTATTTTTGAAAACTTCCCATCCAATCTGAAGCATCACTTTTTTGTTTTAAAACAAAACATTTTTTGCTAAAGCAAGGCTAAGCATCATAAAATTCTTTTCAAAAATGGTATCAAGGAAGGGTAATCAATTTTTCAAGGAAGGAAATGCATCAATTGTTTAGCACACAACTCCTATCACCTAATGCATTATACAAGGTGATAAAGATTTTAAAACACAAGGAGGTGGCAAATGCACCGGGGCTTGCTTGGAATAAAAGTATGTTAGTGTTTGTTAGATGACGTCCGCTTGACGACCATCCTTTGTCTTGGCACTTGTTTAGTCTGCCCTTCAGGTTGGTCCGACAGACGATATCATTATGCAAAGAAGACCACTCCTTGCACCATCTTTAGGTCAACTTGGCTCTTTTCCTCCGCATTACGTGATTAATTAACATACCTGAATGATATCATAATGCACATGTATGCACATAAGGAGGAATATCAAGACTAAATGTCTACATAACACTAAGTATCATATCTACATTATTTCAACTTAGCGGGATTCAATTCTAGAAACAAACTTATTGATATTATTCGCTTTCACTCATTTTGGTAATGCTAGATATTTACCTAGGGCACTTAGTCGGTTTCTAACGAAGAGTATCATGACTACTCAAACGTAACACTAACTGCAGTAAACAAAATCCATCGAAAGCAACATTAATAACACTCACTAGCCACACGTTTGAATTTATTAATTTACTTTTCATATTACTAATTTTACCTTACACAGCATCGCTAAGACCAATCTGATAACCTTTTACATATACCTAAATTCCAAACCTAAGATTTACCATATGATACAATTAATAAGGCTAAGCATCGATGTACCATAAAAACTGAATTAGCATAATAACACTAATAGAATGCCCACTAGCCGATCAAACATTATTCCTATTTTACATGTCAATAATTAATCAAACATCTCAGGTCTGACTATCAAAATATTCTACAAAATCAACGATTACAGCCTTATTGGATAATTGTTTGGTAATCGTTTAAAATAACCACGATCGTATTTATCAGATATATGAGCGAGACACTAGACTTATTATTCACTTAACCACTCCTCACACAATAATCATTTTAAACTTGAGTTTCGCGTGACACGACCACTTCATACTTATATACACAATCTATTGATCAAACCAATAATTAAGTTAACAGAAATATGAATCGGCTTACCATACTAAATCTGACGTGCTATCCACGAATACGACAAGGATTCTGGTTCAGCCCTTGCGTCGAGTACTTGGTGAACATCACGCTGCTAGCTTCGTCTTCACCTGACTCTTGGGTTTTCTTGATGACGCACGGAACGACGACGAGATCGAGTCTGGAGCGAGCTGGCGAGGTGTGGTCGAGTAGGTTAGCGCGAGCTCTAGCGACACAGGGTCAAGCGGCAAAGTGTTCGGCGTGCATACATGAGCCGAACCGAAGGCTAGGAATCGATGAAGTGAAGTTCGTCGAAAAGCACCATGGAGGAATCAACGATGTTGCTACACACATGGCACGACGACCATGGGAGACAGAGGAGGAGCGCCGGCTAGAAAGACTGGAAGAGCAGATGCGCGCAGGAGGCTCCCAGCAGAGGGACGCGACCATGGAGGGGCTCGGCATAGAAGGGAGAAGCATGGCGCGCGGCAGAGGGCGAGCAGGGGAAGGGGTGCGCCATGGCTGGAAGCTTGGGAAAAAACGTGGCACACAGACTGGGCGAGCAGAGAGCTGAGCGCCGGGCTAAAGACGAGGGCACACGATGCAAGCAGGAAGCCGAGGGCAGGGCGCTCGGGCGCCATGGAGGGAGCTCCAGCTCGGCAGGGAAGGAGCTCAGGGAGCAGGCGCGGCTAGGCGCAATGCAGAGAGAAGCATAGGGAGAAGAAGACCTGGGCGACGGCAGCAGATTTTTCGCCATGTGCGGCGGCTAGAGATAACCACGGCGTGATTTTTCTCCAAGTACAAAGCATGCTGCCAGGAGATGCGCACGCGCGCCCAGAAATATCCAAGGGGAGAGAACGGCGGTGGAAAAAAAATCTGTGCGCGGATGAAGATTAAGGAGAGAGAGCGCGGGGATAGGGACACCAGCAGATTTTGTTTTAGGTTTTTTTCCATTTTCTCTCTCTCTCTCTTTTTAGGAGAATCGCAGATATTTTGAATCATGATTTTTAGCGAGGTATACCAGGTCGACACACTACACGAATACACATTTCATTCTCTGAATTTAGTGAACCAACTTATTTACCAATTACTTATATCCGAAGATTTGGATCTGGGCGAGAAATGATAGCCCGAATAAGACTGATTTCTTCTTCGATAATCTGCTCTGTGTGATTCGACCGAAATTAGCTGAAACCCGATCCGCTAATGTACACTCGTTTTTGTCGCCAAAACAGCATGCTGAAGGATAAATTGGGTCATAACCTCATGCAAGATTTCACGCAATTCGAATTATTTTACCCCAAAAATTTTAGTCATCGAGTTCAAATTAATTTACCCAGGATAAAAATCATCCGAATGGGTCGGGCTTTCGAATTCGTATTCTCTGTATACTTTTATATGGACACACGACTCGACATATCGTGAAATAAACGCTCTATATCGATGCGGCATCGAGAATGCGATCCATTCAGGAAGCGACGACACGCATCGCACATGTTGGCGAGAAGCTGTGCGCCTTGTTCTTTTCGGATAGCGCGGGGCTCCAAATTTTACATAAAATCAGAAGTTTTCTGATTTTCGTATTCACTTACGCGTGTGATCCGAACAGTTCAAAAATCCGCTAGCGACGAAGATTCGATAATCCAACAGTTTCATGAACCCTTTTTAATTGCGTAGATTATTAAAATTTAGTATCCACTTTATATACTGATATCCCACGCTTAAATCCATAATCACTGTTTACAGGAGATAACACCTGGGGTGTTACTGCCCTCCCCCCTTAAAAGAATCTCGTCCTGAGATTCGGAGCGAAAGACTTTTAAGAGTAGAGAAGCATGTAACCCTTGTCCACATCAACGATAATCATAAGACAGTTCTAGGCAAAGATGAGTGTCTCAGAAGGTTGTTTCTCTAGTGGACATAACATGTATCGCTTTAAGCTAATTTTAGAGATGTCCACCAATAGAGACGATATCTGCCAGAA
Organism: Zea luxurians; assembly: GCA_029449295.1. Taxonomy (NCBI): domain Eukaryota; kingdom Viridiplantae; phylum Streptophyta; class Magnoliopsida; order Poales; family Poaceae; genus Zea; species Zea luxurians. The sequence continues at coordinate 23,172,951 of JAOPSE010000033.1, read as the reverse complement.
GAACACATAGGGTTCCATGTGTGCAATTTGCTTTTTCTGATGACACTGTACTATTTGATTCTGTTGAGCAAGCGGTAGATATGTGATTTTACCCAAACAGCATCAGATGCAACCTCATGGGTAAAACACACAGAAAGAGGTTCACCAACAAGTGGTCACGATAAGTTCATAGCACACGAGAGGGTGTGAATGTCAAATAACATCACAGTTGACCCGTGGCTAGCCAGAAAATCCAAGTCCCTGAAAAATGATAGAGACTCAAAAAATCACCAGTGAAGGGATCTGTAGATGCGGACCTTGCAACCAGTCCATTTTATCCAGCACTAATCATGGCTCGACTTGATCACACATGCTAGAAAAGCACATGTGAGGCGATCGAGGCATGACTAGAGCGAGAATTAGGTGGTTATCAGTCGACTTAACCTCGATTCTTGTAAGTACTTTCTTTAGGGTGAGGTGAACCAAAGTGAGTTTAGACAACTCGATGAAACGATCTCTAAACTCAATCTTTGTTCACAAAGCAGTTACAAGTTAGTAAAACCAACTTGTTGAACTACTTTTGACATTGAGCAAGTCCTCTCAGTACCATCGGTAAGCCAAGGGTCGAGAGCTCACATTTGCTAGCAAAAGGTCATGCATTTGGGTAGAAATTCATTTGGTTAGGTTGTTCATCTGTTTCTTCATGCAAGATGAACTGACTTGGTTCAAGATTACATTGGTTAAATAAGAGAGCGAATGAACAAACTCCTGCATTTCAGCAGCAGGGGAAGTCAATCTTCATTTTGAGAACTAACCAGCTGTTTTCCAACACTAAAAAGCTCTAAGGCTTCATCTTTACACAAAGAATGTAAAGGGAACTTGTATGAGTAGTCACCACCAAGATCAAAAGAAAAGAGACCACACATGAAAGTGGTATGCCCTTTTGATCCAACGGAGATGATAGATGTTGCTTGATCACTCGACAAACAACATAGAAATTATTTCAAGGGAAGGTCCACTAAAGATAACACATCAGTGTAGTTCCATAATGGATCATAGCCAGAGACTTCGATACCAGCGTACCGAACAACACTATCATGTGTCAGCCGCCACATGAGACTTTTGGCTTTACACAGCACCATAAGTCATTAATCATGACACCATCACCGAACTGGCACCAATAATGAATCTCACGTAGCAAAAATAGCTTGTGCTAAGATAACACATTGATATAGTCTCATAATGGATTACAACTACTAACCATGATACCAGCGCATGCCAAGTAGCGCAACCATGTGTATGCATCCATAGGAGGCCCTTGATTTTGTCACGGCACCATCAGTTTTTGTCACAGCACCATTACCAGACGTAACCAATAAGAAATCTCGCGCGACACCAATGAATTGGGTGTAACACCCTAAATCCATCAGTTGAAAACAACTTAGTTTGAATTAATAATTTCCAATAGATATTAAAAGGTATTATTTTCAAATAATGAAATGGTGACATAAATCAATGGAACAATATCTTGATTAGATAAAATATTGCCAAGTGTTTGCTGCATTCATGTCGAAGTTGTTTGATTTGAATTTCAAATCTAACTTTTGGATTTAATCTTGTGAAGAAAATCTCATTTTATACAATGATAAAGAATTATTAAAATAATATTTTTGGAAAGTATGCATTTTGATAATAATTGTGAAACTATTCTGTTTTCGAATATATATATATACATTATTCGGATTTAATTATTAGCATGGGAACTTAAAATTTAATAAGTTGTTAAATAATTTTTTTCTGAAAACATATATATTATTTAGGTTAATAATATTTTGGATTTATATCAATTTTGGATATATATATATATATTCTGCTTTTATAATGCAACGATTTGGAAATTTTAAAAAGAAAAAACAATGAAATGCTCGTCCAGGCCAAAACGTCTCCAAAACGTCTCCCGTCCATCCCATTTTTTTTCTTTTTTTCTTTCTTGCCCCACTTCCCTTTAGTCAGGTGTGGACCCTTCTCCCTCCCTATGTCTCTCTTGCTTGTGGAACCCACGCGTCAGCTCAATGGCTTCTTCCTCCTCTCGTTCAGCTGTTGTTAGTCCAACTACTGTTGCGTTGCCCGCTGAGCGTTGATTCACCTTGCTGCCGATTCACCTGCCACCACACACTGCGTCGAGCGGCCCCTCGCCTCCTCGGGCCTGCGCTGCACCACAGCCACCGCATGCGCCAACAGTCGTGCCATCGCCGCTCGGCAGTTTCCTTTTGTGTTCATTAATGGAGATTCCGACGTCCATTTCTATTTTCCATCACACGACGCTTCAATTAGTAATTCAATTCTTGATTAATTTAGCACTAATCCTCCACCTCTCCTCCCCTATAAAAGCCCAGCACCTCTCCCCTTTCACTTCCGGCGCCATCTTCACTGCTCAACTTCTTCACCCACGCACGCCATTGCTGCCCATCGGAGCTTGATTTTAGGAAGCCCCGTGTCCCATGCTATTGAAACTTCCCCAAGTTCCACTTTGCCTCCTCCCTCATTGCTCTGGCCGACATCGCCTCACGTCACGTCGCGTCAAGCCCGCACTTGCTCCTCCCTTTCGTGCCGAGAACTGCCGCTGAGACCCCTCGCCGAGCCTGCGCTGAAGCCTCTACCCCTGTGCAGCCTCTGCTCGCCTCCACGTCGTGCTCTACTGCTGCTGCCATGCCGCTCGCCATCGTCACCGTGTCGAGCTGCTGTCTGGCTCATCGTTGTCCGTGCCTTGCGTCGTGCAGTTGTTACGCCAACCTCGCTCCTCGCTGCCTCCGGTCAGGACATCGGCACCTCACCGAAACTTCGCGGATCGTCGGGATCGTCGACATCGTGCCCTCGCTGTCGTTGTTCTTCATCGTCACATCGCCACCTTGCCAAGTTCTGCGTCCCGGATCCCTGTGTCGTACCGCGATGTCCAGCCCTGCTGTTTCTCGACATGAGGTAGAAGAAATGTCCATTTTTTTACACGCTACTTCCTATCATCTACGTTTAATTTTGAGCTAACCACTGCGATAATTTTCTGTGTTTTAAAATGAGCATGTGAGACTCAAATAAATTAAATATTAATTTGTTAACTTCATAAATTTATGTTAAACATTTGAAAACAGTGTTTCCAATAATTTACATATTTTTGCAAATAAATTTGAATTATGTTTGCTATAACGATTTATATGTATTCAATATCGAAATAAATTAAATAGTATTGAGATAGCTATGTGTTAGTGTACTAGTTAGTTTGAATTGATGGTTGCAGCGATTTACTTGTTTTTGTAAATTAATTTGTATTATGTTTGTTGTAACTTGTAGTTTTCAAATTAAGAAATTAAAAAGAATTATAGCCCTATGTTTTATAACAAAGAAAACAAAAGATAATTATTTATAATGACATATGTATAAAAAATATAAATGTATCGCTACCTCTAGCTGGTTATAGATAAATAGAAGCTAGCCCTACGCCGGATTTAAATACGTAATTTTGATTATTTAGAATCTAAACAATTTAAAAATAGTTCGATTAATTTTATAATTATGTGATTAACAGTTTCAATTAATATTTACACTGGTTTTCGTAATTTAAATTGGAGTTTTGTTTTGTTAACAAGAAATTTAAAAGGTAGCACGGATGTTTTTATCAGCAAAAATATAATATAGTCATTTATTTAGTTAGATATCTTTGTTCATAAAATATAATTTAATATAATTTAGTTTCATGTTCAAGTTTGATATATATAAGTATATTGCCTAGAGTTTTATAAAAATGATAGTTTATACAGTTTCCTTTCAAATGGTTTAGATCATATGTTCCTAAATTGAAACTAATTATAATCAATAGATTAATTATATTTTCTCATAATTTATTAATTAGCCTTATATTTTAATTTATCCATAACTAGTAATATAAGCGTGATTAATCTGTTCATCAAATTGAATCCATATTATTTATATATATCATTAAGTTTTTACTAAAGGATAAAATAAAGGAATTAGTGCTCATGTTATTTTTATAATTAAATTGTTATTTTATGTATTGATTATAAATATACCTTTATTGATAAAAACATAGACTTTGTAAAAGTGGAGATAATTAATTGTTTCATTATCTCTTACATAAAATCTATTTAAGCCATGTGTATTCTTAATAAAAATATAAATATATTATTTGGTTTAATGATCTTTTCACAAAAAAACTTGTTTAGGCTTATATCTTAAGGTCCTTTCAAATAAATGTTTTATTATATGTTCCATAATGCTTCATAAATTAATAATGTATTTCATAACGCATTAATCTTAGATATATAACACATATCTTCTCTAAAAGGTTAAAAAGGTTTAATATTGTTATAATGTGTTTTAACATCCTATAAACCCTTAAGATTAGACATAGCACATATGACGTTTTATAAAAGATTAAATTGTTGAACCTAATATTTGTATATTTAATTAAGATACTTTTAAGCTCATGTCTTGTTTTATAAATTATAGATCACACATTTTTGAAAAAAATATCTTTTTATTATAACCCTTGCGTGTAATGTTTTGAAAAGCGAACGTTCTTTTCGTTAGGCTTTCTTTTAGCTTTACGTATGGTGAATGTTGTATGTTATTGAGTGGTGTTTGTTCTTATTTGTTTGTGTGATATTCAGTGGTTGATCTAGTAGTTAAGAATCAAGATCTATTCATATCCGTGGAAGAACCTAAAGTTTTCAATAAGCAAGGCAAGTGGACTTCTCCCTCTACATACTTTGTTTGATCCCAAACAATTCATTTAATAAAGTTTATTCTTGGATATATATGCATAATTTGATGGGTTACCTATTCAGATACACCTAACCTTTCCAACCTTATTCCTTGTTAACCTGGGTTTTGATCTAATCAAGTAGCTATGCTATTGCTACAACTTTAACTTTATGATGTTACTCCTAGTGATGATATCAATGTTCCAAATGGTAAGTTACATTATTGTTATTAATCCGATGATTAAGCAAGATCATATTGTGATAATTGGAACATGGAGTGACCACCCAGGAAAACAGTGCAACCACGAGTGCTATCATGGCTCTGGCTTTGGTAATTAGCTTTATATGCTTAGTGCCTAGCAACCTTACCTAAAATATGGGCAAGAGGGGGAGCGGTGGTGGTGGCAGCCCACGTTAACATGGGGACGTATTCTTGGCTAAGGTACCCCACCCAGGGGGCCTCCACCATCGACTTTAGAAACCTTAGCGGGTTGCTTTGTATTAAGTGTATTCTATGAAAGCCTCATAGTGGATCCCTAGCCATTCACCTCGGAAGTGTTTACGGGTTTTGGCCGACCCAGGCTAGAGGGGATACACGGCTTGTGGGTAAAGTTGTACCACCTCTGCAGAGTGTAAAACTGATATATCAGCCGTGCTCACGGTTATGAGCAGCCTGGACTCCTCACATGATAATTAAACTTGAAGATGGAAATAAATCGAGATCCGATGATTTGCTAATGGTTTGCTTAAGTGGTTTCACTTAAGTGTTCTTGATATACTCTTATACCTTTGCTTAATGGGAATACTTGGGATTCACACTTATTAGTAAGACAGGTGTTGTTAATAAAATGTTGACCAACTAAAATGCTTACTGTTCAACCTTAGCCTCGCCTTGTTAAACCTGCATTAGTTTTTCCTCGACTTGCTGAGCCCCAACCATAAGTGAGCTCACCCTTGCTTAAATTTTGATCATAAGCTTGCAGATGAAGATATGATGCTGAACTCCATGGATGCTAGTCTAGTAATATCCTTGGTCATCTTCCTGTGGATGGATGTCCTTGTTTCACTATACTTTGATGAATAAAGGTTAAGACATTATGTCTGTTCGAAGTGTAATATGTTAATATAATCCTTATTTACGCTTTTATGCATTGTTCTTTTGATATATTACACTTGTGATGTCAACATATGTGTGGAAATGGATCCTGGCACACATATGCAATGCACCCGGCTCTGCCCTTTGGAAACGGGTGTGACATTGGGCAAGGGTGACAATATACAAAGAGACTCTACCTGTCAAAACGGTTACCAGTAGAGAGCCAATGGATCATGGCCCGATGAAATGAACAAGACGTGGGCTTAACCTAAACTTGATGAAAGGAGTACGATGGGAGACTGTTATTTCAGCCCCAAACATATTTCTATGCCCATCGCAAGATTATAAGGTCAAGATCAGTATCTGATAAGATAAGAAGGGAAAACAATCATAAGATTAAGTTGGTATGCCTTCGATAGATATGAAGAAACCAAAGGCATCAAATTAAGGAAAATGACCAGGCATGACTTTCCTAGGTTGGGTTGATAAAGCAACATAGCGATCCTTCAGAATAGGCAAACTGGATAAGGTACATTAGCTTGCGCCAATTGAATAAGGGCATGGTCTAAAATGGAAATATGACAACCAAAACGTCATAGATTAAATGGCAAGAACACGGACTCGAGATCTCAGCTTTAAGTCCATGCACATATTATGTTGGATAAAGAAATTATCCAAACATCCATTTGCATAAGTTTAGTCATGGAGGGATAATGGGAAATTCAAATTTTGGGTCATGGTTCACTAAATAAGAACATGGCTTAGTTTTGGGTTTAGACAAACCGACCACAAACATTCTATCGGCATATCAAGCACAAGAGCAAACACAATTTGCACTAATATTCAAATCAAGAAAAGCTAGAAGCCATCTAAACACATACTTCTAAGACACCACATTATTTACAATCACTGGTTACTGGAATAAAGATGAGAGAAGCATTTTGGATGTATAGGTGACAAACATGATGCAACAATCAGGATGCATGCTCGTCCTATTCGTCCTCACAAGTTTTGCCAACATAATGTGGCAATAGCGTTTTATATCGGTGGCGTACTTACGACTCTCGGTATTTTGCTAGTCATCAGCTACACATACGTTTTCGAGGTTAGTGTACCTACAGAAAAATCCATCACAACCCAGTTTCCAATGATGCAATTCACACATGACAGTTTATCACAGTTTATACTCCATATATTTCTATATGGAGGCCAGCTCATCATTAAGCGCTGAGCCACGCATAGGCGCCGTTGCCACACTTTAACCATAGGGCAACTCATTATGGTAACTCACCTTCTTACCTAAGCGTAGGTGCGTCGTTGCAAGTATATTACACTTCTCAGTATTCCCATGTTTGTGTATCCATACACATCCATGGGGTACTAAAGTCCCAGAAAAGTAAATACTCCACATCGCAGCTTTCATATATACATATGTGGAACATGTATATAATCAAGCCCTTTTTATACTCTTCCCTAGACCGACGTTTGTTCGATCATGCTCTCACAAATCACCTTACCTTGAGTGTCGATCCATTAAAAACTGAATGGCCTCACAAATAACAATACACATGTATGCAATACCCCCGGTTGTGGGTTAGTGGTTTTGAACTAAGCCACCTGATAGTCCTTAACTTAGGGCTTAATAGAGGATGTCACTAGCATTGTAGTTTTTTTTAAACTATTTTTCAAAGCCAAACAATGTGTTTAGTTGAAAATAGGTTTTCTAAAACCAAAACTTGGTTTTTAAAATATGTATGTGACCATATTACACTTAATCTTGCTCTGATATCAGCTATGGCAGAACCTCCCAAGTTATCGAGCCCACATGCACCTATCCTTATCTCAAAGACCTCATACGGCTATGCATGCACACTAGGTAACTTAAAAGGATCCGTCTGAGTGCCCCAAGGACACCGGATAAACCACTTACAACCAGGACCGCAGGATTAAGTAAACACAAATCACACACCAACAATTTGCAGCTGAAATCTTATTACAAAATTTTACAAGTTACATCAAGTTTACATTGTACATGATCGAAGTGATTACAAAAGTGATTCAAAGAAATAACTTTGAACTGTTATAATTTATTTATAGTTTTGAAATATATGCTAGCTTAGTGACCATCCTCAATAAGAAGGATAGAAGAAGCACTTAGATTTATAAGAAGGCCGAGCCCACCGGCACTTAACACCATCAAAAGCAGCACAAAGTTATAACCTAAAAAACAACAGGGAATATAACCCTGAGTATGCTATTACTCAGCAAGACTTAGCCAACTAAAGAAAAGACTCTCAAGGGTATGCTGGTTTTAAAAGGATTCAAGGTAAGGCTTATCAAGAATCAAGGACTCTGTTTGCAGAAAAGCTTACTATGAGTGGATCCTTAAAATCCATTTTTACTTGTCAGGTTAAGTAAAGTTACTTGCATCTAGAGTTCTTTCTACCCTAGTTCAAGCACTTGGCCTATACTAGCCGTCTTTTTATCATCCCTTCAGTTCACTGGATTGCTACGTGTAGGTCAGTGACCAAGTCTTCATATCTGAGAAGTAACGGCGATCCAAATCGATTAATACCCAGCTGGGGATCTCCGATCACACGACATATGTAGCACTTAACCCTTGCATATGTTAACTCGCCACCAGGTTTCTTAAGACCAGACCGGTTCACACCAACCGAGAGCACAGATACACCACCGTCCAGCCTCTTGCCACGGAGGGTACACGCTACTCTCGCCATCTCTCCACTCCCATTGTGTGTTGGCCTTTCTGGTATTAGTCTGCCCGAGGCAAAGCTTACCCATGACGAAGCATGTGACCAGTTAAAAGGTTCTCGATCATCAGGCCTACATCGGCACGGTCCTTAATCAACTCAGACCGAGACACTACACCAAGACTCCCTTCTCGTGCAAGTCAACCGCCCGGTCTCAGCTGTATTATTTAAACCCAAAGTTTGGTACCTGGCAGAGGTACATCTTTTCCAATGTTGAACCCATCAAGGCCCTGATGGATCCACCATCAAGTTTTATTTTTGAAAACTTCCCATCCAATCTGAAGCATCACTTTTTGTCTTAAAACAAAACATTTTTGTTTGCTAAAGCAAGGCTAAGCATCATAAAATTATTTTCAAAAAGGGTATCAAGGAAGGGTAATCAATTTTTCAAGGAAGGAAATGCATCAATTGTTTAGCACACAACTCCTATCACTTAACGCATCAAACAAGGTGATAAAGATTTTAAAACACAAGGAGGTGGCAATGTTGGGGACTTGTTCTCAAATGCTATGAATTAAGAACAAGGCAACACAGAAAAAAGTTAATGATTGACATCCTTCGTCATTCGAAGCGTTATTTCCCTTAGGATATAACGATCCTCAGACGAAGGTCATGAAGGCCATACCTTCATGATTGCATCTTATATTGATAAAAGGAGAAGCAGATGAAACATGAGAGAATAACATGAATAATCACATAGCATTATTATATGTTCTCATTAAATAATCATGGAAGAATAAAAACAATGTTGAATTACATTTGTACCTTCGGCTTGACAGAAGGCAAAAATGCAAGCGTGACGCACGAGCGAATATCAGTCCGCGTGAACAGTACGGGGGTACTGTTCATCTATTTATAGACACAGGACGCAGCCTGTGAAGAATTACAATTATGCCCCTCATAAAAGTTTACAACATTGACTCAGACCTTTATGGATTAAAAGGTCATTCTATCTCTAAGTCGGTTTGTAACACCGAAGCTTCATGAAAAGGAACCTTCGGTCATCTCCTGGACAACTTCAGCCGAAGCTGCTTCCTCCTACAAGACCTTCGGCGCAACGAAGCATAGTCCCAACAGTAGCCCCTTTCGCGGCGCTAGATCGTTTTTCGTAACGAGCTTGATCCGTGAAAAAACCTCTTAAGCTTCGGGAAGCCGAAGGTCCAAAAAACACCTTCCCTGAGCTCGTTGTCGAGAAACGATTCAGTTTCCGAGCGCGTGTCGGGCCCACCCTGCAGAGTTACTGTTTGGTCTTTGCGGTCCACCGCGCAGCGAGTGCAAGTGACTGTCCGCCCGGTGTAAAAATCCTGGCGTTTCGCCTTCTTACCTGCAGCACTATAAAAACAGACGAGTAGGTGTGAAGTTACCATAGCATTCATTGCTATTTGCACTGTTTTGCTGCCAAAATTTTTAACCATAGCCGAAGCTTGACTCTCGGAAACGAATGAAGGTCCAACTCGAAGTCTGCTTCGTCAGAAAGAAAGGCTTCGGGAGTAAAAAGTATTCAAAAAAGTATTCAATTTCCACAGACATAGAATTAATGGCCAGAGTGCGATCTACCGCCAGGGTTGAGCGTGAAGGAGACGAAGCTGAAGGTTCGGAAACTGTTCCCATCTCCGAAGCAATGCAACGATCCGGACTGGTAACTGCGGAAGAAATTCCCACTGTTGAAGCAGTACAAGCAACTGCCGAAGCTGAAGATGAGAATGTTGAAGAAACTGATCCCGAAGATGATTATCGTATTGCCATGCCAAGTAAGCTCAGCCACTTGGACTTCGGAAAGTCGACTGTTTCGAAGGCTGATCTCTCCAAGATGGTGAAATCAGGTTATTTCAGTGAAAATCAGAAGAAGCTACTTCGCTTCGGGGGAGAAGAAACCACCCCAAAGCCAGAGAAGGATGAGATAGTCATTTTCAAGAGCTTTTTAAAGGCTGGGCTGAGATTCCCCCTTCATGGGATTATTGCAGATGTACTGAAGAAGTTTGGAATCTACTTTCATCAGTTGACTCCTAACGCTATCGTTAGGCTTAGTGTTTACATCTGGGCCCTCCGAAGCCAGGCGGTGGAACCGTTTGCCGACAGTTTTTGTCGAGTTCATGAGCTACATTACCAAACGAAGGCCAGAAAAGATGGATTACATGATAACTTTGGTTGCTACAATTTTGCCTATCGGAAGACCACAAAGTTTCCTGTTATTAGCTACCGAAGCAAATGGCCGGCAGGCTGGAAGTCAGAGTGGTTTTATGTGAAGGTTGACGAAGACGAAGAAAAGTTGGTACAAAGCCCACTTGAATTGATCTTCGGAGAAACAAGGCCGCGGTGCCACATGACATTAGAAGGTCCCACCTGGGCTGCACTGGGTGAGTTTAAAATTATTTCGGAGCACATCAGTACCAGGGACCTGGTTCAAGAGTTCTTGGCCTTCAGGGTTTTCCCTACCTTAAAAGAATGGGAAATGCCGAAGCTGGAAGGGGAGAAGAAAGAAGGGGAACTTGTGCGACTTCCTTACCATTTCAAGTTCAAGAAATACTTTAAAAAACCCTGCCAAGAGTGGCTGGACACAGTTGAAGTAATGTGCAATGAAATTCTTGGGAATTACTCGAAAAAAGAAGATCAATTGATGACTGCGGCCTTCGGCACCCGTCCGAAGTGAAGGCTCAATCGAGTGCTTGATGCCGTGGGTTTCGAGTACCCTGACTATGAACGGTTAAATAAGGGTACTGAGGGCCAAAAAAGGAAAAGAGTGGCCGAAACTTTGAACAAAGATGAGGAAGAACCACCAAAAGAAAAGAAAATTCCAAAGAAGAGAAAAATATCATCTGCGAAGCGAAAATTATCCGATGAAGAAGGGACTCCTGCATCACCCTCTACCACCGACGTGGAGGAAATCTTAAAGGTAATGACTGAAACCCTACCCGCGAAGCTAAGTCCATTAGGGCCTCAACTGACGAAGCTTTTTCGAAAGGTGGAGAAGCCGGAAAAATCAAAGATAACCAAAACAAAGAGGCAAAGAATTATTGCAGTGACCGAAGTTATTGACAAGACGCCACCGAGGGCTTCAACTCGGAAAACGCCAGCGGTTGAGGGCGCAACAAATGTCGAAGTCGCACCTTCGGAGGTCGCGGCTACCGAAGCCGCTTCAGCCGAAGATTTGAACTTGGAAACTACAATTGAAGACATCGACAAAATTTTGCTAGACATGGCCGCAGAAGAAGCTGCCACTGCTGCTGAAGAAACCATGGTCACAGTGCCTGGAAAGGGAAAAGAAATAGCCGAAGATACTTCGGAAGACGAAGCCTACATATTTCAAAATTTAGTTGGGCAAGAACTGTCGAAGGCCGAAATAGAAGAGCTCAAAGAATATGCCAAATCTTGCGGATATAAGCCAGGAGCTCTTCTTTTCGGAGGTATTGACGATGAAAAGTTAGGCTGCATCCGGGATCAAACTGGGGCTAAGGTCATCGGTACTCTATCAAAGAGTATCGGTTTTCCGAAGCTGGAAACAGATATCAGCCGCTACCGACGACAACATATCGTTGGTAGTTTATTTTACTCCAATTTCAAGGTAAACAACTTTTCGCTGAGTTTTATTGTTTTTAATAATAAAAATGTTTCTGACGAAGGTTGTTTATGTGCAGAGCATGCTACTGAGCAAAGCTTTGAAGATGCAACAAGATCTAGAGGATAAGAAACACGAAGCTATAATTGAAAATTTAGAGAGCAAGATAAAAGAGCAATCAGCTATTATTGAAAAGAAAGACTTCGAACTCCAAACAACTGAAGGCTTATTGGCAGAAACTGAAGCTAAAGTAGCAGAATTGAACTCGAAACTTCTCTGCCAATCAAAACAATTCGAACAAGAGAAGCTAGAGCTTAATTCAAAACTTGAGACCGAAGTCCAAACCAGCTCAGATTTGAAGAAATCATTAACAAGCCTTCAAGACAAATGTTTGAAATTTAGCAACAATTGTATTCAACAATTAAAAAAGATCTTCTATTCAGTTGGAGCCAGCAGTGGAAAGTTCACCCCTTCAGCTGAGAATTTGCCAAAAACCTTCGAACATATTGAAGCTGAAATTGATGAGCTTGACGAAGTTATAGCCGGGCACGGTGACTTCTGTGCCTGGGTAGCTTCTCGGGGCACTGCTGCAGCGTTCCTGAAGGCCGGCTGTGAACATGGAAAAATCGTTAACAGGCCCAATTTCACTCTGTCTCCATCAATTCTAGACGACATTCCTGACGTTGCCCGAAGCATTTCAAACAGATTTATAAAAATGATATGGACAAAAGGCGGGCGAGAGAAGGCTGGAGACGAAGCTCGAAGTCATCTTGAACCAGTAAGAAATGATACCTTGTGCTTACCTTCTCCTTCACACTTGATTTTTACTCGCAATACCTTGATTCATGTAGGATGACGAAGCTGAAGATGATGCTTAAAAAATATGCTGCTGAAGCTGAAGCTCAGTGAAGATCAGTAGGAGTACACTATAGAAAAAACTCAAGAGACTTTTGTAACAGCTTTTGTAAATACAATTAAACTGTTCTTAATGAACTTTGTACATACCTTGTAATATAGTCTTACCCTTCCATTGAGGCGCTTTGATGTGGACGAAATTAGTATTTTGAGCCAAAGGCGAAAAAACACCTTCCCTTCTTTTCGTACACAACGAAGCATAAAAGACCGCTTCCTCTTTTTTGCCGAAACCTCTCTTTTTTATACACAACGAAGCATAAAAGACCACTTCTTCTTTTTTGCCGAAACAACCACTTATGCCATGAATGAATGTTTATGAATGCAAATGCTATGATGTAATGTGATGTGTGAATGAATGTCCAAACACATATCCGAAGGCATACGCTCAGCCATTATTTCCTTAGGAACAATCACACATTAGCTCTGCATTCCCTTAGGAACGTCTTTGGAGCTTCTTCGCCTTTTACTTTCGGCGGTATCAGCGTTGATTTTTCGCTGTAAGCTCTGCATTCCCTTAGGAACGTCTTTGGAGCTTCTTCGCCTTTTACTTTCGGCGGAATCAGCGTTGACTTTTCGCTGTAAGCTCTGCATTCCCTTAGGAACGTCTTTGGAGCTTCTTCCTGTTTTCTTTTCTTTTTTCTTTGCACTCGATGGTGCGTGCTCAGCTTTTACATTTACATCTTTGGGGGATACTGCTCTTATAGAGTTGAAATAAGAAAAAGAAAAATTACATGCTATGGCCCCATTAAAAACCTTTCTCCCCCTTTAGAAAGGAAAAGGGTGCCATGAAAAAAGAAAAAACATAAAAAGGTTACATCAAATTAAACATAGTATCGCCGAAGCTCATCCGCATTCCAAGATCTTGGAATGTCATTGCCGTCCATATCCTTCAATTTGTATGAACCAGGCCTTGACGAAGATGCTACCAAGAAAGGTCCCTCCCATTTCAACTGTAACTTGCCCACTGTGTCTGGGTTGGCCACTCTTCGAAGCACCAAGTGTCCTGGCTCAATATTTTTTAGTCGAACCTTTCTATCTCGCCATTTGACTGTTTCAGCTTGGTATTTATTGATATTCTCCACAGCTTGAAGCCTGATCCCTTCTAAAGCATCTTTTTCCACAAGACAAGCATCTTCAGGACCTGATTCTGCCGAAGCTACTACTCTTATTGATCCAGCTTTAGCTTCTTCCGGAGTTATTGCTTCGTCACCGAATAATAACTTGAATGGAGTAAAGCCTGTAGACCTTGATGTTGTTGTATTATGGCTCCACACCACTTTGGTTAACTGATCTGGCCACTTTCCCCTGGGTTGATTGAAGATTAACTTCATTATTCCTGTCATTATAATGCCGTTGGCTCTTTCAACGAGCCCATTTGACTCCGGATGCCTGACTGATGCAAAATGGATCTTCGTACCGATTTGATCACAGAAATTTCTGAAAGCTTCGGAGTCGAACTGCGTTCCATTATCTACAGTGATGGCCTTCGGTACCCCGAAGCGACAGACAATATTCTGCCAGAAAAACTTTTGGACAGTGGCCGAAGTTATTGTGGCTAATGGCTTTGCCTCAATCCATTTAGAAAAATACTCCACAGCTACTATAACATATCTTAAATTCCCTTGAGCCGGTGGTAATGGACCTAACAAGTCAAGGCCCCACCTTTGCAATGGCCAGATAGGTTGAATGAGCTGTGTTAAAGACGAAGGCTGTTTTTGATCTCTTGCACACTTCTGACAGCCTTCGCACTTTTGAACTAACTCCGCTGCATCCGAAGCTGCCTTCGGCCAATAAAACCCTTGGCGGAAGACTTTTCCAAGTAACGGCCTAGATCCAATGTGAGATCCACACAGGCCTGCATGTATTTCTTTCATCAACTCTATACCTTCGGTTCTAGATAAACACTTGAGTAGCGGAGCACAAACTCCATGCTTGTACAACTCCCCTTCTATCATAACATATGGACGAGCTCTTGCCTCCATTCTCCTGTTATAAGCTTCGTCATCTGAAAGGAACTTACCCTGAAGGTAAGAGATTATCTCAGTTCTCCAATCTTCACTATAAACAGGAGATATGTTGAGAACTGCTCTTTCAAGGAGCTCCACTGAAGGTGCCTTTATTGTTTCAAAGAACACATCCGAAGGTAACGGCAGCCCCTGTGCTGCTGACTTGGCCAGCAAATCAGCATGCTCATTTTGTCCTCGAGGGATATTTTTGACAGAAAAACCTTCGAAGGAAGCTTCGATTCTTCGGACCGTGTCTAGATATTTCTCAAGCTTCGGATCCTTAGCCCTACAACTTTTATCGATATGACCCGAAACAACCTGGGAATCAGTTTTAAGAATCGCCCTTCTGATTCCCATTGCCTTTAATTTCCAAAGACCCAGGAGCAGGGCTTCGTACTCAGTAATATTGTTTGTACAGCTGAAATCAAGTCTTGCCGCATAACAAGTTTTAACCTTGGATGGTGAGACAAACACAGCGGCTGCTCCTGCTCCGAAGGTTCCCCAAGAGCCATCACAAAACACTGTCCACACTTCGGCATCTTTATTTGCTTCTTCATCCTGAGCCCCTGGCGTCCAATCGGCAATGAAATCTGCCAACGCTTGAGACTGGATCGAAGATCTATGCACATAATCAATGCAAAATTCATTGAGCTCTGCAGCCCATTTTCCAATCCGTCCAGTAGCCTCTCTATTTCTCATAATATCCTTCAACGGCTGCGAAGAAGGAACAACAATATTGTATGCTTGAAAATAATGCCGAAGCTTCCTGGATGCCATCAAAACGGCATATAATACCTTCTCCAGTTCTGTATAGTTTTTCTTTGATACACTAAGGACTTCAGATACAAAATACACTAGAACCTGCTTCTTGACTTGACCAACAAGCTTCTCCTGGACAAGTGCTGCACTTACTGCTGAGTGCGAAGCTGCCACATATAACAACAATGGAGCCCCTGGCGTTGGTGGAGTTAATGTTGTTAGATCTATCAAATATTGCTTCAGCTCTTCGAAGGCTTTTTGTTGGCTTGGTCCCCATTGGAAGACTTCAGCTGACTTCAGCACCTCGAAGAATGGTAAATTTCTTTCTGCTGATCTGGATATGAATCTATTGAGAGATGCCAGCCTTCCTGTCAATCTTTGGGCCCCCTTTCTTGTAGTTGGTGGCTCCATTCGAAGTATAGCTTCAATTTTATTTGGATTAGCTTCAATTCCCTTTGTTGAAACCAAGCATCCAAGAAATTTCCCCTTCTTTACTCTGAAGACACATTTTTCTGGATTCAGCTTCAAACCAGCTTGTCTGAAACTGGCGAAGGTCTCCTGCAAATCAGCAATATGATTTTCCTGCTTCGTGCTTTTTACAATGATGTCATCAACATAAGTTAGCACATTTCTGCCTATCTGAGACTGGAGGACCTTCGCAGTCATTCTGCTGAAACTTCCTCCAGCGTTTTTGAGCCCCTCAGGCATCCGAAGATAGCAATATGTGCCGCTTGGGGTTATGAAGCTAGTCTTCGGCTCATCTTCCTTCTTCATCCAGATTTGATGATAGCCTGAGTAACAATCTAGCAGACTCATGAGCTCTGAAGAAGCTGCTGCATCAACTAAAGAGTCTATCCTTGGCAATGGGAATTCGTCCTTCGGACAAGCCTTGTTGAGATCTGTGAAATCGATGCACATTCTCCACTTGCCGTTGGCCTTCTTCACCATGACAGTGTTAGCTAGCCACTCTGGGTACTTTACTTCTCTGATAACTCCTGCACTGAGGAGTCTTTTTACTTCATTGCGAGCCCCTTCGGCCTTATCATCAGACATTTTCCGAAGCCTCTGCTTTCGGGGTCTGAAGGATGGGTCAACATTGAGCGAGTGTTCAATAACATCCCGATTGACTCCGCATAGGTCATTAGCTGACCATGCAAAAACATCTTTGTTGTTAAACAAAAACCTTATCAAGGTTTTCTCCTGGTCTTCAGATAATTGGGAGCCCAACAGCACCTTCTGCTCTGCTATGTCTTCACATAAGAGCATGGGCTTTGGCTGATCTGCTGAAGCTGCTTTCTCCCTTTTGAATTTGTACTGTTCACAAGCTTCAGCTCCATCTATGTTATGGATTGCTTTGGAGTCAGTCCAGCTTCCTTCGGCCCTTCTAGCAGCTTCCTGGCTTCCATGAATAGCGATAGGCCCTTGGTCCGAAGGTATCTTCATGCAAAGGTAAGCTGGGTGAAGAATTGCTTCGAAGGCATTAAGAGTACCGCGACCAATGATAGCATTGTAAGGATACTCCATGTCAACAATATCAAACACAATTTGCTCAGTCCTTGTGTTGTTAACAAATCTGAAGGTTACCGGCATGGTAATCTTCCCAAGTGCTACAATCTGCCGCCCTCCGAAGCCACAAAGAGGGTGCGTAGCATCATGGATCTTGTCTTCGGGCTCTTGCATTTGTCTGAAGGCCTTAGCAAATATAATATCAGCTGCACTGCCTGTATCAACTAAGACATTGTGGACCAGAAATCCTTTGATCACACAAGAGATAACCATGGCATCATTGTGAGGATAATCCTTAAGCTGAAGGTCTTCCTGAGAGAAAGTAATTGGAATGTGGGACCATTTTGACTTGATGAAGGGTCCCTGCACTCCAACATGCTGCACCCTTCTCTGAGCCTCCTTCTTCTGCTTCTTGTTAGCCGGCTCTGAGCAAGAACCGCCTGTTATCGGGAGCACCAGCTTCGAAGCCAAAGCAGCTTCAGCTTGATTGTTGAACGAAGCCATCAGCTCAGAAAAGTGGAAGTGAGTTCACCGGAGGTGGGCGCCAATGTTGGGGACTTGTTCTCAAATGCTATGAATTAAGAACAAGGCAACACAGAAAAAAGTTAATGATTGACATCCTTCGTCATTCGAAGCGTTATTTCCCTTAGGATATAACGATCCTTAGACGAAGGTCATGAAGGCCATACCTTCATGATTGCATCTTATATTGATAAAAGGAGAAGCAGATGAAACATGAGAGAATAACATGAATAATCACATAGCATTATTATATGTTCTCATTAAATAATCATGGAAGAATAAAAACAATGTTGAATTACATTTGTACCTTCGGCTTGACAGAAGGCAAAAATGCAAGCGTGACGCACGAGCGAATATCAGTCCGCGTGAACAGTACGGGGGTACTGTTCATCTATTTATAGACACAGGACGCAGCCTGTGAAGAATTACAATTATGCCCCTCATAAAAGTTTACAACATTGACTCAGACCTTTATGGATTAAAAGGTCATTCTATCTCTAAGTCGGTTTGTAACACCGAAGCTTCATGAAAAGGAACCTTCGGTCATCTCCTGGACAACTTCAGCCGAAGCTGCTTCCTCCTACAAGACCTTCGGCGCAACGAAGCATAGTCCCAACAGGCAAATAAACCGGGGCTTGCCTGGAATAAACACTATGTTAGTGTTTGTTATATGACGTCCGCTTGACGACCATCCTTTGTCTTGGCACTTGTTCAGTCTGCCCTTCAGGTTGGTCCGACTAACGATATCGTTGTGCAAAGAAGACCACTCCTTGCACCATCTTGAGGTCAACTTGGCTCTTTTCCTCCGCATTACGTGATTAATTAACATACCTGAATGATACACATAATGCACATGTATGCATATAAGGAGGAATATCAAGACTAAATGTCTACATAACACAAAGTATCATATCTACATTTTTTCAACTTAGCGGGATTCAATTCTAATAGAAACAAACTTATTAATATTATTTGCTTTCACTCATTTTGGTAATGCTAGATATTTACCTAGGGCACTTAGTCGGTTTCTAACAAAGAGTATCATGACTACTCAAACGTAACACTAACTGCTGCAAACAAAATCCATCGAAAGCAACATTAATAACACTCACTAGCCACACGTTTGAATTTATTAATTTACTTTTCATATTACTAATTTCACCTTACACCGCATCGCTAAGACCAATCTGATAACCTTTTACATATACCTAAATTCCAAACCTAACATTTACCACATGATACAATTAATAAGGCTAAGCATCGATGTACCATAAAAACTGAATTAGCATAATAACACTAATAGAATGCCCACTAGCCGATCAAACATTATTCCTATTTTACATGTCAATAATTAATCAAACATCTCAGGTTTGACTACCAAAATATTCTACAAAATCAATGATTACAGCCTTATCGGATAATTGTTTGGAATACTAAATCAACTCCTTACGCTCCTAATTCTCCTCACTTCTCAGCAAAAGAGCCAATTTAAACCTATTCGACATATGCATCCACCACATACTACATGTGATGCATTTTAATAATCATTTAATATAACCACGACCGCATTTATCAGCTATATGAGCGAGACACTAGACTTATTATTCACTTAACCACTCCTCACACAATAATCATTTTAAACTTGAGTTTCGCGTGACACGACCACTTCATACTTATATACATAATCTATTCATCAAACCAATAATTAAGCTAATAGAAATATGAATCGGCTTACCATACTAAATCTAACGTGCTTTCCACGAATACGACAAGGATTCTGGTTCAGCCCTTGCGTCGAGTACTTGGTGAACATTACGCTACTAGCTTCGTCTTCACCCGACTCTTGGGTTTTCTTGATGACGCACGGAATGACGACGAGATCGAGTCTGGAGTGAGCTGGCGAGGTGTGGTCGAGCAGGTTAGCGCGAGCTCTAGCGACACAGGGTCAAGTGGCGAACGCGTTCGGCGTGCATACATGAGCCAAACCGAAGGCGAGGAATCGATGAAGTTCGTCGACAAGCACCATGGAGGAATCATCGATGTTGCTGCACACACGGCACGACGACCATGGGAGACAGAGGGGAGCGTCGGCTGGGAAGACAGGAAGAGCAGCTGCACGTAGGAGGCTCCGAGAAGAGGGACGCGGCCATGGTGGGGCTCAACATAGGAGGGAGAAGCACGACGCACGATAGAGGGCGAGCAGGGGAAGGGGCACGCCATGGCTGGAAGCTTGGGGAAAAAACACGGCGCACAGACTGGGCGAGCAGAGAGCTGAGTGCTGGGCTGAAGACAAGGGCGCGCGATGCAAGCAGGAAGCCGAGGGCAGGGCGCTTGGGCACCATGGAGGGAGCTCCGGCGCGGCAGGGAAGGTGCTCAGGGAGCAGGCACGGCTGGGCACGATGAGGAGAGAAGCGCAGGGAGAAGAAGACCTGGGCGACGGCAGCAAATTTTTCTCCATGTGCGACGGCTGGAGATAACCACTGCGTGATTTTTCTCCAAGTACAGAGCATGCTACCAGGAGATGCGCGCACGCCCAGAAATATCTAAGGAGAGAGAACGGCGTTGGAAAAAAATCTGTGCGCGGATGAAGATTAAGGAGAGAGAGCGCAGGGATAGGGACGACAGCAGATTTTGTTTTAGGTTTTTTTTCCATTTTCTCTCTCTATCTTTTTGTAGGAGAATCACAGATATTTTGAATCACGATTTTTAGCGAGGTATACCAGGTCGACACGCTACACGAATACACATTTTCTTCTCTGAATTTAGCGAACCAACTTATTTACCAATTACTTATATTCGAAGATTTGGATCCAGACGAGAAACGACAGCCCGAATAAGACTGATTTCGTCTTCGATAATCTGCTCTGCATGATTCGACCGAAATTAGCCGAAACCCGATCCGCTAATGTACACTCGTTTTCGTCGCTAAAACAGTGTGTTGAAGGATAAATTGGGTCATAACCTTGCACAAGATTTCGCGCGATTCGAATTATTTTACCCCAAACATTTTAGTCGTCGAGTTCAAATTAATTTGCCTAGGATAAAAATCATTCGAGTGGGTCGGGCTTCCGAATTCATATTCTCTGTATACTTTTATAAGGACACACGACTCGACATATCGTGAAACAAACGCGCTATATCAATGCGGCATCGAGAATGCGATCCATTCTGGAAGCGACGACATGCATCACACATGTGGGCGAGAAGCTGTGCGCATTGTTCTTTTCGGATAGCGCGGGGCTCCAAATTTTACATAAAATCAAAAGTTTTCTGATTTTCATATCCACTTACGCGCGCGATCTGAACAGTTCAAAAATCCGCCAGCGACGAAGATTCGATAATCCAACCGTTTCATGAACCCTTTTTAATTGCGTAGATTATTAAAATTTAGTGTCCACTTTATATACTGATATCCCGCACTTAAATCCATAATCGCTGTTTATGGGAGATAACACATGGGGTGTTACATTTCATGTCAAAACAGTGGCACTATATGATAGACAATAATATTACAAAATTATAGGAACTGGAATGGATTAATTTGAATTAAGCATGAATTTTCTACAAATTAAACAAGTTCTAACATTTATTTATACATTAAAAATCAATTTCTATTATTAATTTCCTATTTTCATTAGTCTCTGGATTGGGCGCAAATTAATAAAAAGCCCGGGGTCTAACGTGTAAAAATTCCCTAGACTCATGTTACTATTACAATGGACGATGGGTTCTATTTAAGAAAACGCAGGGGCTAATTTATCAATTGGCAGAGCCGAAGGGGTATCGCGTGTTGTCGGTCGTTGGATTCAAATATCGCGGCCAGGATTAGATTCCGCTGCGGCTAACTCGGGGTGTAACCAGAACCGATGGATCAGGATTCAACGACGAGGATCCTAGATCTAATTCTATTCGTCAGATCGGTGATCAACGACCTCGATTTAATGTCGTGAAGGGTTATCCCCAGCTTCTAATCAGAGTCGTTAACCCCTAGATCAACGGCTCACACGACCCCGTCGCTACTCCACGCCAGTAGTCGCCGGAATTGGGCGGCGAATCCCATTCCAACGGCGGCGAGCCTACCGGAGTTCGGCCACTAGGCGCTACGGGGCCCCATTCTCTATCCTGAATAGTGCTACGCGAAGAAACTATCATGGCGGACTATATGAGTAGCGACTCACAGGAATTAGGCGTGGTAAGCACCGGTATTCCCAGCAATGGCGGATCCATGGCGCAATCTAAATTCCGATGAGCAATTCCCGTGGAGCCAGGCCGTTCTAGGTGGGGGAAAATCACACGCGGCCTTCAATGTCGGGTAGCAGACAGCCCACGCTCATTCACAGGACTAGAACAGCGGCAAGATGCGATGGCCAGCGGACCAACCTCCTCCACATGCTGGCAAACGACGGCGGCGTAGCTTAGGGTTTGGGAAGGATGCGAGGTCTATGAATGCGGGCATATGGAAGCACATGAGGAGGAAGGAGCGGCTGCCGCTATTTATCTAGGGAATACCCAGTCGCTGGATCCAATCTTCGCACGCGCCAGCTGCGGGATGTCGTTTGGCCAGGTTGGGGACGACACTGACGAAGCCGGCCCACGCGTCGGTGAGAAGGTGAGGCGAGCGTGCGCGAGAGACTGACAAGCCAGCCCCAGTGCTCAGCGCCAGAAGCGGTCTCCTCCATGCGCGGGTCGTGGGTTTGGTGCATGGGACCCGTGGAGCAGTGGGTGGCGTTATTGACTAGTGGGGCCCTTGTGTCGGCGCATCCGTTTGGCTAATGGGCTGTGCGGAGCAGTGGAGAGGTTAGGTGGGCCAGAATTGGTGGTGTTGGCCCAGTGCAGTTTTTTTTCTTTTTCTTTTATGTTTTCTAATTTCTTTCCTCTATTCCCAAATTCAATTTGAATTCAAATCTAAATTCAAACCTTGTGCGAATTTTATCCTCCAATTATATTGTGACCTTAAAAGTACTAATTTTGGAATTATATAACTTTTCTTTATATTTTATATGCTTTGTCGTTTTTTCTTTTCTCCCCTTTTCCTCATTTTCCAATCCAATTTCAAATGTAGGTTTTTAATCTAAATGTTCAACTCATGGTTATATTCCAACTAGTGTTATTGTTTTTATTATTTAAATGCACAAAAAAAACTCTAATATGATGCATATTTTATTGAGGTGTCTTATTGAATTCTTTAAAAGTGATTATTTCCATGAGGCAATGAGTGGATGGCAAAACACGTAACGAGATCAACTCTTATATAATTTTGGGTATTACAAATCGTACCCCCCTTACAAAGAATCTCGTCCTCGAGATTTAGGTAGAACTAGGAAAGAGGTGGGGAAAATCTATGCGTAGTTCTTCTTCTCTTCCCAAGTAGCTTCATCTTCTCCATGGTGACTCCATTGCACTTTGCACATTTTGATCACTTTACTCCTTGTAACTCGAGTAAAGGTATTGTCACACCCGGTTTTGGAAGGCAAACCAAGTGCGAACTATGTACGTGCCAGGATCAGAACTCACGTACACAGCGATTACATAAATGAACATCAATGCACATTGCTCGAATAATAACTTAAGAAAGTATTAAATTAATTACATCACAGAGTCATAGACATCCACATAGTCATCAACTTAACAGTTAAATCAAAGTGCTAGCGAAACGCAGTAAAGATAAGGCCTTCACAGGCAGCTGACTGGGGGTTGCCGCCAACCCACACCTAGAATTCGTCGTCGTCGGGGTCTCCTCCAAGACCTCCTCCAGTAGCTCCTCCAACAGCCGGGGCGTCCCGCGGTGGTGCAGGGGGCGCCTCCAGCTGGGCAACAGAGGAACGGGGCCTCACGGACTCCACCTCTTGCTGGGGTGGGGAGGAAGAGCCCTGCTGCTCTCTGTGCTGCCGCCGGCGTTCCTGCTCCTCACGCAGGCGGTGGTGCAGTCTCTCCAGGTGACTCGACTGACCGGACACGGTGCGGTGCAGAGGACGCTCTGCAAGTCGAGACGGCAGGAAAGGAATCACCGACTTACGTGCAGTGTGTCTAAGACGAGCCATCTACAAAAGACACCGTAAGCATAAGAGTAAGAGCAGAACTAATATGACAAGTGAATAAACCATAGACAGAATAAGATGAAAATTTTAACAAGGTATAATATAGTATATATATATAGGTAGTAAAACATAGGGTTGGTCGAGGTGACCGACTTTTGAAGTAACATCAGAGGTCAAGGTGAGAGGGAAGGTCAATAGTCCTTAGTACGACCAGTGCTACTCTAGGTCAGCGGTCCTACAGTCAGCACGGCTTTGATACCACTTATGTCACACCCGGTTTTGGAAGGCAAACCAAGTGCGAACTATGTACGTGCCAGGATCAGAACTCACGTACACAGCGATTACATAAATGAACATCAATGCACATTGCTCGAATAATAACTTAAGAAAGTATTAACTTAATTACATCACAGAGTCATAGACATCCACATAGTCATCAACTTAACAGCTAAATCAAAGTGCTAGCGAAACGCAGTAAAGATAAGGCCTTCACAGGCAGCTGACTGGGGGTTGCCGCCAACCCACACCTAGAATTCGTCGTAGTCCTGAAACTCCTGGAAGTCTCCTTCCACGGCTTCGCCTTCTCCTGAGCAGTGGTTACAATGCGGACAACCTGGTGTTTTGTGGTATAGCAAGGATGAGTACACATCAACGTACTCAGCAAATGTCCCGTTTGGCTGAAGTGGACTAGCTTTATGTGGGGTTAGGCTCAAGCAGTTGCTTTTAGTTGGTCAGGTATTTATCATTAGTAGAAGCCGGATTTTATCATTAACCAACCCATAAACCATTTCCTCATCGAGGAACAACATCATCATATTCGAACCAAAACCATAACATAATCCCTGTATCTCGAACCATCTGTATCTCTAATCAAAGAGGATCCCAAGGCTGCTCTTAACCATGAGCACGGCTGATATATCAGTTTCACTACCCTCTGCAGAGGTCGCACACTTTACCCATGAGCCGTGATTCCCTTTCTGCCCGGGGAGAGCTAATCCCCATTGACCACTACCTAGGTGGTCCGGCAGGGTATCACTACGTAGCTGTTACAAAGATTCCCTAGAGATCATAGCTGCCCGTTAGGTTTCTCCAGTTTGATAAACACAGTACCCCTCCCCGCAGGAGAGTGACTAACAAAAAGCAAAACGAAAGAACCTCGGCACTCAGCCTCGGCAGAGCAAGCACTGTGCCTGGACCCCATTGACGGCACGACGGCGAAGCAACTACACCTCTAGTTCCTCTAATTAATTAGCTAAGGGCACCCCATTTCACCCTCATGGTTGCACTGTTATCCCGGGTGGTCTCTCAACGAACAGGTCCTTACGGAGAGGTACTCAGGAAACAGCCTGAGCCCCCTAGAGTATCACAAGATCATCAACATCATCAGGATAACAGTATCATAAATATTCACATCATGTTCATTGATTAAGTTAAGGCAGTAGCAGAATGCTAACCCTAATAGCCCATAAGGTCATCAAGGATAAAGTAAAGTGTAAAGCTAGTCAATCCTTAGGTTTCAAGTAAGTAATGCGGGGTAGTAAGTTATAAATGAATAGGACATAATGGGTCAGAGGACACTTGCCTTCACCAAACTGTTGATCAGGAACTTCCTCTGCAACTCCCTCGGGAAACACAGACTGCTCGTTGTCTACGTAAAGTAATCATTCACACTATGCACTTGGGAAATAACAAACAAAAACAATATACCAAACATATGCAGCAGAGAGATCACAAGTTCATAATAGAAAAGGGATAGGCACTCTGGTATTCTCTAGGTCTAGGGTAGAGGACTATACAAAAGGATTCATTATCCACTAATCAGGTTTAAGTCAGTGGTGGGGTTAAATCATTATCTGGTTTTAAGTTCCTAAACTTAGGTGTTTAAGTCCATAAACTTAAGTGCTCCAACTTTTATTAAAATCTACTATCTTTTATTTATCTCAAATAGGGTTCCCATAACATCAATCTTACCCTAATGATCAACTATTAATTAGGACATAGAAACAGCAGGGAAACATTACATAAACAGATAGATAATAATATTATGAACATTTTGCAATTTGAAGCACCTAATTTGGAGTTCATATGGCAAAGTTATGAATTTTACAAGTTTAGGGGTTAAAAATATACCCTAAGGGCCTATTTTGAATTAAATAAAAGGTCCGAGGACCTAACTGCGAGAAACCAGGGACGGCGGGCGCAATTTCCAGAAAACAGGGGGGTTCTTTAAGAAAACGCGCGGGCGAAGGGGTATCGGGCCTTCTTAGCCGTTGGATCTCAAATCAACGCCCGAGATTAGATCGCGGGCGGGCGCGCGAGCGCGCGGCGGCCTGAGCGGCTGACAGGCGGGGCCGGGCGGGCAGCGCGGGGCGGGCGGCTGACAGGCGGGACCGGGCGGGCAGCGCAGGGCGCAGGCGGGCTGATAGGCGGGGTCGGGCGAGTAGCGCGGGCGCGAGGCTGACAGACGGGGCCGGGCGGCAGAGCGGGGCGCGGGCGGGCTGACAGGCGGGGCCCAGTTGGCAGGGAGGCGGGGCGCGGGGGAAACAGCTCTGGGCCGTCGGATCTCAGGCGAACGGCTGAGGTTAGGTTTGGGCTATTTGAAACAGGGCCGTCCGATCTAAGATGGACGGCGGAGATGGGGCGGCTGGCTTCTGTCTCCTCCCCCAGCCAGCTGAGGCGGCGGCGCCCGTCCCCGCGGCGGAGGAGCTCGCCGGAGACGAGGGGCACGGGGGCCCTGCGGGTCCTTGGGGCGATCTGAATGGCCGGGGAGGTTGGGGAGGGCGCGGGGAACCTTTTGGTGGGGACTAGGTCGGGGCAGGGGCACCGGAGGAGGGCGGTCCACGGCGGAGCGGCTCGGCGGCGGCGTTAAGCAACTCCGACGAAGAATTAAGCGCGACAGAGTGCAATAGAGGGGAAGGGAGGGGGCATGGGAGGTTCCTTACCTCAAGGCGAACTCCGGGGACTCCTCGGTGGCGACGGAGACGCGGCGACAGCCCGAGTCGACGGTGGCGGACCCCGGCGGCTGCGCAGCGAACGGCGGGTGAGCGCAGGCGGAGGAATTCGGGGAGGGAGAGGGGAAATTGGAGCGCGTCCCGGGTTGCGGACGCCGGGGCGAAGCTCACCGTGGCAATGGACACGGCGGAGCTCCAACGGCGGCCGGGAAACGAGCTCGGGACGGCGGCGGTTCGCGGCGATGGCGCTTTGGCGTGCGCGCAGCGAGGGAGAGGTGGAAGAGGGGTCTGCGGGTGCGCAAATGAGGGAGGGGGAGATGGCGAGCGAGGTTCGGGGCTCAAGTGGCCGAGGGCGAGGTGGTGGCGAGCCCCACGCGCGACGTGGGCGCGGAGTCCGCGGCACGCGCGGCGGCGGTTACGCGAAGATGACGGGGCTGACAAGCCGGGCCCGCGGGCAGAGAGAGAGAAGAAAGCGGGCGCGGGGGTGGTTGCGCTGACGGGCGGGCCCGCCAGGGCAGAGAGAGCGGGGGGAAGCGGGCGCGCGCGGGGAACGCGGGGCTGACAGGCCGGGCCCGCGGCGCAGAGAGAGAGGAGGGGCGGGCGCGGAGACGGCGGCTACGCTGACAGGCCGGGCCCGCGGCGCAGAGAGAGGAGGGGGGAAGGGCGCGCGCGCGGGTTGGGCCTAGCTGGGCCGAAAGGCCGAGGGGGGCGGGGGTTTGGGCTTCTTTTCCTTTTTCTTTTATTTTGGAATTGTTTTTCCCTTTTCTTTTTATTTTTCTCTTTTTGATTCAAATTCAAATGAGCCACAAATTCAAATTAGACTTTTTGAGAATTATGCACCAAACAAAAGTGAAATCTAGGGTTCAACATGATGCAACAGTTCATACTCCCTTGGAGTTTGAGCTAATAGACTATAATTATAAATAAAATAACCACTTTTCCCCTATAGAAATAAAAAAGAAAAGATTGGGGAAGGATGAGAAAAGGGAAGTAACACCTGAATTTGTGAATATGAGCAAAGAAATTTTATACCCCCAAATTCAGGGTGTTACAGGTATCAAGAATCTTGATAGGATACTCAGCATAAGTCAGATCATCTTGAACACTAAGATCCTCCATTGGTAGCTGCTCTTCAGGTACCCTGAGACACTTCTTCAATTGTGAGACATGAAAGACATCATGTACATTTGCAAGATGATCGGGTAGTTTTAGTTGATATGCAACTTCTCCCACTCGCTTTAAGATCAAGAAAGGTCCAATAAAGCGAGGGGACAACTTCCCTTTAACTTTAAATCTCCTCATACCCCGGATCGGTGACACCTTCAAATACACGGGATCACCCTCCTTAAACTCTAGCAGTGTTCTCCGGGTATCAGCATAGCTCTTCTGCCTTGATTGTGCAGTTCTTAGATTCTCCCTTATCATCCGTACTTGTTCTTCTACCTCTTGTATAATTTCAGGCCCAAAGAACTATCGTTCACTAGTTTGATCCCAATACAGTGGAGTCCTGCATTTTCTGCCATATAGAGCCTCAAATGGTGACATCTTCAAACTGGCCAGGTAGCTATTATTATAAGAGAACTCCGCATACGGCAAGCTCTTATCTCCTACCACCATGTTTAAGGGCACAAGCTCTCAACATATCCTCCAACACTTGGTTGGTTCTCTCGGTCTGCCCATCAGTTTGAGGATGGTAGGCTGAACTGAAATTCAACTATGTGTCCAAGCACTCGTGCAACTTCTTCCAAAACCGAGAAGTAAATTGTGATCCTCGGTCTGACACGATCTTCTTAGGCACCCCATGTAGACAAACTATCCGAGTCATATACAATTTTGCTAGCTTGGCTCCCGTGTAATTAGTCCTCACAGGTATGAAATGAGCCACTTTCGTCAGTCTGTCCACAATCACCCAAATAGAGTCATACCCTGTAGGAGTGTGGGGTTGTCCAACAATGAAATCCATACCAATTTCTTCCCACTTCCATTCAGGTATCTTTAATGGGTACAATAGTCCAGCTGGTCTTTGGTGTTCAGCCTTGACTCTTTGACACACATCACACATGGCCACATGTGCAGCCACATCTCTCTTCAACCCATACCACCAGTACTTTTGCTTCAAATCCTGATACATCTTAGTGCTACCAAGATGAATAGAATAATCATGGGCTTCCTTCAATATAGTCTCACGAAGGATATCAATTTTAGGAACACATATCCGGTTCTTGAACCATAATGTGCCTTGCTCATCCTCTGTGAATTCTGGACCTCTACCTTCCGTAATCAGATCCTTGATCTCTTGAATTTTGGCATCACCAATCTGACCTTTACGAATTTCTTATTCCAAGGTAGATTCCACATCAATAGTGACTCCTTTAGTATGTGCAACTATTCCTAGGTTAAGTCTCCTAAAATCCTCAACAATCTCATTGGGTATCTGGGAAACAATAGCTGCATGGACGTGTTCCTTCTGACTCAAGGCGTCTGCAACTAGATTCACCTTACCCGGGTGATAGTGAATCTCCAAATCATAATCCTTAATAAGCTCCAACCAACGGTGTTGCCTAAGGTTGAGATCCTTCTGAGTGAATATATACTTCAAACTCTTATGATCGGTGTACACTTGGCACTTGGTTCCCATAATATAATGTCTCCATATCTTAAGCGCATGCACTACGGCTGCCAGTTCTAAGTCATAAGTGGGATAGTTAAACTCATGTTTCCGCAACTGACGAGACACGTAAGCAATCACGTGTCCTTCTTGCATAAGCACACATCCCAAGCCTTGGCCACATGCATTACAATAAATGTCAAATCCCTTCTGTAGATCTGGCATAACCAACACTGGGGTGACATCAATCTCATCTTCAGTTGATCAAAGATATCTTGGCACTTCGAGTCCCACTTGAACTCTCTTCCCAGAAGCAAGGTCATAGGCTTAGCAATCTTAGAAAATCCTTCAATAAATCTTTGATAGTAGCCTGCAAGTCCCAAGAAACTCCGGGCCTCAGTAACTGTAGTGGGTATGCTCCAGGCCATTATCTCCTTGACTTTAGCAGGATTCACTGATATCCCTCCATTAGAAATGATATGTCCAAGGAATGGCACTTCGTTAATATAGAATTCGCATTTGCTGTACTTGGCGTAGAGTTGATTATCCTGTAGCTTTTGTAGCACCAATCTCAGAAGTTCCTCATGATCACTATCACTCCTGGAATAAATAAGAATATCATCGATGAATACCACGACAAATCTATCAAGATACTCCATGAACACCTTATTCATCAGATTCATAAAATAGGCTAGTGCATTAGTTAGTCCAAATGACATAATTGTGAATTCATATAAGCCATATCGGGTTGAGAAAGCCATCTTGGGAACATTAGATGGCCTAATCTTCATTTGGTGATAACCTGATCGGAGATCAATCTTCGAGAACACCCTAACACCTCTCATCTGATCAAATAAATCTTCAATGCAGGGTAATGGATACTTGTTCTTTATAGTAACATCATTAAGGGATCTATAATCCACACACATCCGTTGTGATCCATCCTGCTTCTGTACAAACAAAACCGGCGCCCCCAAGGTGAGGAACTCGGACGTATGTACCTAGCCTCTTGTAACTCCATTAACTGCTTCTTAAGTTCCTTTAGCTCTTCTACAGACATCCTGTATGGTCATTTAGAAATAGGAGCAATCCCAGGTAAGAGATCAATGACAAACTCAACTTCCCTATCTGGTGGCATCCCTAGTAACTCCTCTGGAAAGACATCCGGAAAATCCCTAACCACACGGATGTTGTCACCAATAAACTTCTCGTCTATAAAGAATGTCGCATGTCTAGTAGAGATAGTTACTATAATTTCAACATCAAATCTTTCTCCTTTAGGCCTGGTGAGTTCTACCGTACCCCTACCACAGTGTATAATGGCCTTTGTCTTTCTTAACCATGACATACCAAGGATCAGATCTATATTGCTTTCCTCTAATATTATAGCGGTAGCCTAGAATTCTCTTCCCATAATTGTCAGTGTCAATTTATGTGTCATATGATTTGCCTCAACAGGCCCTTTAGGTGTAATTACTAGCATTGGTGTTTTCATGTTTTTTTAGTGGAAACTCATTTGTGGTGGCATATCGAGCAGACATGAATGAATGTGTAGCACTAGAAACAAATAGCATTGTTGCAGGAATTGCATTAATATAAAACATACCAAGTGCGATGTCAGCTCCTTCCAGAGTAGCATCAGCGCTGACCTGATTAACCCTGGCAATAGAGTATCCCTTGCCAGATCCCGGAGTCTGCTGCTTGTTCTACACAGGTGTAGTAGCACTCCGCTGTGGACAAACATTAGCATAATGACCAGTCTTACCACACTTATAGCATGTGGTACCAGCACTCTGCCCTGAGAATTTCATTGGGGTGCCGGTGGGGGCAGCCTGACGAGTCAGTGGAGTCCCCTGAGGTGTGGACTGAGCTGGGTGCTGGCCTCCTCTAGTGCGAACTGGTGTACCCTATGGTGGAACATGGCAAGGACGAACGTTGTTGCTTCCCTGACCCAGGGATATAGCCTTCCTCTTTAGATCTCTCAGTTGAACACGCTTGTGTTCAATAGCTAGGGCCTTGTCAAGCAGCCTCTGGAACGATGGAAATGTATGAGCCACAAGAGCATATTGCAGAGGTCCATTAAGTCCTTCAATAAAGTGCTCATGCTTCCTCTCATCTTCAGCAACTTCATCCGATGCATATCTGGAGAGCTGAATGAACTTATCGTGGTACTCGTTGTCTGACATGCTCCCCTGCTTCAGCGATAGAAACTCTTTCTTCTTAATCTTCATCAGTCCAGCAGGAATATGGTAGTTTCTGAACTGATTAGAGAATTTCACCCATGTGATAGTATCAACAGCATCGTGGGCAGCAGTGTATGAATCCCACCAATCAGCAGTAGGACCTGTCAGACGACCAGAAGCATATAAAACCTTCTCCCGGTCAGAGAATTGGGCAATAATCAACATCTTCTCCACAGACTTCAGCCAATCATCAGCGTCTAGTGGATCAGGAGAACTGGCAAATGTCGGTGGCTTATGGCTCATGAACTCCCGGTGCCACTACTACAGCAAACCTCTGTACAGGCGGTTTGGTTCGCCTCTTCACAGGCGGTTCCAGGAACCGCTTGTGGTGCACCGCCTGTGATGTAAAACAACATCACAGGCGGTCAATCAAAAACCGCCTGTGAAAGACACACATTACAGGCGGTCCAGTTCAAAGGAACCGCCTGTGATAGACACACATCACAGGCGGTTTCTTATCCTAGCCGCTTGTGTTAGCCACACATCACAGGCGGTTTTTTATATAAGTCCGACTGCATACAATATAAATCACAGACGGTTTTCAATATACAGATTCATATACAGAATTTTCAAACACAGAATATACACAGATTATACACAGATTCACACAGATTGCATACACAGATTTATACATATCAAGTTCCATAACAGGTTCCATACACAGATTCATCCACATATCAAGTTCCATCGTCATACACATATTTATACACATATCAAGTTCCATAGACAACTAAACGTCTCAAAGTTCCATAGACAACTAAACATCTAAAGTTCCTAACTAAAGACCTAAACACTGTGTGATATCGTGTACAAACTTAGTTCTGGGAATTTTTGCAAATTTCCATTTGTATTGTAGAATAGCCCTTGTTGATGAAGAACTTCACGGCGCATAAAGTAAAGCAAGTCTCTTACAACCTTAGCCACGCCGACGGAAACCATATCTCTTTCTAACCATTCAGCATTGATCTTGGATTTAGGAACCTGCAATGAAAGCAAAAAGCAAGCAGTGCTAAGAGTAATGTGATGAGCAACAATATAACATAAAAATTGTAACATAGACAATGATAGCGAACTTACATCCTCACGATTGACCATGTAATGGAAGGTGACACGACACCATTCGCATACATAATAACTGCACAGGACAGTACCCGGAGGTTGTTTGTCACCATATGGAAATAATGATATTGACAAATTAGGCTTGTCCTCTGGATGTTCGCCGCCAAGATCTTTCCAATAAAAACGGTATGCACTGCATATAAGAATAGCATTGTGAGATTAAGAATACATTTGTTAAGTTGTAATAAGTACAAGTGTGCAATAATAATCATACTTCTCTAAAATCTTCAAGAAGTCATTATACGTAGCCTTTTCCATTCTCAATGAGTCGAAGACCACGACTTTACCATCCTTTGGAAAGATCATGATACAAATGTAGTGGTCACTATATAGACATAGACGAAAACACATGTTAAGATCACGATTGCCATAATTTATAGTTCAAAATTAAACCATGTCGATAACTTACTTAAAGTGGTGCGGAGCTATTATTAAGTCCTTGCCATGTTGTACATGATTATACATGGCTCGTCCAATGTATGCCGCCATTACCTTCATTTTCTTTCTCTGATTCTGTTTGACGGCTTTCTCAAATTCAGCGTCGTCCAAGTCTTTGTATTCTTCTCCATGCCTCCGAGCAACTACTTTGTAGCGAGCTTGGGATATCATCAACGGGTCAAGAAACCCTGTCTTAAGTTGTTTCTTCTTATCATCCATGTATTGCATCCTACGTGTAATAGTGTTAATCGTTAGACTCTCGTTTATGTGTGCGTGTACAAAACTAACAAATATGAAAGTTTAGAGGTACTTACAAGCAAAAGAGGGTTAAGTAGTTGGTTTCCATCCTTTGTCGGTGGTACAACGACCAGAGATCGTCAAAGAATAAATGCCGCACAGGATCTATATGATCATTGCTCCAAAATGCATCTTCTTGCACAACAAATGTGAAGTCCTCGAGTTTGTATTTGTTGCTAGCCACCATGTACCACTCATGCATTCTAATCTCCGGAGTCGACAACTTAGAAAGTTGCACCGTCGTCAAGAACGGCCTCCCATTCACAAATTTTGGAGGAACATCCTCCTTCTTGTATACCGAGATATTGATTTTAAGATGTAATGATTCTCGAGTATGAATCATTCCATCTTCTTCCCATACTTCGAAATTGTCTATTTGGGACCATGTGCCTACTCCATGAGATGCTGATTCCGCTTTTGATTGATTTGTCATAACTCTCTGCAATTTATGCAGGTAGCGTGCCACTGATTCTGACGGTTTCTTGACATCGTCAGTGGCGATTCGCTTATGAATTTTCTTTGAAATAGTTGGCCCTTCAAAATTGGTGCCAACCTTTGGTTCCTTTTTGATGTTGACGTCGACATTCTGAGGAACAATTTTGTTTACGTCCCCCTCGTCGAGTTCCTTCGCAAGAGGCGATATGATTGTTTCAACGATTTTTTGGAGGTCGGTGTCATATTTTCCTGCACCATGGGGTCTGGAATGATCGAACTATCTTTTTGTTGCATTGGTGTTGAATTCGGCTCATCACCCAACTTAATGTCGCGTCGATGCCAAAGGACCAACTCGTTCATTGCCTCCTGCAAAGTTATGATCCCCTCAACTGGAAAATCTATCTCCCAATCTTCACAACCACTGTCTGTGATTTCTAGAACTTGGACCACAGCATAGTGTGGCGGGACAGGATTATCCTTGTAGTTAACAAGTCCTAGTTTTACCAAACCAGTAGCAGCTTGCTTTGTTTTTGTCCTAGATCGATTGATTGGAATATGAAGAAAGCAAGGCTTGTCCTCAACAATATCGTCTACAGGGTACTTGGTCAAGTCTTGCACAGATCCTATGCTGCTAGGGACTATAGGTGGACTCATGTGGCTTGGCTTGAGTTCAAATGATATGCATTCTGTTTTCTTCATTTTGTTCATCACGTCATTAATAGCCTTTTGTACCCTTTCATCAATAGTCTCTTCAAGGGTCCTTTTCGACTTCTCGTGTTTCCTATATGACGACGCATACTCCGGAAACGCCTCTCTCCAGGAAATCTTAGAAGAGATTCCCGGAGCCCGTCCAGTGTGTTCAGGATTGCCTAGTGCTGCAGTTAGTATGTCATTCTCCCTCCGAGGCTTAAATTCTCCTTTTTTCTCTTATCTGCATTTTCTTGAATTTTTGTCGAAACTTCGCCTACCAATTCTGGATGCAAAAGTTTGCCGTCCTCACTAAAACCTGCCCGACCTAAGATCCAACGAATAGCTCGCTCATCGATATCTTTTAATATTGGGTCCAAAGTGTCGTTAGCTAATGCTTCCTCGATTATCCTGTTCCACTGCACAACTTTATGGTGATATCCGGTTGACCCCAGGCGATGGGGGTGTTTGTTCATCTTCGCCCTCTGAGAATTAGTTTCGCCCAGTTCTTTGGCCTTCAGTTCGGTCTTCTGACGAACAAATTCCTCCCACTGAGCTTGAGTGATTTTCCCCATTTTCTTGGGCGGAGGAACCTTATTCTTCTTAACAAATTCCCTATTCATCTCGGCCTTCCACCCACGAAACATCTTGGCCATAGCAGAGAGCATCGACTTCCTTACTGCATCCTCTATGCCTTTTGGGAACTTGAATGACTCAGACAACTTAGACCATAGCTTATTGTGGGTGTCTTCATCTAAATCCTTCCATTTTTGAAGTGTGATTGGCACTATATCTCTAACAGTAGACCCGCAGGAATTTCGAAACTTTGTAACCACGTCAAGTGGTTCTTCAGGAAACCCCTCTGCAATTAGTTTTGTTACGTACATAACTGCACCTTCTTTCATCTGATTCGGACCTCGTCGCCCTCGTTTCCGCTTATGTGAAACGGATGATTCAGGCATCGGAGCATCCTCCGTGTTTCGTGTAGAACATGCATCCTCTTTCTTCTCTTCATTTGAAATCTATATAGTGAAACAATTAATGGCCTTTCATATATGAACATT
Organism: Zea luxurians; assembly: GCA_029449295.1. NCBI lineage: Eukaryota > Viridiplantae > Streptophyta > Magnoliopsida > Poales > Poaceae > Zea > Zea luxurians. Next base: position 23,137,186 of record JAOPSE010000033.1, on the reverse strand, counting down.
ATTTTAGAATATAGTCGGCATATTTCTATTTACCTCTTCATCGTTGGGAATATAGTCGGCATCAAGCTCATCTGATGTTTTTTTCTTCCTTGGAGGTATAGGAGTACAAGGATTGTCGTCACTAGAACTATCCTCCCCGCTCCCTTCACCGGAGCTGCTCGTTGTCTGCCATTCAAGTTTGTTCGCGTCTTCATCAACTTTGTTAGACACACCGGTGCAGACCACATCCATACTAGGCTGCTCGTTGTCTGCCATTCAAGCTGGTTCCATCGATAAAGGGATATACTGTTAGTCTGATATACTGGTTCCATCAATAAGGGAACTTGGAGAAAAGGTGATTCAAAAGAAATCGAGCCCAAACCCGCCTCCGGGGCAGGATCGGGTCGGGAAGCAAGCTCGCAGATAGAAGTGCACTTTCCAATGCAGTTAGACAGAGAAGGCATGGCTGTGATGTTATAATGCTGAAGGACCCCAAGAAGAGATTATGCCCTGTAGTCTACCACTTCCCGTTATTTGTGGGCTTCACCGAGGGCGGGAAACATTTGGTGACATCAAACGACCTTCGGGCTGGGGACGTCTGCGAGCTTGTTAAGGGGCCAGACGATGGTGAGCCGGTGTACTCTGTCCGGATGTGTGGTCACAAAATTTAAAGCCGCCCCGGCTTCATCTGTGCGCTTCTCTTCTCTTATGTCGGCTACTAAGATCACTTAGCACCCCACCTAAGAGAAGAGAAGCACACACATGAAGCCGGGGCGGCTTTAAATTTTGTGACCACACATCCAGACATAGTACACCGGCTCACCATCGTTTGGCCCCTTAACAAGCTCGCAGACGTCTTCAGCCCGAAGGTCGTTTGCTATCACCAAATGTTTCCAGCCATCGGTGAAGCCCACAAATAACGGGAAGTGGTAGACTACAGGGCTTAATCTCTTCTTGGGGTCCTTCAGCATTATAACATCACAACCATGCCTTCTCTGTCTAACTGCATTGGAAAGTGCACTTCTATCTGCGAGCTTGCTTCCCGACCCGATTCAGGCATTCCGCCGATGCCATTCTCCATATAAGTCCCAAACAGAGAATAGGGATGAGGTAGTCAAGATTGTAGGCGCTAGTGCTCAACTACTAGCATCTATAGATATGGACACAAGTCCAAATTTGGTGCTACTCGGCACCATCGATATCACTAGAAAAAAAAATACATCAAAGAGATCCACTTCCCAATAGTACTCGAAGATAGTTCATTGACATGACACTCTCTAAGAGGTTCATACAAAATACATTATCTCTAAGAGTGAAACCTACGATACTCATATCGTGTTGTTTAGGACTAAACATCAACAACCCCTTGACTGGTCGCTATCATACTCAATTCCAAAATATTTTTCCAATATGTCGGCTTGAGTAAGGAGATCTGGGCTTGGGAGTTCCTCCAAATCATCTGTAGCTTCGTCATCTTCAGCATATTGCAGGGCTTCATCTTGAATTTTTGTAGCCCTCTTGGAGTCAGCATACTTTTTGATGGACAGAGCACACTTCTCAAGCATGTCGCATACATCTCCAATTTGAAACAAAGTGGTCTTAAGTGTGTACACTGATTCCGGTTCACTAGTATCCACAACCCATCAGTCACTAGACTGCGAATGATGTCAACATGTGTCTCGATGACTCGAATTGAGGTCTCAACCATGTCAAGTGGCTCTTTTTCCATCTCTGAAACTGAAAATGACCAAGTCTCACAATCAAAAGAACAAAGGCAACAAAGGCAGGGATCAGAGGGAAAACAAGGATGTGGCTTATAGGGCAAAAAGAAGGGTCCAAATAACATTGTCATGGCTATGAACAAGTCAAAGATGGGAGATAAGAACAAGTCTTATAACATAGGGTTGGGAAGCAAAGATAGGTATTCAAAAAACTTAGAAGGGAGATAAGAACAAGTCTTATAACATAGGGAGATAATAACATTGTCATGGCTATGTACTTCCATGATGTATGTGGCCATAAGCATATTTGGCCTAATGATTATCAAACAAAGATAGGTAGTCAAAAAACACTAAAAATAGACTTCATATAAGAAGTAATTGACAACCAAACAATAAGCAATAAGCATATTGACAATATATGTAAGTGAAAATATGCACTTATGAATATGCAAACAATAAGCAATAAGCAATAACCAAACAATAAGCAATAAGCATATTGACAAACATTTAATCTAAGCACTGATAATCAGGGATAGCCATCGATTGGGCAGAATACATATACACAATTTGTCAATATGCACTTATGAAATATACACAATGAAATACTCCAAGTACTTGAACTGAAATATACACAATGAAATACACAATTCTGCTTGGCATATACACAATTTGTAGAACATTGCTTGCTTGTAGAATATACACAATGAAATACACAATAAGAATGCATATACACAATTTGTAGAACATTGCTTGCTTGTAGCCAATGGAACCTGAACTGAATTAAGAGCTCGGGGAAGAAGAAATGGAACCTGAACTTCGACCTTATCGAGAGGAAGAAGACAGAGCTCGTGGACGGCGGCGCTTCGGGCTCGGGGACCGTGACGGCGGCGCTTGGGCTCGGGGACTCGGCGCTCGGGCTCGGGGACGGCGGGCGCTCGGGCTCGGTGAAGGGGACGGCGGCGCTCGGGCTCGGTCTCGGGGACGGCGTTGCTCGGGCGCTCGGGGATGGCGGCGCTCGGGCTCGGGGACGAGGACGGCGGGGCTCGAGCTCGGTGAAGGGGACGGTGGCGCTCGGGCTCGGTGAAGGGGACGGCGTTGCTCGGGCGCTCCGGGACGGCGGCGCTCGGGCTCGGGGATGGGGACGGCGGCACTCGGGCTCGGGGACAGGGACGGCGGCGCTCGAGCTCGGGGACGGGGACGGCGGCGCTCGGGTTCGTGCTCGGGGACAGGGACACGGCGGCAGCCTGGCGGCGCTCGGGTTCGTGCTCGGGCGGGAAGAGTTTGGGTTCCTGCCGACCAACGAGCCTTTTATATTGTAAAGAATCCCAGGCGGATATTTAGCAAAACCGCCTGTGATAGACAACATCACAGGCGGTTGTTAATTCCGACCGCCTGTGATAAATTAACTTCACAGGCGGTCGACGTAAAAAACCGCCTGTGATGTTATCTATCACAAGCGGTTTTGCTAAATATCCGCCTGTGATGTGTGTACACTATAAAAGGGCTAGCCCCCGACGGGTTCCAGAACCCTAACTCGCAGAACCCTAATTCACAGCACTGTAGCGCGGCGGCGGGTTTTTTTTGAGATCTACAGGGAGAAGGTTTTGTTTTTGAGTTTATTGATTGATTTCAATAGTTTATGCATATATATGATCTCCATTTGTTTTCTTTCTCATTTTGATGCGATTTTTTGCCTCAATTTTGTAATATAGAACAGATTTGAAGAAAAGCTTTGGAATTCAAGATTTGGACTTATAATAGTTGATCTAGTTTAAAGATTCTTTAAAAACACAATTGTCTCACCTCAAGGTATCTATTGTTGCAATGTTTGTTTTATTTTCATACATATCAATTCGTTTCATGTTTTATGGATGAATTCAATTAATTAATGATTTTATTGATGTTAATCAATATAAGGATAGGTAATGGACTGAGGTTGGATGTACAATGTGCCAAGACCACATCCGTTGTATATTCGAAATTTGAGAAGCTTTATTGAAGCAGCCAAAAAGCACGCGAATTTGCGAAAGAGCAAGAAGATATTATGTCCGTGCATCGACTGTGATAATAAGATAGCTTGGAGAGATACAGGAGTAATCCAATCACATCTGCTAAAAAGAGGGTTTAAAAACAATTACACGATATGGTCAAAACATGGTGAGTTGGATCCGTGTGAAGTGTCTGGTAATGACGAGAGAGTTGTCGGAATTTTAGATCTTAAAGTTGATGGTAAAGTGGATAATGTGGATGCTAATCTAGATTTTGAAGAATTTGATTGCGAAGAGATGTTGCGCCATATGGAACCAGAAATGTTGAGTTCTGTGGGATCGCAGAAAGGGCTATCTAAAATGGAGGGACTGGAAAGTGCTTCAAAAGAACCTTTATATGATGAATCAAAGGGTTGTGACAAAGAGTTTACTACACTGCGTACAGTTCTAGAACTTCTGAAGTTGAAGGCTAGCGTCGGATGGTCTGATACTAGCTTCACAGATCTTTTGAATTTTCTGTCCCAATTACTACCAAAACCCAACAAACTACCAACAAGCACTTATAAAGCGAAGAAGCTTATATCTCCCATAGCTCTGGGTGTGCAAAAAATTCATGCATGTCCGAACCATTGTATTCTGTATCGTGGCGATTTTGAGAACGCATCAAGATGCCCAGTTTGCAATGTCAGTCGATACAAGAAGAGCTACAATCAAGACTGTGTAAAAAAATTCCCGAAGAAAAATAAAAACAAGAAATCCACTATTGGACCTGAAAGTGACGATGACACTTTTGATGACATGGATGGGAAAAAGAAGTCAAAGAACCCAGCTTTGGTGATGTGGTATCTTCCAGTAATTGATCGCTTAAAACGTTTGTTCTCAAATCCTAGGGAGGCTGAGCTTATGTGTTGGCATGCTGAAAATCGCAAGCAGAATAACAAACAGATTCGACACCCTGCTGATGCATCACAATAGAAAAATTTCGATCTTATGTATCCTGAGTTTGCCAAAGAAACCAGAAATGTAAGATTTGCTTTGGGTACAGACGGAATGAATCCATTTGGTGAAAAAAGAAGTGTACATAGCACCTGGCCCGTGACTTTAACGATGTACAACCTTCCATCATGGCTGTGTCACAAAAGAAAGTACATTATGTTGACTATTCTTATTCAAGGTCCGAAATCAGCTGGTGTTGATATTGATGTGTTCCTAGAACCTCTTATGGAAGATATGACAAAGCTCTGGAATGAAGGAGTTAGAATATGGGATGAGTATTGCCATGAGTATTTCAACTTAAGAGCAATTATATTTGTTACCATCCATGATTCTCCCGGTGGCGCCACACTATCAGGGCAAAAGACTAAAGGAAAGAATGGTTGTGTAGTGTGCGTCGATGGAACTGCTTCCATGTACCTTAAATCATCCAAGAAGTTGGTGTTCATGGGACACAGACGGTTCTTGATGAAGCAGCATAAGTACCGAAAGATGAAAGCGGAATTTAACAATCAACTGGAAAGTGAAGGTGCACCAAAGCCTTATAGTGAGAAAGTTGTTTTTGAAATTGTAAAGAACATTCATGTTGTATTCAGAAAGGGAAAAAACAAAGGAGAAAAGAGAAAGAGAACTGACCCTTCAACTTACACAACTTTCAAGAAGCAATCAATTTTTTTCAAGTACCTCCCATACTGGAAGGATATGGAAATTTGCCACAGCATTGATTTGATGCATGTAACAAAAAATGTTTTTGACAGCATCATTGGAACCTTGCTGGGCATGCCGAGTAAGACAAAAGACGGACTCAAATCACGCAATGATCTAGTATATCTTCAAATCAGACCGGAACTTCATCCAGTGGATAGTGGCAAAGGGAAGCCTTACCTCCCCCAGCTAGCTACAACTTGTCAGTTGAGGAGAGAACAAAGATTTGCAAATGTTTGCGTGGGGTCAAAGTGCCCACAGGTTTCTCATCCAATATCAGTAGACTAGTCAGGATGAAGGACTTGTCTCTATTTGGCTACAACTCTCATGACTGCCATGTGATGATGACGGTGTTCCTCCCAATTGCGGTAAGAGCCCTCGAAACAGAGAATGTCAAAGTTGTCATCACACGCTTGTGTTACTTTTTCAATGCGGTTTCACAAAAAGTAATAGCTTTAGAAGACTTGGACTATCTAAAGGCATACATCATCGAGACTATGTGCAAGCTTGAAATGTGTTTTCCTCCATCATTTTTTGATATGCAAGTACACCTAATCATACATCTCATGGATCAGATAAAAATATTAGGGCCACTATATTTACATCATATGTTTCAGTTGAAGCGATACCTGGGAGTACTAAAAGGTTATGTGCGAAATCGCGCTCACCCAGAGGGTTCAATCATGGAGGGATACACTACAGAAGAAGTGATTGAGAGCTGTATAGATTACATCAGTGACGGAACAATGATAGGTGTGCCTGTACCTAAACATGAGGGTAAACTATGTGGGAGAGGGAGAATGGGCAAGAAAACTTTTTGCGTTGGGGATTACAAGCTAGTACATTGTGCTCATGGTAGTGTACTACAACATCTCACGATAGCCGAGCCTTACATAGAGGAACACCTGGATGAGCTTCGTAAAGAAAATCAGAACCGCATAGAGGACTGGATCATGAGGGAGCACAAACATCGTTTCAGCGAATGGTTAATGGACAAAAACATCCCATTCGGAGACTCTTTGGAAGAGAAAACAATGAAGAATTTGGCTTCTGGGCCATCGTGTTTTGTGACATCATGGCAAGCATATGACATCAATGGGTACACATTCTACACTAAATCAAAAGACATGAAAAGTGTTTCACAAAATAGCGGTGTTCGTATCGATGCTTTTGACCTACATGGACAGAAGACCACATATTTTGGATTCATAGAGGAAATATGGGAACTTGATTATGGCCCAAGCCTGAAAATACCCTTATTTAAGTGCCAATGGGTACAACATCCCGTGGGGGTGATAGTGGATAACTACGGACTCACACTGGTAGACTTAAAGAAAGTAGGATATAAAGATGACCCGTGGGTTCTCGCCGAATGTGTTGCACAAGTGTTCTATGTACTCGATCCAGCAGATGAGAAGATGCATGTAGTTATTTCTGGAAAGCAAAAAATTGTTGGAGTTGAGAATGTGGGAGACCAAGATGAGGAATACAATAAGTATGAAGAGATGTTCGTCTTTAACGGTCCAGAGAGAATCAAGCGTGTGGAAAAGAAAATTGATAAGAACTTAAAGCCATACATGCGGAAAAATGGTAGTTCATGAAAAATTGTATGAATCAAATTGTATTTGTTATCATGTATGATCGACTATGAATTGTGGTTGCCAATTAATTTAAAATCTCTCTAGTTATCTATGTGTGATATTATAATTCATTTAAATTGTATTTGCATATTATTGTTAAAAATTAAATATTAATTCATTTAAATTGTATTTGCATATTTCTGTTAAAAATTAAATATTAATTCATTTAAATTGTATTTGCATATTTCTGTTAAAAATTAAAATTATTTTCATATTTAAATTGTATTTTCATATTTTTACAATCACAAGCGGTTTTTTCTTAGGGTCCGTTTGTGAAAAGGATAGAGCACCACAGGCGGTCCTAAACAAAAACCGCTTGTGATACTATTACATCACAGGCGTACTGAACCGTCTGGGACATCACAGGCGGTTTTCTAACCGAACCGCCTGTGATGTAAAAAGCCTACCGCTTGTATAGAGCCAAATTGTACTAGTGTGCTTGTCCCGGGGTGGAACTGGTGGTGGTGGTGGAGGCAGTTGTGCTTGCTGCTGTTGTGCCATTCGCTCCTGGCGCATCTCCTCTCGCTCTTGGCGCATCTCTTGGTGTTCCTGCCGCATCTACGCATGCATATCTGCCATCGTATCAGCCATCTGTTGCATTATTCTCATCTGAGCTGCAACTGCTGGGTCAACTCCGGCTGGTGGAGGATTTGGAGGATTCATCTCAGCTTGTTGTTGTTGTGGTCGTCTAAATATCCTCTGAGTGTGTCCATTGGGAGGTAGGTCAATTCCACCACCCTTCCTGGTATTGACCATCTGAGTTAGAAATATATGGTAAGAAAGAATTGTAGACAAGGCAAGTAATTATGAATCAGGTTACATCGGGGGATTTATTAGCTAAGTAGATTAGTGTTTTACCAACTAAAGCTAATACATTACCTTATGGTGGTACATGCTAAGATGTCCAACTATAATGATTCAATCAATCAAAGAAGCAAATTAGGCATTTATCATCAAAACAATCAACCAACATTTCTTTAAATATAGAAAATAGTTTTAATTGTGTCTTAGGTCTCCTATCTCTTAACAAGGTCATAAATGTAGGATTCCAAGGTGTGAAATCCATCTTGTCTTAGAGTAGAAAAGATATGAATAATCAGAGTATGATAGCAAAAGGTGAGACCAGATCAAGATAAGAGGAGTATAGAATGAATCAGAGTAAGGTAAGTAGGTAAGGGTTTTGTCCATTTCTATCAAGGTTTCGTCCTACAGTCAACATTTCCTCTCATACCACTTCTGTCACACCCGAATTTAAGGGACAAAGCCGGGTGCATCTCATATATGCGCCAAAGAAGACAACACATATAATAACAAAAGCATATAGAGATAAATGTCACAATAACATCATAGTACTTATTACATGGTGGAAGTCTTACAAAATAAAAGATAAATATAACTTGAAATAAAAATCCATCCTTGGCGCCAATAAGTCAACTGGGAGACCCCACAAAGATTAAGTCGAACTCCTCGTTGTGTGTGTAACACCCCTGGTGTTACTGGCACTAAAATTTGAGCATGACATCATATGCATTAACATTTCATTTTGTTTGTCACACCTAGAATGCATCCACTAGGTAAAACCTCAAAACAAGTTGTGATGTGGTGACTTATAGTACTCTTAACCCTAGGGTAGGGTACTCAACCCTAGGATTAAGGCATATGGGTAATAGTAAGCCAAAATGAGTAATGCCTCAAAAGTCATTGGAAATGTTCACAAGGTATCAAGCTTGGTGGGTTTGAGCGGCACAAAAACCCTAGAGTGCTCAAAACCCTAAAAGAAACCCTAGAAAACCCTAATTTGTACCCTAGGGGTGAATTCCAATTCTATACACTTTTGGACCAAAATGTAAATATCAAAGTGGTAGAATGTCAAAAACCAAGCAACTTTTACATTGGAAGATTTTCAAGTAGTGTGGAGTAATTTGGACTTAATTGCAAAAAGTCCTAAGGACACCATGTGGCTAAGTCTGAATTTCAGTGGGATTGGGCCAACTTTAGAAACTTGTATTTCTTAATTCATGAGGATTTTGCCCTAGGTCAATACTTCAATCTTGTAGAGCCATGTTAGGAGAACAACTTTGATTAAGTGTCTAAACATTAGTGTTGTACAAAAATTTGTGAAAAATAAGCCTGAAGATGGGCTGTCAGTCACTACTGAAGACTGGATTTTGAGCAACAGTGGAATTGGATGAACTTTGTGATCGAATTGTGGGAGATTTAGTGGATGATTGTGCAAGACCTTTGTAACAAAGTTGTAGCTGGATTATAGATCAACAACTTTGTTGCAGAAGGATTAGTGAGTTGCCATACAAAGATTGGAGAACGAAGCCTTGCAAGTTGAGCCGTTAGATAGTCTGAAGAAGATCCCGATAGTATAGTGCCTAAAAAGATCAGCAGATGCAATGCACCTCGCCGCCGGTGACCTCCGCGCCTAGATTCATGCCGGCCGCCATGATTCGTGCTCTCTGATGTGCGCATTGCGATCGACAGTGAAAAGATCTTCACCATAGATGAGACCGTGAGCTGGCCCCATACCCACTTGCCCTGCGGCCGGTCCAGGTGACCTCGCTAGAGTTTGTTGTCTGCCGCTCGGATGCCACGTGCCTCGAAGCTTTACCATGTCGCAGTAAACCAGTATAAGCAGCCTGTCCATTGCTTGAAGCATTGCCTCAGTGACCTCCATGGTAGCTCATGCCAGTGACTTCCCCTTCTCTCCGGCCGCCAGCGTTTCCCTTCCAAATTCAGAGCCGCCGCTCAAAGCCTCTATAAATTGATGCCCCATCCTGCTCTGCTAGGTTGTTACGAAGCCAGAGCACCCACCCTTGCCTCCGATTACTCACCATAGCCCGAGCAATCGTGATTTCCCCCAAATCGGTTCTCCGCACCGCCGTGAGCCACTGCACCGTGGACCACCGTCTCCAGGTCCGCTCTCGCCCTCCTTACCCTCGTTTCAGCACCCTTGCACGCTAGGGATGCTTGTCGGCCCAACCAATTGAACTAGACCGCGCTTGATTACCGGGAACACCTCGATGTGTCTTCAGTATTCACCGTCGTCGTGGGCAGACGAACTCCGGGCCAGATTCGTGCAATTGATGGAGGGATTAGGGTCGCCAAGGGTAGGATTCGGTGTCGACCGAGTTGGGGCACCGGTTGTTGCGTATCTCGGCCGGTCTAGGTTCACCGGAGGGTGCGCTCACCGTCGTTCGCCATCGGGGACCTAGAGTTGAGAAGAGAGAGAAGTGTGGGGGCTTAAGTGTGAATGTCAGAGAGACGTTGAAATAGTGCCAAGGGTTCTTTACAAGTTTTTTGAATAGCTGAGGTCCTTTGTGCAAAGTCGCCTAGGCGGGGGCGCGCGCGGGCGCGTTTGCCTAGTTGTGGGCTGGATTGGGCCAGTTTCAGCCCAGAACTGTTCATAGTTTTCCTTTTTCTTTTTCTACCAAGCTTAGGAAATTTATAGGAAATCCTAGAAAAACGATAAAATCATGGGATCAATTTTACTAGACTCTTAAATTCCTCTAGTATTTAATAAAAATAGTTCCAAGATTTTTAACCCCAACCATAAATTCTTTAGCATTTAAAGATGCCTAAACCTAGCCTTTTAGAATTTTAGAATTAAATCAATGACTCCAAAAATAGTAGAAGTTTTTGGATGAACTTGATATGATGATTAAAATCCCTAGGTAAAGTTTGACATGTTTTGGACATTGTTTGATCCCAAACCTAAAACCCTAGCTTCCTAAGGTAGAATTTGTCTAACCCTACTAGAATATTAAACTCGGAAAACCCTAGTGACTCAGGTGCACCGTGAAGGAAAATTGTATTCAAGATACAACTTAGTGGGTTTCTATTGTAACATATTGTAACTGCATATTCATAGCATCACATGAGCATTCATGTATATGTATTGTTATGTACAGAAAACGAATAAGAAGTGATTGTGGAAGAAGAAGTTGCACCTCAAGTTGAGAATCCACCAGCTGAAAACAACTTCTACTTTGACATCTGTGGAACAGATCCTAAGTCTCCTACAACACAAGGCAAGCCCCGGTGCATTTACCCCTTTCCTTGTTGTTTTAAACTCTTTGTCACTTGAAATGATGCATTAGGTGATAGGAGTTGAGTGATAAACAATTGCTGCATTTCCTTCCTTGGAATTGTTTTACCATTCCTTGATACCTGTTTTACTTAAAAGTTTTCTAATGCTTAGTCTTGCTTTAGAAAACAAAATGATTTGTTTTAAACAAAAATGATGCTTCATATGGGAAGGGAAGTTTTCAAAAGAAAAGACTTGATGGTGGATCCATCATGGCCTTGATGGGTTCAACATCAGAAAAGATGTACCTCTGCTAGGTACCAAACTTTAGGTTATAAATGATAAAGATGAGACCGGGCGGTTGACTTGCACGAGAAGCAAGTCTCGGTGTAGTGTCTCCGTCCGAGTCGATTAAGGACCGTATCGATGTAGGCTTCATGATTGAGGACCTTTTAACTGGCAACATGCCTTGTCATGGGTAAACTTCGCCTCAGGTAGACCAATACTAGAAAGGCCAACACGCAATGGGAGTTGAGAGATGGCGAGATTAGCATGTACCCTCCGTAGTAAGAGGCTGGACAGTGGTGTATCTGTGCTCTCGGTTGGCGTGAACCCAGTCTGGTCTTGAAAAACCTAGAGGGGAGTTGACATATGCAAGGGTTAAGTGCTACATATGTCGTGTGGTTGGAGATCCCCAGCTGGGTATTAATAGATTCGGATCGCCGTTACTTCTCGGACATGAAGACTTGGTCACTGACTTACACATAGCAATCTAGTAAAGTAAAGGGTTGATAAAAGATGGCTAGTATAGGCCAAGTGCTTGAACTAGGATAGAAAGAACTCTAGATGCAGGTAACTTTACTTAACCTGACAATAAAACTAGATTTTTAAGGATCCACTGTTAATAAGCATTTCTGCAAATAGAGTGTTTGATGCTTGATCAGCTCTACCTTCAATCCCACAAGCCAGCTTTTGGGTACTTGTTCTCAAGTGCTATGAATTAAGAACAAGGCAACACAAAATGTTAAATGTTAATGCCCTTCGTCTTTCGAAGCATTATTTCCCTTAGGATATAATGATCTTCAGACGAAGGGCATTAACATTTAACATTTTGTGTTGCCTTGTTCTTAATTCATAGCACTTGAGAACAAGTCCCCAACATTGGCGCCCACCTCCGGTGAACTCTTTCGACCATCTTCGGCAAGCACTAACCTTCGTCATGCCGCCGAAGAAAGCTTCAGCACCAGGGACTGCTGCATTGCAACCGCTGGACCCAAACCAGGAGACCCTCTCTCTCTGAGAGGCCCAAAGCCAGAAGAGGAAAGCCACCAGTCCAACACTCCAGGAGGAGGAGTTGGACCAAGAGATCAGGGATATGGAAATCATCCATCAGCAAGTACAAAGAAAGAAGGAGAAGATGGCGTGGCTAGCTGATCTTCAAAGAAAGATCGATGAAGCTACTGAAGAAGTGCGTCATCTTGCACAAGATGAACAAAACCGAAGGCCCCAGTACAGGGAGCTTCATCAGGAAGGCCAATTCAATGAAGATGGATGGTATGATGATTTTAATCATGATGCCCTTACTTTTGATGATGCTTCTCCCTTGGCAGCAGAACTGTAGGCCACGTCGTGGCCCCCGTCATACAAGCCACCTCAGCTTCCCATGTATGATGGGCATTCAGATCCAAAGCAGTTTCTAATGAGCTACGAAGCAACTATATCTTCGTATGGAGGCAATACTGCAGTCATGGCGAAGTCCTTCGTCATGGCAGTCCAGAATGTAGCCCAAACATGGTATTCTTCTCTTCGACTAGGGACTATCACGTCGTGGCAGAAGCTTAAGGACATGTTGGTTACCAGCTTCCAAGGCTTTCAAACGAAGCCGATCATAGCTCAGGCTCTGTTCCAATGCACGCAAGACCACGAAGAATACCTTCAGGCATATGTACGAAGGTTCTTGCGATTGAGGGCACAAGTGCCTACCGTTGCCAATGAGATTGTCATTGAGGTCATGATCAAAGGTCTTCGCCCAAGACCTACCACCCAATATTTCGCCAGGAAGCCCCCACAAACTCTAGAGAAGCTGCTTCAAAAGATGGATGAGTACATCCGGGATGACAATGACTTCCGCCAAAGAAGGGAGGAAGCTTATAGATTCTCTAAGATGACCAGGGGCTTCGGAGGAAGAATCCACCCGAGACATGTCAAGTCGATTCATAACTCCACTTAGAATGATGACAAAGGAAGTCAGCTGCAGAGGCCACAGTATACCTCACAATCTTCGGGGCAGCAACAAAGCTCTTTCCGGCCGCCAGCTCCAAGAGGCAGAGCTGCTAGGGGCTTCGGAGGAAGATATGGGGACCAGCCCAGGAAGATCTACTGCTTATTTTGTGGTGAAGACAAGGGCCATACTACAAGAATGTGCCAAATCACCATCCAAAAGCAGAAGGAGATTGCAGAAGCCGAAGCTCGGCAGAATCAACCGAAGCAGGTCTTGCACACTGCTTCGTGCCACTCACCCTACATACCAGAATATGTGGGCAATCATTCTGCAGCTTCTGTTGCTTCGGCTAGTCAGCCACAGGCTTTTTGGCCACAGCTTCCACCTCCGCCACCACTACAACCTAGCTATTCACGGGGTCAGCAACCAGAAGGGCACCAACACACCCAACAGCAGCGAGATTTCAGGGAGGAATCCAAAGCTTGCACAGTCAACAGTACTGTGCCGGAGTCAAAGCACATCTATTGAGAGATATCCTACTTTCTGAAACACTTTTTTATTCTATGCCAGTTTGTTTTTTAATAAGGGACAAGTAATGCAAATCTAGTTTTAATTCTTTGTAATAGTTTTGCTTTAATTAAAATGAAATATATCTTCTTCACAGATTTACGAAGCTCCAAAATTGTCGAATCTCAAAAAGTCGTTCCTAAGGGAGCGCAGCATAAGTCTTGCCGAAGCCACAAAAAGTCGTTCCCAAGGGAGCGCAGTGTAAGTTTTCTGCTCAAAAGTCGTTCCTAAGGGAATGCAGAGCCAAATACCGCTGAAATATATGGCGAAGAGCGAAAAGTCGACGCGAAAAATACCGCCGAAATATAAGGCGAAGCGAGAAAAGTCAACGCGAAAAATACCACTGAAATAGAAGGCGAAGAAGTTCAAAAGACGTTCCTAAGGGGATGCAGGACTTACACCAAAAAATAAGCGGTGAAGCCGAAAAATAAACGGCAAAGAGACTTCGATCGTTCCTAAGGGGACGCAGAGATGGTGTGTTCTAGTATGGGCGCGTGGGTGCGCATCTTCGGCATTAGCATCATTTGCATCATATCGTCACATCATCCCGCATAGCATCACATCATACATCATATTGCACTGATGGTACGAATTGAATACGAAGTCAACCTTCGGAGACTGCTTTATAAAAAATGGAAAGGTGCTAAGGCACAAAGTTAGCTGAGAAATTATAGTTTCGTCAGCTCTATTGCAAAAGAAGGGATCCTTTGTTTACAAAGCTGGGAGGTTTTTACGAAGCTTGGATATTTTCACGAAGCACGGATTTTCTTCTTTGTAAAGCATGAAAAGAAGGGAAGGTGTTTTTCGCCGAAGGCTCAAAAACGGTATGTATATAAAGTTTCATGCATTACAAAGAACTGAATTACAAATAATTCACACATTAGATTCAAAAATATGCACATCGAATATTATAGTCTTGATACAACAAATCTACATCGATCATCTAAAAATGTTTTTACAATATCAGTCCTCTTTCAGCACCTTTTCCGCAATTTCATTCAACAACTTGTTAACAACTTCATCAACAATAGATTCCGCTATATTGATGATTTCTATTGCTTTCTTCGTTTTTGGATCGGCCAGGGGGTCGAACGGTTCCGGTGGAGGAGACAGTTCAGCTGTAGTAGGAATTAATCAATTCGAAGTCATGAAAACAAACGACGAAGCTAAAGGTCGTAAAACAATACCTATCCGTCTCTCGCGTTCGGCAGCTTCCTCAGCTTTTTTCGCCGCTTCTCGAGCGTCATGAATATCTTTTTCACTTTTCTTCATTAT
This sequence comes from Zea luxurians, assembly GCA_029449295.1. NCBI lineage: Eukaryota > Viridiplantae > Streptophyta > Magnoliopsida > Poales > Poaceae > Zea > Zea luxurians. The sequence continues at coordinate 23,122,064 of JAOPSE010000033.1, read as the reverse complement.
TTCATGAGCCATTTCTCAGCCGCCATTTGCCCAGATGTCAGTATAAAATTTTCCGCCCATTAAGCTTGCTTCGGCTGAGGGATCCTTCGTGACATCCACGGAGAAGGCAGCTTCGGCCTGAGCCAGGGTTTTGACATGTTCGCAACCTGCCTTCTCCAAGATGGCTGAAATTCCTCTCGCACCAGAAAATGCACAGACATCCCCGCGATCATTCAAAATTTCTTCAAAAGCTTCGGCCTCTCCGCTTATCCATTATATAACACCTTCGGGGTCGCCTCGTATAAAGTTATCTTCATTTGAATAGGCGTCCACGTTGGCAAAGCTAGCCTTTATCTTCTCCACGCAGCCCAGGGATTTTTCGAAGCATCTTTCTTTGGACGTGCGGAGTTCTTCGACTGTTTTTTCTAAATAATTTCTCCAATATTCACTAATATCTCGGTTGGCCTCTGTGAGACCACACTTTTCTTTGGATTCGGCAAGCTGTTTTCGAAGGTCTTCAATCTCATTCTTTTGAAGTTCATCTGAGCCTTGAAACTAGCTTCATCTTATTTTACCTTGTCCACCAATGAAAGTAGAATCTTGTCTTTTTTCGTGGCTTCGTTCCTCAGTCTGATAACCTTTGTTCGAAGGTTGTTGAGAGCTATAGTGCAGCTCTCGTCTTCAGCATTCTTTTGCGCCCTTAGGGCATTGCTAAGTATTAAACCCTGCAAGAAAGGTTAAAAGGATTAACATAAGAATAAAAAGACTTCATTCCAGAGTCCATAAGCTTCAAAGTTCACAACTTCAGTACCTTCAGACTGTTGTATGCAAGACTATCTGCTAGATCGTCCTTTGTCATTGCACAAAGGCCAGCTTTAAGCTTCGGAAAACCCATACTTCTGGCCATCTCCCGACAGATAGATAATTCTTTATTGTCTAGGAGGCAGTACAAGAAATCATCTTCGTCTGTACCATTAAACACTAAGGCCCCCTTCGAATACTTCAGTTCTTGGGCATAGTGTTTAGCTTCAAAATTTTCTTCTTCGGATAATCTCTTTCCCGAAGCATGTCGAATGATATAATCAAGATCTTCGGAGAGTGCTTCGGGGGCAAGGGATTCGGCCTCTTTGGCCGCACTCTTCTCAAAAGTTATATTAATATCTGGAGTTATTTCTTCGGCCTTCTGCTCGATGGCGGCAAGCTTTGTCTTACTAGGCACTATGGGCTCTGCCTCGGCTTCAGCCTGGGTTAGTATAGTCTTGACTTCTATTTGCTTAGTATCAGTCTTGGATTGTGTTCTGATAGCTTCAGCAATCTTCCCTGTGGGAGCAGGGCCCATGGAATCGGTTGTTTCCAAAACATCTAATACATTTACCATCCTCCTTCTCCTAGGAGTTATGACAGAACTCTTTTGTGCCTTCAGCGCTGTGGCTTCTGTCGAAGGACTTAAAATCCCTGGCGTCTTTTTCACCTCTTCGGTTTTTGGCCTGTCAGCCTTATCTTTGTCAACCTTCGTTTCAACTGGCTCAACCGAAGGTGCTTTCGGCATTGTAGCCAGTTCTTCAGCCTTCTGCATCGGAGCAGATTCTCTTGATTCAGCAGCCGAAGATGCCTCCCCGCCAAACTCAGGCACCACGGCTGGTTCAATATAACGTGGCTGGTGCGTAAGTACCTTCATCTTTTTGCCCGCAGCCTTCGGCACAGGTTCAGCCGGGGTGGCCAGAGCAGCAGCTTTCCTCTTCTTCCCTTGCCCCCGCACCGGGTAGTGGTAGTCGGGGCAGACGAAGCCAATGGCGTCAAAAACTCTGTTTATTCTCTTTTTCCCCAACCTCCGAAGACTGTAGACAGTGCATTATCTTCTGCCTTAGAGTATGATCCAAGTAGTTCATCACTTGTAACTTCAATGCATTTCAACCAATCATCGTTTGGTTCATCGAATTTATCCCCATATCTGAATGTATATTTCAGCCAAACCAGTTCACCTTCGCTAGACTTGGTAATAGTTTCCTTCGGCATTTCCCAGCTCTCTGCAAGCGGCCATACTCTGAATGCTATATGCTCCTAAATTAAATCTCTGGTACCAATGAAGAAGCAGACAGTACCAAACGCCCTTTGGCACGCTTCGGCGGCTTCATCAATTTCAACCTTCGGCCTTTGGAGGCCGAAGCGGGACCATATGGGACGCATGATAACATCTTTGATGTCCTCCCTCACTGACAAGTCGTTCTTCACATAAAACCATTCTTCTATCCAATTTCTGGGCCATCTCTTCCGAAATGTCGGCACAGGGTGACTGGCGTTGGGACGGGCGATAAATCCATAACAACCGAAGTTGTTATGATACTGTTCTTTCCCCAAGGCCTTCGTCTCATACAAAAGTTCGTGCATACTGCAGAAGCATTTCGCACTTGGTTCTATCCCTTGGCTTCTTGCTGCCCAGACAAAGACTCACATCCTCAATATGGCTTCGGGGGTCAACTGGTGAAGGAAAACTTGGTAGGTTTTCAACACTTCAACTACAAACTTGCTCAGCGGAAACCGAAGCCCAGCTTTGAAGAAGCTTCGGAAAATCACAACTTCGTTCCCCTCAGGGGCCGGGACGTTGTCTCTGCCAACCCTCACAATAGACATATCCCGAAAGTACCTTCCCCTCATGTTTTCAAGGTGACTTTGGTTAATGGTAGATTTTCCGAAAATTGTATGGCTTGGTCTCCAGGGTCGATCCTTAGAATCTTCTCCTCCACTTTCCGCATCATAACTGTCACTATCACCAGTATCTTCAGACAGGCCCTCCAATATCTCCTTAGTAATCTTCTCTGTATTTGATTTTTCCATTGACTCGATAAATCTAGCAATGTAAGGATTCACAACCTTCTTCTCCTCAAAAATCTTCTCCTCTTCAGCAGGCTTCGTCTCAGTAGCAACCTTCTTGACTTGAGACATCTTTTCCGTTAGAGATGACAAAAATATGTATTTCTAGCCGAAGCTCAGAAAGCTTGAAAAACTAGCAAGCGTTAGTGAGCAAGAGCTATGAAAATTGACAAAATAAAGCAAGTGGCACAAGCAGCATACCAAATGAGGTTGATACGAGTTCATTTATACGCTCATCACGCTCCAAATTGGGGGGCCCCATCTGTCATTGACTGTTGCTATTCTAGCAAAGGTAAGGTGTTTTTTCAGACCTCTGGTTTAAGGCCTTCGTCCATGTCGCAGTCTGAATTCGTTATCTTAAACAAATTAATACTGCGAGGGGCTACTGTTAGGGGCCTTCGTCCTCCGAAGGTCCTCAAAAAATGTGATTTAACAAAATCTTCAAGTGTGACATGTGGACAGGTACCTTCGTACTCGGGCTAAAAGCATGTACGACGTAAAAAGCATGATCATGACGAAGGTTGGAGTTGCTCCGAAGCTACGTGCAGGGGAGCTTCGGCTAAATGGCGGAGAAAGGAACCGACTTAAAGGGGAAAAGGCTATCTAGTCCTCATAGAATTGTCTATTAGTTAATAATAAATGTAAAGGGCATGAATGTAATTTCTCACAGGCTGTGTCCTATGCCTATAAATAGATGAACAGTTTCCCCGTACTGTTCACGCGGACTGGTACTTGCTCGTGCGTCACACTTGTACTTTTACCTTCTGTCAAGCCGAAGGTATATATGTAATCTAATTTTGTTTCTATTATTTCATGATAATATAATGAGAACGAATTGATAACGTTATATAATTGCTCATGTTGTCACTTGCATTTCATATGCTTCTCCTTTTATTAATATATATTGCGATGATGAAGGTATGTCCTTCATGACCTTCGTCTGAAGATCGTTATATCCTAAGGGAAATAATGCTTCGAAAGACGAAGGGCATTAACATTTAACATTTTGTGTTGCCTTGTTCTTAATTCATAGCACTTGAGAACAAGTCCCCAACACCAACATATCCTTGAGAGTCTTTTCCTTTGTCGGGTAAGACTTGCGAAAGTACACTCCGTACTCAGGGTTTTCGAACCCATGTTGTTGTAGGTGAGGAAACAGCAGAGTTTTGCTATTTCTGTTCAAAGGTGGTACCAAAGGAGGAGCCAAAGCAGTGGTCGTGTGTGCGGGAGGATGTTTGCCTCCCAGTTTGAAAACAATAAACTTTTGTGCGGGAGGGTGTTTTGCCTCCCTAGTTTGTAATAATATTCTATGCACTCATAAACCCTGGTACTGTAATAATACTCTCTCTATATATTTTATGAATGTAAATTAAGTTATTGTAATTCGCTTACGCTTATTCTTTCCTCCGATGTGATGTAATGTCTGCATGATGCGTGAAGCGCTCTTGGGCGACATGATGTTGATATAGAAGACCAAACTTGTCGAGTGATTATGTGCATCTACATGGTTGTCCGAGGTCCTTAGGACAAGGACATCTATAGGTGGGCCTAATACCTTGGGAGGTTTCGTCACAGCTGGTGTCGGAGCGAAGCCCGTCTCTTCAGACATTATGTAGTACTTCAAAAGAATTTTTAACACTTACCTTAAAATATTCGTTCATTCTTATCTTACCACTTTCTGGTAGTCCCTTATCTTGTGAAGTCAGATAACAGAGTGCAATATATTTAAGAAGTAGGGGATCAACGAAGGTTGATTCCATAATTATTAGGTTATGCATGCATCATGTTTAAAAATATACTAATAAATATTCCCCTCTTATGGAGATATGGCGCGCACTAAGACTACCCAACGCAAATTGACTGGACCTCATGGTGTGCCATGACATCAGCTAGCTTCCAAGCATGAAGGAAGTAGCAGTGGCAGTAATGACCCGATTGGAGACCTGGAAGCCCGAGTAGAGCAACTTCGGTCAGAACTACGCCACAGGAATAGGGCGCGTGAGTGGGATAGCCACCGTATTGTGGAGCTGTCAGCCAAAGTCAGTCGCTTGCAATACGAAATTTTGAAACGCGATACGACCATTGATTGGGATGTCAACTCGTGCTCTTTCGCTTGGGATTGTGAAGCGAAAGCTCTAGCCCAAGTGGTAGAACTTAGCGCATCCCTCGAAAACCTGCAAGCATACTGCAATACCTTACATGAAGAAGTGCATGTATTGTATGATCGGCTGCACCCGAACGTGCCACTAGACGTTGCTACAATGGGAGCCGGACCATCGGGAACGGCTAATGAAGGACCCGATGGGGAGCTGGACCTTTTTAGGCCCCCTCCTTCCATGAACCTTGCTGATGAACGATCTCCTGGAGCAGGCAATGGAGCAACTAAGGATGTGGAAAATTAGAATAGTATAGTTTAAAGTAATGTACTTATGTAAAATAAGTAAGAGAAGTTGAGTTGTATAATGGAGTATGTATAATTACTATTGTTTCGCAATGAAATAAAGATGGTGTATGTTGGCATGTTATATTTTCCAAATGTTTCTTTGCCTCAGATGCCATCCCGGACCCGTGCACATGATGGAGCAGGTACATCCCGCGGCGAGGAGGACACTCCCAATCCGCCACCCGTACCTCCTACTTTGGCCAAGGCTATCACTACCTTGGTCAATGCCACCACCGACAATACGCGCTTTCTGCGCGAAATGGCGAGCAACCAATTTCAACAGCACGGAGGAAGAGTCCCTCCTCAAGGACCACGTGATACTACCTATCTGGAGTTCTCAGAGACTCACCCACCACTCTTCGTCAAGGCGGAGGAACCCTTAGAAGCCGATGAATGGGTGCGAGTAATGGAATAGAAGTTTGGGCTAATCCGATGCACGGAGACGCAAAAGCCCCTGTTTGCTGCACAGCAGTTAAGAGGGCCTGCCAGTACCTGGTGGGCGAATTTTTCTGCAATCCAGCCTGTTGGACATCAGGTTACCTGGGAGGAGTTCAAGCTGGCATTCCGGGAACATTATGTTCCGGAGGGAGTGCTACAAATGAAACTAGAAGAGTTCATCCGGCTGAAGCAAGGGGGAGATGCAGTGATGCAGTATCTCAATAAATTCAATCACCTCTCCCAGTACGCTATTGACCAGGTGGATACAGACATAAAAAAAGAATTGCTTTATGAGGGGACTAAATGATAGGCTCCAGTGTAAAATGGCAACATGTCTGGACCTTACATACAGTAGGGATGTCAGTACAGCGCTAGCAGTTGAAGCTAAAAATTCGGGACATGGAAAATCAAAGGGATATGCGAGTGAAAGATCAAACCAAGGACCTGAAAAGAGAACAAGGATGGTAATCCAACCTTTTAATCAAAATCATTCTTCGCCTCGCCCACCTTCATATCTGTTCAAGCAGCCCGTATTTATTCGTCCCACTACTGCCCCGCTCCTACCAATCAGCCGAGTGCCCCTGGTACTCATTTCCCTGCCCTTCCCAGTTCTTCCAGTGGTTGTTTCGATTGTGGAAAGTCCGGACATTTCATCAAGGGCTGCCCATATCTAAAGCAAAACAAATCCAACTTTCAGCAGACCCATGGAAACTCAAGTCAAGGAAAGGGGAACACGGCCAACTCTTCAACGAGCAAGAATTTCAAGAAAACTAGACGGGTCTATTATACCTAGGTGGCTACTAGACCAGAGGGCGAACCAGTGATGATGGGTACGTTCCTCATTGCTAATCACCTAACAGTTATCCTCTTCGATTCTGGTGCATCACATACCTTCATAAGCAAGGCATTTGTGGAGAAACATTGCATACATTACACTGAATCAAGGGAGGGATATGTTATCCACTTACCTGGGGGCTGGATATTTACTAAGGAAGTAGCCTTCCATATACCAGTAACACTAGCCGGATGAGAATTTCATACAAGTATGATTGTTATAATGGGGCAAGATATAGATGTAATTCAGGGAATGAATTGGTTAGCCTAGAATAAGGCCATCATTAATACAGACTTAAGGACCATTAAGTTGAGTTATGGTCATGAAGAGGTCCAATTGTCCATCCCTGTAGCTGTCCCAACCAAAGCATCTGGACAAGTTTATGAGGCTATAGTACAAGAAATCCAGGATATTTCGGTGGTATGTGAATTTCTGGATGTCTTTCCCGAAGACTTGCCAGGATTTCCTCCTAAACAGGATGTAGAATTTGTGATTGAGTTGAAGCCAGGTACGACTCCTATTTCTAGAAGATCGTATCATATGCCGCCTAATGAACTAGCAGAACTCAAGACTCAACTACAAGACTTGTTGGAAAAGGGGTTCATCAGACCCAGTTCATCACCGTGGGGATGTCTAGCAATTTTCGTCAAGAAGAAGGATCAGATGCTTCGAATGTGCGTGGACTGTAGACCCCTTAATGAGGTTACCATCAAGAACAAGTACCCTCTTCCTCAGATCGATACCTTATTCGACCAACTTAATGGAGCCCGAGTATTCTCCAAGATTGATCTTAGGTCAGGCTATCATCAGATCCATATTCGACTCGAAGATATACCCAAGACTGCATTCACCATGGGGTATGGGTTATTTGAATATTTGGTCATGTCTTTCGGATTAACAAATGCTCCAGCCCACTTCACATATTTAATGAACTTGGTATTTATGCCTGAGTTGGATAAATTTGTGGTGGTCTTCATTGACGACATTCTAATCTATTCCAAAATTGAAGAGGAGCATGCAAGGCACCTGCGAATTGTCCTAACGCGCTTAAGGGAACATCAGTTGTATGCCAAGTTCAGCAAATGTGCATTCTGGTTGGAGGAAATCCAGTTTCTTGGACATATATTATCTGCTAAAGGGATTGCGATCGATCCTAGCAAAGTCAAGGATATTCTAGAATGGAGCTCACCAACCACAGTATATCAAGTTTGGAGTTTCCTTAGACTGGCTGGATATTACCGTAGGTTCATTCTAGATTTCTCCAAGATTGTTAAACCCATCACGGGATTATTGAAGAATGATACAAAGTTTGATTGGTCCTCAAAACGCAATGAGGCCTTTGAGCAGTTAAAGGTGTTGTTAACCACTGCCTCGGTGTTGGCTCAACCGGATATTAAGAAGCCTTTTGATGTGTGTTGTGACGCATCGGGCAGTGGACTCGGATGTGTCCTAATGCAAGAGGGCCGAGTCATAGCTTATGCTTCATGACAATTACACCGGCATGAGGAGCACTATCCAACTCATGATTTGGAATTAGCTGTTGTCGGGTACCATAATTAGGGGTACCCCCAACGCTCCTAATCATGACTGGTAAACACCCTCAGACCAACGGACGGGCGCGGTTCAAGTCAAGGCTTCGTCTACCCAAGGGACGCGATCTCACCCAAACCCAGCCTCGGGCTGGAGCAGTAGTCCCAGACGAGTTCACGTCTCGCCCGAGGGCCTCCTCAGGCAGCGGGCGCCATCTCGGCTCTCCCGAAGCCCGGCTCGGGCGGGCTTCGTTGTGAAGCAACCTTGGCTAGACCGCCTCACCAACCGACCACTTCGCAGGCGCATTCAATGCAGGGGACGCCTGACGCCGTATCCTGACACACGCGCCTCAGTCGGCCAGGCCGAAGTGACCGCAGTCACTTCGCCCCTCTTCTTTACTGTCTGATGTGACAGGAAAACAGCGTCGCTCGCCCTGCTCCGACTGCCGTGTCAACCACCCAGGCAAAGACTGACAACAAGTCGTGATCAACCATCGAGTTCGGCCTCGGGCGCAACAGGAAGCTCTGCCTCGCCCGACCTCAGGCTCCAGCCTCGGGAGGAGGTTTCCGCCTCGCCCGACCTCAGGCTCCGGCCTCGGGAGGAGGTCTCCGCCTCGCCCGACCCCCGGACTCGGCCTCGACCTCGGTCTCGAGAGGAATCGCGTCCTCGCCCGACCCCAGCCTCAGCCTCAAGAGAAGTCTCCGCCTCGCCCGACCTTGGGCTCGGACCGACCGCGCCAACAGGGGATACATCATTACCCTATTCCTAGCCTGCTCGGGCTACAAGGAACAAGACCGGTGTCCCATCTGGCTTACCCCGGCGACGGGTAATGATGGTGCCCCGCGTGCACCATGACGCCGGTGGCTCTCAGCCCCTTACAGCAGCAAGGAGACGTCAGCAGGATCCTTGCCGCACTGCTAGCTGTGCTCCTATAGGACTCAGGCACTCCTCCGACGGCCACGCCATCACGCGTACAGGGCCCAAGCTCTCCCCCGACAGCCACGTTGGCATGTACACAGGGCTTAGGCACTCCTCTGCCGGACACGTCAGCGCATAGCTACGCCCCCCATTGTACGTCTGGACCCTCTCCTTGCGTCTATAAAAGGGAGGTCTAGGGCCATCCTGAAGAGGGTTCGCGCGGGGGAAAGGAGCGGACAAACGGGCTCCCGCTCTCTATCTTTCTCTCCCTCACGCGACGCGCTTGTAACCCCTACTACGAGCGGCACCCCCGGTGCAGGATAATACAAGGCTTGTCCCACCTCTTGTGTTCCATCCCGCGCCAACCCATCTAGGCAGGGGCACGCAGCGATTTCACTCGTCGGTCCAGGAACCCCCCGGGTCCGAAACGCCGACAGCTGTGGTGGTTCATGCCCTTAAGATATGGCGTCATTATCTGCTGGGAAATATATGCCATGTATATACGGATCACAAAAGTTTGAAATATATCTTTACCCAGTCAGAACTGAACATGAGGCAGAGAAGATGGCTTGAGCTGATTAAAGACTATGACTTGGAAATCCATTATCACACGGGAAAAGCCAATGTAGTGGCAGATGCTTTGAGTCGCAAGACTTTTTGCCATTGTCTTACAATAAGAGCACCTGACACTACTTTATGCCAAGAAATGGAGAAGTTGAATCTAGGTATAGTGCAACAAGGAATGTTGGCAAATGTGAGACTTGAGTCGGTTCTGCTGCAAAGAATTATTGATGCCCAAAGAGCCGATAAGGGTTTGAAGTACATTCATGAGAAAATAGAAGCCGGCAAAGCAAATTGCTTTAGAAAAGATGACCAAGGAATAATATGGTTTAAAGATCGCATAGTGGTGCCAAAAGATGCTGAAATCCGCCAACAGATCATGGATGAAGCTCATCTTAGTCGATATTCCATTCATCCTGGAAGTACTAAGATGTATCAAGACTTAAAGCAACATTATTGGTGGACAAAAATGAAGATTGAAATCGCATGCTATGTGGCAAGATGTGACACCTGTAGACGTGTCAAGGCAGTGCACATAAAGACCGCTGGCCCATTACAGTCCTTGCCCATCCCAACTTGGAAGTGGGAAGATATTAGTATGGACTTCATTGTGGGATTACCCAGGACAGCTAAAGGCTTTGACTCTATCTAGGTCATAATTGACCGGCTTACAAAGATAGCCCATTTTCTACTAGTCAAGACATATTACCCGGTCATTACCTATGCCTAGATATATATTGCTCGTATTCTCAGTCTGCACGGGGTTCCAAAAACAATAGTGTCGGACTGAGGACCGCAATTTGTATCCAAGTTTCAGGAAGAGTTACACAAGTCCTTGGGTACTAATTTGCTCCACAGTTCGGCATATCATCCTCAAACAAGTGGACAAATGGAGAGAGTAAATCAGATACTTGAAGATATGCTACGAGCATGAGTCCTAGAGTTTCCGCAGAAATGGGATGATTGTCTGCCATTGGTAGAATTTTCTTATAATAACAGTTATCAATAAAGCATTAAGATGGCACCATTTGAAGCACTGTACGGGCGATGATGCCAAACACCCTTAAATTGGTCTGAACCAGGGGAACGGTGGTTTTTCAGGCCTGACATGGTTAAAGAAACGGAAGAAAAAGTTCAACGGATAAGACACAACTTGAAAGAGGCTCAAACTCAACAGAAAATTATGTGGATAGATGACGCCAACCTTTGGTCTTTCAAGTTAATGATCATGTATACTTGAAAGAATCTTCGATGAAGGGTGTTAACCGATTCGGGGTAAAAGGAAAATTGGCACCCCGATATATTGGCTCATTTCCTATTCTTGAGCGATACAGACCAGTGGCGTACAGACTTCAACTGCCTAAATCCTTATCTATGGTACATAATGTGTTCCATGTATCTCAATTAAAGAAGTGCCTTCGAATTCCTGATCGAACCATCGATGTGGTGGATGATGCCTTGGAACCAGATTTGACATATTCAAAACATCCCATTCGAGTTTTGAATCAGAAGGACAGGATCACTTGAAAAAGGACCCTCAAGTTCTATAAGGTACAATGGAACCAGCATACTGAAGATGAAGCTACATGGGAGACTCAAGACTTCTTGGAGAAAGTTTTTCCTAGGTTTGTAGCTTCATGTAACCCGTAAGATTTTAGTATCTGATTCTAAAGTTGGAATAAACCCCATACCACCCCTACTCTATAAGACAAATAAGGAAATAAAGATGTGATGTCTTTACTTTTCCATTACTTACCCTAGGACTTAAATCTCGGGACGAGATTCTTTTAAGGGGGGAAGGATGTAACACCCCTGGTGCTACTGGCACTAAAACATGAGCATGACATCATACGCATTGACATTTCATTTTATTTGTCACACCTAGAATGCATCCACTAGGTAAAACCTCAAAACAAGTTGTGATGTGGTGACTTGAAGTACTCTTAACCCTAGGGTAGGGTACTCAACCCTGGGATTAGGGCATATGGGTAATAGTAAGCCAAAATGAGTAATGCCTCAAAAGTCATTGGAAATGTTCACAAGGTATCAATCTTGGTGGGTTTGAGTGGCACAAAAACCCTAGAGTGCTCAAAACCATAAAAGAAAACCTAGAAAACCCTAATTTGTACCCTAGGGGATGAATTCAAATTCTATACACTTTTGGACCAAAATGTAAATATCAAAGTGGTAGAATGTCAAAACCAAGCAACTTTTACATTGGAAGATTTTCAAGTAGTGTGGAGTAATTTGGACTTAATTGCAAAAAGTCCTAAGGACTCCATGTGGCTAAGTCTGAATTTCAGTGGGATTGGGCCAAATTTAGAGCCTTGTATTTCTTAATTCATGAGGATTTTGCCCTAGGTCAATACATCAATCTTGTAGAGCCATGTTAGGAGAACAACTTTGATTAAGTGTCTAAGCATTAGTGTTGTACAAAAATTCATGAAAATTAAGCCTGAAGATGGGCTGTCAGTCACTACTAAAGATTGAATTTTGAGCAACAGTGGAATTGGATGAACTTTGTGATCGAATTGTGGGAGATTTAGTGGATGATTGTGCAAGACCTTTGTAACAAAGTTGTAGCTAGATTATAGTTCAACAGCTTTGTTGCAGAAGGATTAGTGAGTTGCCATACAAAGATTGGAGAACGAAGACTTGCAAGTTGAGATATCAGACAGTCTGAGGAAAATCCCGATTGTACAGTTCCTGAAAAGATCAGCAGATGCAATGCACCTCGCCGCTGGTGACCTTTGCGCTTGGATTCGCGCCGGCCGCCATGATTCGTGCTCTCTGATGTGCGGATTGCGGTCGACAGTGAAAGGATCTTCACCATGGATGAGACCATGAGCTGGCTTCGTACCCACTTGCCCTGCGGCCGGTCCAGGTGACCTCACCACAGTTTGTCGTTTGCCGCTCGGATGCCATGTGCCTCAAAGCACCACGTCACAGTAAACCAGTATAAGTAGCCTGTCCATCGCCTAAAGCATTGCCTTAGTGACCGCCACGGTAGCTCGCGCAAGTGACTTCCCCTTCTCTCCGGCCACCAGTGTTTCCCTTCCAAATTCGGCGCCGCTGCTCAAAGCCTCTATAAATTGATGCCCCAGCCTGCTCCGCTAGGTTGTTACGAAGCCAGAGCACCCTCCCTCGCCTCCGAATACTCACCATAGCCCGAGCAATCGCGATTTCCCTCAAATCGGTTCTCTGCGCCGTCGTGAGCCACCGCACCGTGGACCGCCGTCTCCAAGTCCGCTCTCGCCCTCCTTACCCTCGTTTTAGCACCCTTGCACGCTAGGGATGCTTGTCGGCCCAACCAATTGAACTAGACCACTCTTGATTACCGGGAAAACCTCGGTGTGTCTTTGGTATTCACCATCGTCGTGGGCAGACAAACTTTGGGCTGGATTCGTGCAATTGATGGAGGGATCTGGGTCACCAGGGGTAGGATTCGGTGTCAACTGAGTTGGGGCACCGGTCGTTGCGTATCTCGGCCGGTCCAGGTTCGCCAGAGGGTGCGCTCACCGTCGTTCGCCATCGGGGACCTAGAGTTGCGAAGAGAGAGAAGTGCGGGGGCTTAAGTGTGAATGTCAGAGAGACAGTGAAATAGTGCCAAGGGTTCTTTACCAGTTTTTCGAATAGCTGAGGTCCTCTATGCAAAGTCGCCCAGGCGGGCGGGCGCGCGGGCGTGTTTGCCTGGTTCTAGGCCGGATTGGGCCAGTTTCAACCCGGAACTGTTCATAGTTTTCCTTTTTCTTTTTCAACCAAGCTTAGGAAATTTATAGGAAATCTTAGAAAAATGATAAAATCATGGGACCAATTTTGCTAGACTCATAAATTCCTCTAGTATTTAATAAAAATAGTTCCAAGATTTTTAACCACAACCAAAAATTATTTAGCATTTAAAGATGCCTAAACCTAGCCTTTTAGAATTTTAGAATTAAATCAATAGCTCCAAAAATAGTAAAACTTTTTGGATCAACTTGATATGATCATTAAAATCCTTGGGTAAAGTTTGATATGTTTTGGACATTGTTTGATCCCAAACCTAAAACCCTAGCTTCCTAAGGTAGAATTTGTCTAACCCTAATAGAGTACTAAACTCAGAAAACCCTAGTGACTCAGGTGCACCGTGAAGGAAAGTTGTATTCAAGATACAACTTAGTGGGTTTCTATTGTAACTGCATATTCATAGCATCACATGAGCATTCATGTATATGTATTGTTATGTATAGAAAACGAAGAAGAAGTGATTGTGGAAGAAGTTGCACCTCAAGCTGAGAATCCACCAACTGAAAACAACTTCTACTTTGACATCTGTGGAATAGATCCTGAGTCTCCTACAACACAAGGCAAGCCTCGGTGCATTTACCCCTTTCCTTGTTGTTTTAAACTCTTTATCACTTGAAATGATGCATTAGGTGATAGGAGTTGAGTGATAAACAATTGCTACATTTCCTTCCTTGGAATTGTTTACCATTCCTTGATACATGTTTTACTTAAAAGTTTTCTGATGCTTAGTCTTGCTTTAGAAAACAAAATGATTTGTTTTAAACAAAAATGATGCTTCATATGGGAAGGGAAGTTTTCAAAAGAAAAGACTTGATGGTGGATCCACCATGGCCGTGATGGGTTCAACGTCGGAAAAGATGTACCTCTGCCAAGTACCAAACTTTGGGTTGTAAATGATAAAGACGAGACCAGGCGGGTGACTTGCACTAGAAGGAAGTCTCAGTGTAGTGTCTTCGTCTGAGTCGATTAAGGACCGTACCGATGTAGGCTTGATGATTGAGGACCTTTTAATTGGCCACATGCCTTGTCATGGGTAAACTTTGCCTCGGGCAGACCAATACAGAAAGGCCAACACGCAATGGGAGTGGAGAGATGGCGAGAGTAGCGTGTACCCTCCGTGGCAAGAGCTGGACGGTGGTGTATCTGTGCTCTCGGTTGGCGTGAACCCAGTCTGGTCTTGAGAAACCTAGTGGCGAGTTGACATATGCAAGGGTTAAGTTCTACATATGTTGTGTGTTTGGAGATTCCCAGCTGGGTATTAATCGATTCGGATCGCCGTTACTTCTCGAACATGAAGACTTGGTCACTAACTTACACGTAGCAATCCAGTAAAGTAAAGGGTTGATAAAAGACGCTAGTATAGGCCAAGTGCTTGAACTAGGATAGAAAGAACTCTAGATGCAGGTAACTTTACTTAACCTGACAATAAAACTGGATTTTTAAGGATCCACTGTTACTAAGCATTTCTGCAAACAGAGTCTTTGATGCTTGATCAGCTCTACCTTGAATCCCACAAGCCAGCATATCCTTGAGAGTCTTTTCCTTTGTCGGGTAAGACTTGCGAAAGTACACTTCGTACTTAGGGTTTTCGAACCCATGTTGTTGGAGGTGAGGAAACAGTGGAGTTTTGTTGTTTCTGTTCAAAGGTGGTACCAAAGGAGGAGCCAAAGCAGTGATCGTGTGTGTGGGAGGATGTTTGCCTCCCAGTTTGAAAACAATAAACTTTTGTGCGGGAGGGTGTTTCGCCTCCATGGTTTGTAATAATATTCTATGCACTCATAAACACTAGTACTGTAATAATACTCTATATATATATATAATTTATGAATGTAAATTAAGTTATTGTATTCCGCTTCCGCTTATTCTTTCCTTCGATGTGATGTAATGTCTGCGTGATGGGTGAAGCGCTCTTGGGTGACATGATGTTGATACAGATGACCAAACTTGTCGAGTGATTATGTGCATCTACATGGTTGTTCGAGGTCCTTAGGATAAGGACATCTGTAGGTGGGCCTAATACCTTAGGAGGTTCTGTCACAGTGTGGCTCCTCTTGAACCACCTATTCTTCTCCTGTGGGAGGTGTGAGACAACAAGGGTGAGCTCACACATGTTCGTCGCTCAACAAGTTGTGGGGAATAATGTGCATGAACTCACCAAAGATGGGAGTTCATGTGATGTGTAAAGCTGATCAACAATAGGGGTTAAAGCTAAGCATTGCTTTTAATAAGTTGGTCAAATTTTATTAGCAGTTACTAAATGTAAGTGATTACCAAACCATAATAAGAATAATAGAACAAAATTAATAAATACTCCCATGCAATGCAAATGACAAATTGAATTTAATTCCATAAATTAATCATGTGAGTGTCCGAGCCGCTCATGACCGTGAGCATGGCTAGTATACCAGTTTTACACTCTGCAGAGGTTGTACCTTGTACCCACAATTCGTGTATCCCATGTCTCCAGGGTTTGCAAGGCCCTTAGAAACTACCGAGGTGAATGGCTAGGGATCCACTACGAGGCCTTTACAAAGTTCCACTAGCTTCCGAAAACCCGCTACAGTTTATGGGAAGAGTTCTTTGCAAGTCCCTCGTATGACCGCCATCGCAGCAAAATCAACCCGAGAACCTCCCTGCATGCAACTCCCGTACTGCCCTTGCCCCTTTCAGGTAAGGTAGTCTTCCACTAGCTTTTCTAGTTAATTAGCCAAGGGTGTCCCATTGAACCCTTGTGGTGGCACTGTTTTTCCGGGTGGTTCTCCATGTTCCCATTAATATAATGATATTATCATGAACATAAATAACATAACAGAATAATTTTAACATGGATATAATAAAATATTAACCCAAAACCATGTAAAGCAATAGCATAACTACCCAAGTGATTCAGAGGTAAACAAGGTAAAAAGGATAAACAGACTAGGGTGACCTATTGGGTCCCATCAAAATTAAACCTATGCATGAATAAGTGATATTAAAGAACATTATTGGGTAACAAAAGTGGTCAAGGGCACAACTTACCTTCAATGAGCTCCTGCTCAGCAGTCTCTACCAGCTAAAGCCCTAGATCCTCTGTGGCTTGCTCGTCTACTCGCGTCAATACAAACGTACATAGTATACAGGAGAAATTAACATTACACCAAACATGTAAAAAAATACACATTAATAATCTACATATTAAAATAAGGTCATAGGAACAGGAATCATTAATTTTGGAGTTATGGATCTTAAGTTATGAATTTCCAAAGGTTTCATGAGCTTGATACAAGATCAATTAAAAGATAAATTTTAATGTGCCTTTCATGTCAAAACAGTGGCACTATATGATAGACAATAATATTATAAAATTATAGGAACTGGAATGGAATAGTTTGGAGTAAGCATGAATTTTCTACAAATTAAACAAGTTCTAACATTTATTTATACATTAAAAATCAATTTCTATTATTAATTTCCTATTTTCATTAGTCTCTGGATTAGGCGCCAATTAATAAAAAGCCCGGGGTCTAACCTATAAAAATTCCCCAGACTCAGGTTACTATTACGGTGGACGGCTGGTTCTATTTAAGAAAACGCAGGGGCTTATTTATCAATTGGCAGAGCCGAAGGGGTATCGTGTGATGTCGGTCGTTGGATTCAAATATCGCAGCCAGGATTAGATTCAACTGTGGCTAACTTGAGGTGTAACCAGAACCGATGGATCAGGATTCAACGACGAGGATCCTAGATCTAATTCTATTCGTCAGATCGGTGATCAACGACCTCGATTTAGTGTCGTGAAGGGGTATCCCCAGCTTCTAATCAGAGCCGTTAACCCCTGGATCAACGGCTCACATGACCCCGTCGCTACTCCATGCCAGTAGTCGCCGGTCTTGGGCGACGGATCCCATTCCAACGGCGGCGAGCCTACCGGAGTTCGGCCACTAGGCTCTATGGGGTCCCATTCTCTATCCCGAATAGTGCTACACAAAGAAAATAGCATGGCGGATTATATGAGTAGCGACTCACCGGAGTTAGGCGCGGCAAGCACCGGTATTCCCGGCAATGGCGGATCTGCGGCGCAATCTGAATTCCGATGAGGAATTCCCGTGGAGCCGGGCCATTCTAGGCGGGGGCGAATCACACGCAGCCTTTAGTGTCAGGTAGCAGACAGCCCACGTGCATTCATAGGGCCGGAATGGCAGCGAGATGCGATGGTCAGTGGACCAACCTCCGCCTCGTGCTGGCAAACAACGGCGGGGCAGCTTAGGGTTTGGGAAGGAGGCGAGGTCTATGAATGCGGGCGTACGGATGCGCATGAGGAGGAAGGAGCAGCTGCAGCTATTTATCTAGAGAATACTTGGTCGCCGGATCCGATCTTCGCGCGCCAGCTGCGGGATGCCATTCGGCCAGGTTGGGGATGACACTGACAAAGCTGGCCCACGCGTCGGTGAGAAGGTCAGGTGAGCGTGCGCGAGAGACTGACAAGCCAGCCCTAGTGCTCAGCGCCAGAAGTGGTCTCCTCCACGCATGGGTCGTGGGTTTGGTGCGTGGGACCCACGGAGCAGTGGGTGGCGTGATTGACTAGTGGGGCCCTCGTGTCGGCGCGTTCGTTTGGCTGATGGGCCGCATGGAGCAGCGGAGAGGTTAGGTGGGCCAGAATTGGTGGTGGTGGCCCAGCGCAGTTTTCTTTTCTGTTTTCTAATTTCTTTCCTCTATTCCCAAATTCAATTTGAATTCAAATCTAAATTCAAACCTTGTGCCAATTTTATCCTCCAATTATATTGTGACCTTAAAAGTACTAATTTTGGAATTATATAAATTTTCTTTATATTTTATATGCTTTCTCTTTTTTTCTTTTCTCGCCTTTTCCTCATTTTCCAATCCAATTTCAAATGTAGGTTTTTAATCTAAATGTTCAACTCATGGTTATATTCCAATTAGTATTATTGTTTTTATTATTTAAATGCACAAACAAAACTCCAATATGATGCATATTTTATTGAGGTGACTTATTTAATTCTTTAAAAGTGATTATTTCTATGAGGCAATGAGTGGATGGCAAAACACATAACGAGATCAACTCTTATATTATTTTGGGTATTACACTACCCCACAGTTAACGTCTAGCATCGATTTGCATTTCGTACATACAAAAGAATGCATACGCCAAATAAATAAACATTCACTATTACATGGGTAACATTCACCAATACATAAACAATCACATATCATGCAACGATACATGTAAATAATATCTAAATCATAAATTTTATTAATCCACTAAATTTTCCACTTTGAGTTATCATTGGTGAAAATATGAGCAGGTGACTATGAAGCTAGTTTATCTAATATAACGTAGATAAAATGACTTAACAAACTTTACAGAAAATAATTATTAATTAATTAGTTTCTTTATTACTAATAATAGTCTTTTGGGTTTTATCCTTTCCTTTCTAAATAGAAATTGTACGTATTGCTAAAATGTTTATTTATAAATCACATAACATTAATATTCTAAGAATTAATGTAACTTACTAATTTTGGACTTTAGTAACATAATCATGGTTATTTTGACATAAATAGCTCTTTTACTAATTCTAAGTAATTAAGTGCTATACGTATGAACACATATATCATGACTAGTAAAAATCTAAATTTTTTAACATGACCAGGAAAATGGGGCCTCGTACCTCTTTTAATTTCCTATATCAGTAAAACTATACTTAAACATCTACTAATATAATATTGTTTTATATGCTAAAATGAGGAGTTAATCGAAAATGTTTCTAATATTCAAATCACCAAGTTAGTGAATCGTGACATTATTTATTTTCGAAATATAAAATAATACTCATGTCCAAAATATTGTTGTAGGGGCTGGTTCATAATTAGGCGTATACATCAAGGACTAGCACGTAAGGTTTTTGGATCTCTTTTACATACATTTGTACTGCAGAAAATTAGAGGGCCAACACGCAAAACAGCTTTCTTCTACCTTGAGCTAGTTCGTGCGTAGGGAGGGGCTCGGCGAGGCTCGGCAGGGGCTAGGCACGGCACGACAGCTGTGATGCAACCTCTCAAGGTATTAGGCCCACCTACCGTTGTCCATGTCCTAAGGACCTTTGACAACCATGTAGATGCACGTAATCACTCGACAAGTTTGGTAACTGTATCCTCGTCATTTTGCCCAAGAGCGCTTCACCCGTCACGCAGATATTACATCACATCGGAGGAGAGAATAAGTGGAAGCAGATTACAATAACTTAATTTACATTCATAAAATATAGAGAGAATGTATTATTATTACAATACCAGGGTATTACGAGTGCATAAAGTATTATTACAAATCAGGGAGGCAAAACACCCTCCCGCACAAAAGTTTATTATTTTCAAGGTGGGAGGCAAACATCCTCCCGCGACCAACTTTATTGTTGGGGCTCCTCCTTAGGTACCACCTTTGAACAAAAACAGCAAAACTCTGTTGTTTCCTCACCTACAACAACATGGGTTCGAAAACCCTGAGTACGGAGTGTACTTTCGCAAGTCTTACCCGACAAAAGAAAAAGACTCTCAAGGATATGCTGGCTTGAGGGAGTCAGGGTAAGGCCAATCAAAAATCAAAGACTGTTTGCAGAAATGCTTACTATCAGTGGATCCTTAAAAATCCAGTTTTATTATCAGGTTAAGTCATTACCTGTAGCTAGAGTTCTTTCTACCCTAGTTCAAGCACTTGGCCTACGCTAGCCGTCTTTTATCACCCTTTCAGTTCACTGGATTGCTACGTGTAAGTCAGTGACCAAGTCTTCATGTCCGAGAAGTAACGGTGATCTGAATCGATTAATACTCAGCTGAGGATCTCCAATCACACGACATATGTAGCACTTAACCCTTGAATATGTCAACTCACCATCGGGTTTCTCAAGATCAGACCAGGTTCACGCCAACCGAGAGCACAGATACACCACCATCAATCCTCTTGCCACGGAGGGTACACGCTACTCTCGCCATCTCTCCACTCCCATTGCGTATTGGCCTTTCTGGTATTAGTCTGCCCGAAGCAAAGCTTACCCATGACGAGGCATGTGACCAATTAAAGGGTCCTCGGTCAGCAGGCCCACATCGGTACAGTCCTTAAGTGACTCAGACGGGGACACTACACCGAGACTTCCTTCTCGTGTAAGTCACCCGCCCGGTCTCATCTTTATCATTTACAATTCCAAAGTTTGGTACCTGGAAGAGGTACATCTTTTCTGATGTTGAACCCATCACGGCCATGATGGATTCACCATCAAGTTTTTTTTAAAACATCCCATTCCATCTAAAGCATCATCTTTTGTTTAAAACAAAACATTTTGTTTTCTAAGCAAGACTAAGCATGACGAAACCTTTTTAAGTAAAACAGGTATCAAGGAATGGTAATCAATTTCAAGGTAGGAAATGCAGCTATTGTGTAGCACTCAACTCCTATCACCTAAAGCATCATTTCAAGTGATATAGAATTTAAAACAACAAGGAAGGGGTAAATGCACCGGGGCTTACCTTGTGTCGTAGGGAACTCGGGATCTGTTCCACAAATGTCAAAGTAGAAATTGTCCTCGACAGGTGGATTTTCAGTCGGTGGTGCAACTTCCTCTTCAACAACTACTTTTTCTTCGTTTTCTAAACATAACAATATATACACATAAATGCCCATGTGATGCTATGATCATGCAGTTATGGTAGAGCATAGTAAGTTATATCTTGAATATAACTTTCCTTCATGGTACTCCTAAGTCACTAGGGTTTTCTAGATTAATACTCTATTAGGGTTAAGCAAGTTCTATTTTAAGAAGCTAGGGTTTTGGGTTTGGGATCAAACAATGTCCAAAACATACCAAACTTTACCCAAGGGCTCTAATTATCAAATTAAGCTTATACAAAAAGTTTTACGATTTTTAGGGCTATCAAGTAATTTCTAAAATTCCAAAAGACTAGGTTTAGGCCTTCTTAAATGCTAAATAATTCATGGTTGGGGCTAAAAGTCTTGGAACTATTTTTATTAAATACTAGGGGAAATTAGGAGTCTAGTAAAATTGGTCCCATATTTTTATCATTTTTTTAGAATTTCTAATGCATTTTCAAACTTAATCAGAAAAGGAAAAGAAGAAATCATCAACAGTACTGGGTTGAAACCAGCCAAGCAGGCCCAGGTTCACGCTGAACGCGGGCGCGCCTGCGACCGCGCTGTCAGCTTTGCGAAAAGGCCCTCGGTTGTTCAAATAACCAGTGAAGAACCCCTAGTGACTATTCACTGTCTCTCTGAACATCACAGTTAGGCCCCTGCACTTTTGTTTCTTCGCAGACCCAGGTCCTCGACGGCGAACGACGGTGAGCATGCTCTCTGGCGAACTTGTACCGGCCGAGATGCGCAACCACCAGTGCTCTAACTTGGCCGACACCTAATCCTACCCTTGGCGACCCTAAGCCGACCATCAATTGCACAATTTCGGCCCGAAGCCTTCCTACCCACGACGACGGCGAAACCCGAGGGGAAATCGAGGTGTTCTTGGTGATTCAAGGATGTCTAGCTCAATCAAAAGGGTCTACGAGCATCAGGAGACTTAGGGGGGCTAGAACATCAAGCCAAGAAGCTTGAACTCACCTGCAGAGAGCTAGCCACAGCGAGGTGTTCACAGTGGCACGGAAACCCGATTTGGGGGAAAAGGGAAATTGGGAGGCTATGGTGGACGATCAGAGGCGATAGCTGGTGCACTTGGTGCGTAATAACCTAGCAGAACTCACTGGGGCATCAATTTATAAAGTCCATCAGCGGTGGTGTCCAATTTGGAGAAGGTGTGCTGGCGGCCGGAGAGAGGCGAAGTTCACTGACGTGGTGTACCGTGTCATTCATTGGAGCAACGAATCAACCGATAGACAGGCCATCTATAGCAACCTATGGCGACGTGGTAACAAGGCAGTAGCATGGCATGCTCGGGTTGACGGCGATCATCACTGCGACAGCCGCGCGGCCACGTCGTGACGCAAGTGGATGAGGTGACAGAGCGACCACAATGCTCCGACTTCATCCCATGCCAAAGATCTTTCACCCTGAGTCGTTATCCGAACGCCCAGGGGAGCAAATCATAGCGTCGGCGTGAATCTGAGCGTGGGGTCACCGGCGGCAAGGTGCACTGCTCCTGGGATCATTTGCAGGTACTGTACCATGGCGATCTCCTTCAGTGTGTCTGACAGAGCGATTTGAGGAACAGTTTTCTCCAATTTTCATGTGACAACCAACTAATCTCTCTATATCAAAGTTGTTGCCCTATAGTCCATCTTTGATGTTGTTATAGCACCCACAATCAAACAGTCACAAGATCCTACTCAAAATTGATCTCCAAGTTCATCTGACTTCACTGTCAGTCAGAATTCAGTCCTAGGGCTGACTGACAGCCAAACTTCAAGTCTAATTATCTCCCATTTTTGTACAGCACCAATGCTTAATCACTTAATCAAAGTTGTACTCCTATCATAGCTCTACAAATTTGATGTATTGACCTAGGGCAAATTCCTTATGAATTCAGAGATACCAGGCTCCAAAGTTGACTCCATTTCACTGAATTTCAGACTTAACCATATAGTGTTCATGGGGTACTTTCGCAAATAAGTCCAAATTCCTCCACACTACTTAAAAATCCTTCAATGTGAAAGTTACTTGGTTTTTGGTGTTCTATCACTTTGATATTTGCACTTTGGTCCAAAAGTGAATAGAATTTGAATTCACCTCCCCTAGGGTTCCAATTAGGGTTTTCTAGGGTTTGTTTTAGGGTTTGGGCACACTAGGGTTTTTGTGCCACTCAACTTCATTACTCTTGATCTCTTTTGAGTATTTCTAACAACTTTTTAAGACATTGCTCACCTTGGCTTCATTTTCATCCATAGGCCCTAATTCCACGGTTAAGTACCCTACCCTAATATTAAGTACACCTTAAGTCACATCATCACAACTTGTTTTGAAACTTTATCAAGTGAATGCATTCTAGGTGTAACAAACAACATGACATGTCAATGCACATGATGTTATGCTCAAGTCTTAGTGCCAGTAACACCAGGGGTGTTACAACGGCGGACTCCGGTGCGGCGAGGCAGAGCGCGACTAGGCGAGGGCGCGGCGAACGGTGGCTCGGCGTGGCAGACCGCGTACAGTGCAGGTGAGGGAGAGGTGCGATGGGAGAGTTTGAGCAGGGGAGAGAGAGCTCCGGCCGGTCCTATTATAGAGAGAGGAGAGGGAGTGGGAGGGACACCGAGGAGGGGAGAGGTCGACTGGCATCAATCAAAACGCCATTAATGGTGTTAGCCATAACTTCGGTCGTTACCGGCTTGAAGGGGATGGAAGTGGGGGAGGGAGAGAGGGAAATGGTTGTCTGTTTGATGTCATCAACTGCAGGGATGCGAACGGCTTGGGTGGCCGAACGGCGCGGCGGTCCGGCGCCCACGCGCGCGGTCGGAGGCGGCGGCACGCAGGAACGCGCCCACGAGGAAGACGGTGAGGCTGCGGTGGGCCCCACACGTCATAGAGAGACGGTGAGGGGGAGAGTGGAGGGCGGCTGGGCCCTGGTGGGCCAAAGCGGCTAGGGTTTCGGTTTTTTTCTTTTTCTTTTTTTCTTTTTCATTAGAAATATAAACAAATATATTTTTTAAATATTTCTAAAAAATCATAATAATTATACCAAAATTATTTATAACTAAATTGCTTAATTTTGGACCAATGTTTATATGTTACTTAATTGAGCTTTCAAAAAGAAATTCTATAAAAATAACCCTAAATCAAATATGAGCAAACAAAAATTATTCAGAATGCAAATAAGATCAAACACATGAAAGAAAAAATTCATTACTATATTTTACCACTAATATTCTAAATGTATTATTTTTAGTTGATGGTTTTGAGGTGTTACAAACCTACCCCTGTTGGGGACTTGTTCTCAAATGCTAGGAGTTAAGAACAAGGCAACATAAAAAGTGTTAAGTGTTAAAGTCCTTCGTCCTTCAAGACATTATTCCCCTCCGAGAAATAATGAGTTTCGGACGAAGGTCACAAGAGACATACCTTCGTAAATATAACAAGTAATGACGAAGGATTCATATACAGCATGAAATATAATATAAACATCATCATAGAATCATTTCTATTTTATTAACATGACAAAATAGAAATGATTTCAAATTACAAATGTACCTTCGGTCCTGAGAGAAGATAAAAAGTACAGGCGTGACGCAAAAGCAAATGCCAAGTCAGCGTGAACAGTACGGGAGTACTGTTCATCTATTTATAGGCGTGAGACACAGCCCATACAAAATTACATTTATGTCCATTACATTTGCTGACGACTTATGGAAATCTGTCGAGGCCTAAGTAGTCTTTTCATCTTTAAGTCGGTTCCCCTCTCTGCTATCGCGATGAAGCTTCCCTGCGCACAGCTTCGGCTGTGCACCATCCTTCGCAGAACTTGGTAATCAGCCCGTCCTCCATTTTAATCCCCCTTCGTCTGGTTCAGGCTTCGTCCTGGCCGTACTTCATGTTCATAGTTCTGAGTCCGAAGATACCTGTTTACATAATCCACTTGGAAAACATTGTCAAATCATGTTTTTGAGGACCTTCGGAGGACGAAGGCCCCCAACAGTAGCCCCTCGCAATGTTAATTTGTTAATGATAAATTCATATTGCGATATGGACGAAGGCCTTGAGCCGAAGGTCCGAAAAAACACCTTCCCTTTGCTAGAATAGCAACATTCACTGACAAGCGGGGTCTTTCAATTTTCAACTCCCTGGGGGTATAAATAAGATCATACCGCAAACTTATTTGGTACGCACCCTTGCCATTTGCTTCGGCCCACTAAACTTTTAGCTCTTGGGCACCAAGATTTGCTGATCTTTTTGATTTTGAAGCTTCGGCCTTGAAAACAGTTTTTTAGCGTTTCCGAAGATGTCTGAAGGTAAGAAGATCCCTGCTGAGACGAAGCTAAGTCTCGACGAAGAGAAGAACTTGGGGTTCCTTATAGCGATGGCGGAGACCAATACGGAGAAAATCACCAAGGAAATTCTTGAAGGTTTGTCTGAAGATACTGGTGACAGTGACAGTTTTGATGTAGAAAGTGGTGGGGAAGAGTCCGAAGATCGACCATGGCGGCCAAGTCACACGGTTTTTGGGAAAACTACTATTAAGCAGAGTCATATTGATAATATGAGGGGGCGGTATTTTCGAGATATATCTATTGTAAGGGCTGATGCTGGAGAAAAGACTTCTCCCACCCCCGGAGAAGATGAAGTCGTAATCTTCCGAAGCTTTCTCAAGGCTGGGCTTCGATTCCCCCTAAGCAACTTTGTTGTTGAAGTCCTGAAGACATTTCAAGTCTACCTTCATCAAATTACTCCCGAAGCTATCATAAGAATGGGGTTGTTTATCTGGGCTGCGAGAAGCCAAGGTTTAGAACCAAATGCTAAAAGCTTTTGCAACATTCATGAGTTGTTATATGAGACGAAGCCCTGGGGGAAAGAACAATATCACAACAACTTTGGGTGTTACAGCTTCGGTGCCCGCTCCGGGTCAAGCCGCCCTGTGCCAACCTTTCGGAAGAGGTGGCCCGGAGCCTGGATGACAGAGTGGTTCTATGTAAAGAATGACTTAACAGCGCAAGAAAATGTCAAAAATATCATTATGCGCCCCATCTGGCAACGCTTCGGACTTCGAAGGCCAAAGGTTGAAATGGATGAAGCAGCCGAGGAATGCCAAAGAGCCTTCGGCGTAATCTGCTCTTTCATTGGGACAAGGGACTTGGTCCAAGAGCATATTGCCTTCAGGGTATGGCCACTTGCAGGAAAGTGGGAAATGCCGAAGGAGACCATCAAAGAGTCCGACGAAGGCGGACTGGTCAGACTGAAATACACATTCAAATATGCGGATAAGTTTGTTGAACCTGATGATGACTGGTTGAAAAGCATTGAAACATTAAGTGACGAACTGCTTGGGGCATATTCGAAGGCCGAGAATACTGCGTTATCAGCAGCCTTCGGAGGCCGAAAGAAGAAAAGGCTCAACCGGGTATTTGACGCAGTCGGGTTTGTCTACCCTGACTATCACTATCCGGTATTGGGTCGCAAAAGAAAAAATATTTCTCCTGCGACAGAAGCTACCACGAGTGCTACTAGTGAGCCGGCGCCGCAAAGGAAAAAGTTGAAGGTGCTCACCCACCGAGCGCGTTTTATTGAGCCGGCCACAGTGCCAAAATTTATTAGTGAAGTCTCTTTGGCCTCTGAAGCTACAGAACCAGCTCCAGTGCCGAAGATAGAAGAGAAAACTGAAGCGCCTTCAGCAGAAAAAGTAGAAAAACCGAAGACTGAAGGGCCAAAAGCATCGGAAATCTTAAGTCCTTCAGCAAATGTCGAAACAATAAAAAACCAAAAGGGCCCATTGGTGACCCCAAAAAGAAAAAGAATGGTGAACGTACTAGATGTCTTGGAGACAATTAAGTCTTCAAGCACAACTCCAAAAAAGACTGTTGAACTTGCAGAAGCGTCTGCTGAAGCTTCGAAACAACAAGCTGAAACTGAAGCTGGGCCTTCAGAGCCCACCAAGAAACAATCTTTGGAGACTGAGAAAATATCAGAACCAGCTTTGGTTGAGGAAGTTGACACTGCCGCCCCCGAAGCTCCTTCCAGCACATGCGATTACATCGTGCGACATGCTTCGGGGAAGAAATTATCTGAAGAAGAGACTTATGAAGCGAATCACTATGCTAGAGAGTTAAAGTATCCGAAGGGGGCAGTAGTGTTCAATGGGACAAATGAAGATGACTTCCTATACTGCCTCCCTGATAACAAAGAATTATCTGTCTGCCGGGAGATGTCTAGAAGTATGGGTTTCCCGAAGCTCGAAGCTGGATTATGTGCTATGACGAAGGAAGATCTCGCGGACAGTCTTGCGTACAATAGCTTAAAGGTATGGGAATTGGACGCTTGAAAAATTTTTTATTACGTGATTCATTCTTTTATTCTTATATGGATTGTTTTTCGTATAGGGTTTAATCCTAAGCAACGCATTAAGAGCCCAAAAGAGTGCCGAAGATGAAAGCTACGAAATTGCGTTCAACAATTTACGTTCAGAAGTTATTAAACTGAGAAACGAAGCTCTAGAAAAAGATAAAATTTTGCTTACATTAGTAGACAAGATAAAAAAGGACGAAGCTGCTGCAAAGGTTCAGGCCGAAGCTCACAGACGCGAGATTAAAGATCTTCAGAAGCAACTGGCCCGGGCGAAAGAAGAACGCATACTTGAGGAAACAAGACGGGAATGTAGCGACCAATGGGCTGATCATTTGGAAGCAACCGCGGAAGAGCTTCGGTCTTCTAAGAAAAAATGCTACGAAAAATCCATGGAATGCGTAAAGAAAATTAAAACCAGCTTCGCCAGCGTGGGCGCATTTTCCAGTGAAGAGAATTTCTCGAGAGGCAATCCCGAAGGTCCAATGGAATGGATCAGTCACGAAGCAGAGGCCTTCGAAGAAATCCTGAGTAGCCGCGGCGATATCTGCGCCTTTTCGGGCGCCAGGGGAGTTGCTACTGTCTTGGAGAAGAAAGGTTGCGGGCATGTAAAATCTTTAGCTCAGTCCGAAGCTGCCTTATCCTCCGAAGACATCAAAGACCCCTCGGCTGAAGCAAGCATGGTTGGTGGCAAATTCTTTACTGATGTCTGGGACAACGGCGGCCGAGAAATGGCGCAAGAAATCATTCAAAGGAGTGAAAAAGGCATCCATGATGCTAGGAAAGTGACAGAAGTTGCCGAAAAAAGTACAGAGCCCGAAGGGCAAATAGGTATTAATTAGTCGTTCTTATTGTGTTGTAATTTGTATTTCAAACTTTGTTCGCGGTTTGTAATAGTAATGCAGAAATATTCTCTTCCCTCAGAACCTGCTGGATCGTCTGGTGACCCTCACACAAAAGGGGATGACGAAATTAAACAAATGGCCGAAGCTATCATGGATAAAGTTGTTGAACAACTTCTAAATGAGGCTGCCGAAGTAGTATTGAGAGAAGACTAGGTGTTATTAGAAAAACATTTGAAGTGTGATCTATGTAATATTTTGTACATTTGAATGTAATATACAAGTCTCTTTTCATTATTCAACTCTTTACGATGCATGAAATTCTACATACATACCATTTTTGAGCCTTCGGCGAAAAAACACCTTCCCTTCTTTTCATGCTTCGTGAAGAAGACATTCTCCGTTAAAATTATTCTGATGAATCACATCCGCGCTTCGTGAAAACATTCTCCGAAGCTGTACAATTTCGATATTACTCTGATGAAGCTCATCCATGCTTCGTAAAAACATTCTCCGAAGCTGTACTCCA
Organism: Zea luxurians; assembly: GCA_029449295.1. Classification (NCBI taxonomy): domain Eukaryota; kingdom Viridiplantae; phylum Streptophyta; class Magnoliopsida; order Poales; family Poaceae; genus Zea; species Zea luxurians. The sequence goes on along the minus strand of JAOPSE010000033.1, from coordinate 23,093,330 downwards.
GAGATTATCATTGTATTCCCTCGTGACTTTGCACAATTTGCACTTTCTCAAAGCATCCTTTCGAAGGTTGATACTGTGTCCCCTTCTTTTGCCATATGCAACATGATGTATGATGCTTATGCTATGCAAAATGATGTGATGATGTTATGTTATGCAAATGACGTTTGTTCCGAAGATACACACAAAATATCTTTGTAAGCTCTGCATTCCCTTAGGAACGTCTTTGGAGCTTCTTCGCCTTTTACTTAGGCGGTATCAGCGTTGACTTTTCGCTGTAAGCTCTGCATTCCCTTAGGAACGTCTTTGGAGCTTCTTCGCCTTTTACTTTAGGCGGTATCAGCGTTGACTTTTTGCTGTATGCTCTGCATTCCCTTAGGAACGTCTTTGGAGCAAAAAACTTACACTGCGCTCCCTTTGGAACGGCTTTTTGTAACTTCGGCGACTTACTCTGCGTTCCTTAGAACGACTTTTTGTTGCTTCGAAGGATTTTTAATAATTCGAAGGTCCTTGTTACCGCAAATTTTTAAGCTTCAGCAACTTAAGCCTGTGGAGAAGATAGGTTTTCCTGATAACCAACCACAAAACTATTACATGAAAACTGAAATGTTCTTTATCACACAGAAAATAGAACTAAACGGAAAAGACTGCTATCAAAGTAGGATATTTGTCAATAAATGTGCTTCGACTCTAGCACAGTACTATTGACTGTGCGAGCTTCAGATTGCTCTCTGAGATCCCTTTGGTGCGGAACATATTGGCTCCCTTCTGGCTGTTGGCCTTGTTGCAGCGGAGGTGGGGGCGGGGGCTGTTGCCATGAAGCTTGAGGTTGACTCGCCGAAGCTACGGAAACTGCAGGGTGGTTGCCCACGTATTCCGGGATGTAAGGCTGATGGTACGAAGCAGTATGCATGACCTGCTTCGGCTGGCCCTGTTGCGCTGCAGCTTCTGCTAGCTCCTTTTGTTTCTGGATGGTAACATGGCACATCCTGGTGGTATGGCCCTTGTTTTCACCACAGAATAAGCAAAATACCCTCCTTGGTTGATCTCCAAATCTTCCGCCGAAGCCCCTGGCGCCTCTGCCTCTTGGAGCTGGTGGCCGGAAGAAAGTTTGCTGTTGCCCCGAAGCCTGTGAGGAGCTCTGCGGTCTGTTCTGCTGACTCCCCTTATCATCATTTTGAGTGGAGTTGTGAATGGACCTGACATGCCTCGGATAGAATCTTCCTCCGAAGCCCCTGGTCATTTCAGAAAATCTGAAGGCCTCCTCCCTTCTTTGGCGAAAGTCGTTATCGGCACGAATGTACTCGTCCATCTTTTGGAGCAGCTTCTCCAGAGTCTGAGGAGGCTTCCTAGCAAAGTATTGAGCTGCAGGTCCAGGACGAAGCCCCTTGATCATGGCTTCGATGACAATTTCATTGGGCACCGTTGGAGCCTGCGCCCTCAAACGCAAGAACCTTCTGACATACGCCTGAAGGTATTCTTCATGATCCTGAGTGCACTGGAACAAGGCTTGAGCAGTGACCGGCTTCGTCTGAAACCCTTGAAAGCTGGTTAACAGCATATCCTTCAGTTTCTGCCAGGAAGTGATCGTTCCTGGTCGAAGGGAGGAATACCAGGTCTGAGCAACACTCCTGACGGCCATAACGAAAGACTTTGCCATGACTGCAGCATTGCCACCATACGAAGACACTGTTGCTTCGTAGCTCATCAGGAACTGCTTCGGGTCTGAGTGGCCGTCGAACATGGGAAGCTGGGGTGGCTTATAGGACGGAGGCCAGGGTGTAGCCTGCAGCTCAGCGGACAGAGGAGAGGCATCATCGAAAACAAAATTTCCATGATGGAAATTGTCATACCAGTCATCTTCGTTGAAGAAGCCCTCCTGATGAAGGTCTTTTTGTTGAGGCCTTCGGTTCTGCTCGTCGTGGGTAAGATGACGAACTTCTTCAGAAGCTTCGTCTATCTGCCTTTGCAGCTCAGCTAGCCTGGCCATCTTTTCCTTTTTCCTCTGCACCTGTTGATGAAGCATCTCCATATCCCTGATCTCTTGGTCTAGTTCATCCTCCTAAAGCGTCGGACTGACGGCCTTCCTCTTCTGGCTTCGGGCCTCCCGAAGAGAGACGGTCTCCTGGTTGGGGTCCAGCGGTTGCAGTGCTGCAGCCCCAGTCGCTGAAGCTTTCTTCGGCGCCATAGCGAGGGTCTATAGCTTCCGAAGGTGTTCAAAAAACTCGAAGTGGAAGTGAATTCACCGGAGGTGGGCGCCAATGTTGGGGACTTGTTCTCAAATGCTAGGAGTTAAGAACAAGGCAACATAAAAAGTGTTAAGTGTTAAAGTCCTTCGTCCTTCAAGACATTATTCCCCTCCGAGAAATAATGAGTTTCGGACGAAGGTCACAAGAGACATACCTTCGTAAATATAACAAGTAATGACGAAGGATTCATATACAGCATGAAATATAATATAAACATCATCATAGAATCATTTCTATTTTATTAACATGACAAAATAGAAATGATTTCAAATTACAAATGTACCTTCGGTCCTGAGAGAAGATAAAAAGTACAGGCGTGACGCAAAAGCAAATGCCAAGTCAGCGTGAACAGTACGGGAGTACTGTTCATCTATTTATAGGCGTGAGACACAGCCCATACAAAATTACATTTATGTCCATTACATTTGCTGACGACTTATGGAAATTTGTCGAGGCCTAAGTAGTCTTTTCATCTTTAAGTCGGTTCCCCTCTCTGCTATCGCGATGAAGCTTCCCTGCGCACAGCTTCGGCTGTGCACCATCCTTCGCAGAACTTGGTAATCAGCCCGTCCTCCATTTTAATCCCCCTTCGTCTGGTTCAGGCTTCGTCCTGACCGTACTTCATGTTCATAGTTCTGAGTCCGAAGATACCTGTTTACATAATCCACTTGGAAAACATTGTCAAATCATGTTTTTGAGGACCTTCGGAGGACGAAGGCCCCCAACAACCCCCCTAAAAAGAATCTCGTCCTCGAGATTAAGGAACTTCTGAGAATAACTGGGGTAATTCTGCTATGAATTCATCCTCTCTTTTCCAAGTGGCCTCATCTTCCGAATGATGACTCCACTGAACTTTACACATGTTGATAACTTTACTCCAAGTAATTCTGCGAGATGTTTCAAAAATTTTGATAGGGTACTCCGAATAAGTCAAATCCTCATTAACATTGAGCTCTTCTATAGGTAATTGTTCCTCAGGCACCCTTAAGCATTTCTTAAGTTGTGACACATGAAATACGTCATGCACGTCCGATAAACTATCGGGTAGCTCTAACTAATATGCTACTTCACCTTTTCTTTCCAAAATTTTGAATGGGCCAATGTAGTGAGGAGATAGTTTACCCTTAACCTTAAATCTCCTCATTCCTCTCATTGGTGAAACCTTAAGGTATACGAAGTCTCCAACTTCAAAGATTAACTCTCTTCTTCTATTGTCAGCATAGCTTTTCTGTCTCGACTGTGCTGTTTTCAAATTCTCTCTGACAATTTGTACTTGCTTTTCTACTTCTTGGAGAATTTCTGGACCAAATACTTGACTTTCTCCGGTCTGATTCCAATAAAGTCGTGTTCTACACTTTCGTCCATAAAGTGCTTCAAACGGTGCCATTTTTAGACTTGTGGTAACTATTGTTGTACAAGAATTCTGCATAAGGCAAACTCTTATCCTAGCTTCTACCATGCTTTAGAGCGCAAGCTCTTAACATATCTTCCAACACTTGGTTTGTTCTTTCCGTTTGCCCATCCGTTTACAGATGATAAGCTGAGCTGAAGTTTAGCTTGGTATCCTTGGACTCATGTAGTCTTTTCCAAAAGCGCAAGATAAACTGGATTCCTCGATCTGATACGATCTTCTTTGGTACTCCATGCAGAGAAACAATCCTTGACATGTATAAAGTGTGCCACTTTAGTCAACCTGTCCACTATAACCCATATGCAATCATAGCCATCCCGAGTATGGGGTAGTCCAACTATGAAATCCATACCGATTTCTTCCCATTTCAATTCCGGTACTTTGAGAGGTTGTAGCAACCTGCTGGTCTTTGGTGTTCGGCTTTAACTCGTTGACACATATCACATAGTGCAACATGAGTAGCCGCATCTCTTTTCAAACCGTACCACCAAAACTTTTCTTTTAGGTCCTGGTACATCTTTGTACTTCCAGGGTGAATAGAGTAAGCTGAATCATGAGCTTCTCTTAAAATAAGTTGGCGTAGGTGCTCGATTTCCGGTACACAGATTCTCTTTTTAAACCATATTGTGCCTTGTTCATCTTCCGTGAAATCTAGGGCTTTACCCAAACTAATCAGAGTTTTAATTTCCTTAATTTTCTCATCAGATTCCTGTCATTTACGAATCTCTTGTTCCAAAGTAGATTCCACTTCCATAACTATTGATTCCATATTATTGAGTAGACTAAGGTTATGTTGTTCCATTTCCCAGCACAATTCCTGTGACATCAAATGAGTAGTGATGCTGTTCACTTGACCTTTACGTCTCAAAGCATCTGCCACTACATTTGCTTTTCCTGGGTGATATTGTATTTCCAAATCATAGTCTTTGATTAACTCAAGCCATCTTCTCTATCTTAGATTGAGTTCTTTCTGTATCAATATATATTTCAAGCTTTTGTGATCCGTGAAGATTTTGCACTTGTTTCCAATCATGTAGTGTCTCCATATCTTCAAAGCATGCACTATGGCGGCTAATTCTAGATCATGCATAGGATAATTCTTTTCATGCTTCCGTAACTGCCTTGAGGCATAGGTAATTACTTTTCCTTCTTGCATTAACACACATCCAAGTCCTAGAAGTGATGCATCGCAATATACGTCAAATCCTTTATGAATATCAGGCATAATCAACACTGGTGCAGTGGTTAGCCTTTCCTTTAATTCCTCAAAACATTTCTAACATGCTTCATCCCACTTAAATTCTTTACCTTTCTCCAACAGTGAAGTAAGGGGTTTCACTATTTTGGAGAAGCCTTCAATGAATCTTCTGTAGTACCCTGCTAATCCAAGAAAACTCCTGATCTTGGACACATCAGTGGGTTGTTTCCAATTTAGTATTTCACTTATTTTGTTGAGGTCCACCTTGATTCCTCCATCGGTGATAATATGACCTAGGAAAGCGACTTCCTTTAGCCAAAAATCACACTTCGATAATTTCGCATACAACTGATTGTCTCGAGGTTTCTATAGAACTAATCTCAGATTATCTTCATGTGCTTCTTCACTTTGAGAGTATACCAGTATGTCATCGATGAATACCACAACAAACTAGTTGAGGTATTCCATGAATACTTTATTCATCAAGTTCATAAAGTAAGCTGGTGCATTAGTCATTCCAAAAGACATGACTAAAAACTCATATAGTCCATATCTTGTAGTGAAGGGTATTTTAGGTACATCCTCAATACGAATCTTCAGTTGATGATAGCCTAATCTTAGATCTATTTTTTAGAATACTTGCTCCTCTCATCTGATCAAACAGATCTTCAATCCGAGGTAGCGGGTATTTTTTTAATTGTTACTTCGTTCAAGCTTCTATAGTCGACACACATTCTCCTTGAACCATCTTTCTTGTTCACAAATAGCACTGGGGCTCCCCATGGAGACGAACTGGGGCGAATAAAACCTTTTTCTAGTAATTCTTCTATTTGTTTCTTCAGTTCAATTAAATCTTTGACATCCATTTGGTAAGCTCTTTTTGAAATTGGTGCAATTCCGGGTAATAGTTCAATAGAAAACTCTATATCACGATCAGGTGGCATACCTGGTAATTCTTCTAGAAATACGTCTGGGTATTCACACGCTATTCTGATGTGTTCCAAAGATTTCTCCTCCAATTGATTTACCATTGCTTCTGTTGTTGCTGGCATACTGACATTGACTTCAATTCTTTCTCCTTGCGGACTGATTAATGTAACCATCCTCTTGGCACAAGATATTACCCTATCATACTTGGTTAAGTAGTCTATTCCAAGTATCACATCGATTCCACTTGATTCCAAAATTATCAGCTCTACTATAAAGCTTAGGCCTCTAATTTCAATCTTAGTCTGAGGTCATGAGTGAGTGGCTCTAAGTTCACCTCCTGGTGATCGAATTAATAGTTTCTTCTTCATGTGATAGTTTGGTATATTATGTTTTCCACAAATGACTTTGTTATGAAGGAGTGAGATGTTCCAGAATCAAATAAAACTGATGCAAGTATGGAGTTAATAAGAAACATACCATACACCATGTCGGCATCCTCAGGAACTGATTCTGCTGTCACGTGATTAACTCTTCCCTTACTCTAGTTCTACGGAGTCTTGTTTTGTGCAGATCCACGAGCAGGTGTGTTCTGGTCAGTCCTCTGGTTGTTGTTCCTCTAGGGTGTTTGTTGAGTGTGCCTTAGGCAGTTGTTAGCATAGTGGCCAAGTTCGCCACACTTGAAACAACCATTGGGTTGCACTGGGGTGTTTGTGCTGTTGTTTTTGGCCAGTGGGTTCACGACGCTTCCTTGACGGTTCTATTGTTGACCACTAGACCTTTGATCGGTCTGAGTGTTGTTCCTCTACTGGTTATGATATTGGTTGCTCCCCTGACCTTGTTGTCCAGAGCGTTGTACTTGGTAGTTGCTGTTCCCACTCTGATTTCCGGAGCAGAACTGAGAACCTTTGGAATTGTTTTGACGGTTATTACTTCTGGACTGCCCTTGGAACTTTCTCTTGTGATCAAATAACTCTTTTCTTTTGCTTTCAAGGCCAATAGCCTTGTTAAGCAAAGTCTAAAAGTTGGGAAAGTTGTGGCTCTATAGCTGATAGTTTAAAGGCCCAATCAAGCCTTCCAAGAAACGTTCTTGCCGCTTCTCGTCAGTGTCCACTTCTTCTGAGGCGTAGCGTGAAAGCTGGGTGAAGCAATCATGGTACTCACTAATAGACATGTTCCCTTGTGTGAGGGATAGGAACTCCTTCTTCTTGAGCTTCATTATTCCCGAGGGAATATGGTGAGCACGAAAGTTCACTTGGAATTTCTGCCAAGCTATGGCGTCAGCATTAGCATGTGTCGCGGTGAAGGCATCCCACCAGTCGAACGTGGCACCTTCGAGTCTTCTCGAAGTGTACAAGACCTTCTCTCGGTTATTGCACTGGGTCATGCCCAGTTTCTTCCTGATGACCTTAAGCCAGTCATCGATATCTAAGGGGTCAACTGCATGAGAGAAAGCAGGTGGGTGATGGCTCATAAAATCCTGGTGCTTGTCTCTAGCTTGGGGTGCATGTTGTTGTTGATGCTGGTGCTGCTGGTTCTGCTGAATCTGCTGAATCTGATGCATAGAAGCAGTGAGTCCTTGCAGAAGCTGCATCTGCGCTGCAATGAATTGCTCCATGTTGGGATTTGGTGGCGGTGGTGGCAACTGCTGACCACACTGGTTTCTATTGTTTTAGGGACCTGAGCGAGCGTTCACCATCTGGTTGGTTAGAAAGAGCAATTCTAGGGTAAATGAGGAGTAGAGAAGATTCTAGGGGGAATAGCTTATTATTAAGGTTAAGTTTATTTTTTATGCTCTTATGGCCATCATTCCATAAGACCATTGCACCCAAGCAAAACTCCAAATCAAACATTGCAAACAACACCATCAAATGGTTGTTATTATTATAAGCATAGTATTATTAAGTTTTCTTCGTCTAATGTGAAAAATAACTTACTACAATGTAAATGAAAATCTATAGGATCCTGGTGATGGATCCTGGTTCTCCATAGCGGATCCTCTTGTGGGGAGGGGACAACGCCATGGCAAGGACTTGAGCTTCAGGGGGATCCCTTCCTTCTAGTTGAGCTTTCAGGGCAGCAATCCTTGAGTGTGCATCCTCCAGCTCCAAATTTACCCTAGAGAGGTCCAGGGTAGCAGTGTCCAGGTCGGTGTTAAGACCTGCCACCACACCAACTAGGGTGTTGAGGTGATCTTCTTCAGCTCCACCTGGAACAATTTTGGTCTGCTTTCTCCACAAAGACGTAGAGGAAGATGCCTATACTTCATGTTGTGCAGCTGCTGCCAGTATGTGTGGTTGATGGACCACAGAGTTCGCCTAGTAGCATCACTGACCGAAGCAGCGTAGGTGGATAGCGGTGTCAGAGACTCACGAGCTGATAGAGTCCTAAACCCTCTATCACCTGCATCCATCACCCTAAAATGAATGCCAATGATGTAGTAGCAAGCCCGAGGAGGCTCATACACTCGTCTTGTCTCATACAGGGGTCGAACGTAGGTTCCCAACACATGCAGAACATCCTGCAGTAGATTAGGAAAGTGCCTCGTCTCGAACATTGATGTATAATGTTCAGTGACAGGCCAAATCCCTACGAAGTGGTCCTGCTGTTCACTGTTGGCTTCCTCTTCTTCTTCTTCGTCATCTTCATCATCGTCACCAGAGTCGTCTGGGTTGTCGCCTCCGGGAGCAAGGGCTTGGACTGTTGGTGCTAGCGATGTTGAAGATGATGATCCAGCTGCGAAGGCTAGTGATTCTGCCAACGGGTTGGGCATAGACGGAAACTCCTCCGAGCTGTCCTCCAGAATAACTCCGTTCTCCACATGAATACGAGGGAGATCCATAAGGATTTCCTCGACTACCACTGGGTAGACGGGAACTTGTTGTGGCGAAGGGATGTAGTTGGCGTTGGTCCGGGTGGTTTGGATTGTACAAACCATCTACAAGAGAAAATGTCAACTTAGTTGAATTTTAAAGAGGTAAGATTAATAAAATAATTTTGTAAGAACAAAATTAGCATGTTTTGAACAGACTAGGCTTTTCATTTCTAAGTAGTCTAATGCCCTAGAGTCAGCATAGCATAGCTTTGATACCACTTCTGTCACACCCAGTTTTAGGGGCAAAACCAAATGCATAGCATATGTGGGCCAGGATCTATTTTCCACACATATGTTGACGTCACAAATGTATATATCAAAATACAATGCAATAAAGGCGTGAAAAGAAGTAGAGTAACTTTATTACATCATCTAGATCATAATATCTTAAACAGGTATCATTATCAAAGTACGGTGGAATTAAACATGGACACTCTTCCACAGGAAGGTGAACTGGCGCATCGTTAGACTTAGTACTCGTCGACATCATCTGCAATGTCTTCATCATCACCCTCTGATCAAAATATTAGCAAGGGTGAGCTCACTTATGGTTGGGGCTCAGCAAGTGGGGGAAATAATGCAAAGTTAACAAGGTAGGCTATGGATAAGCGGTAAGCTTTTTTAGTTGGTCAATATTTTATTAGCAACACCAGTCTTACTAACAAGTGTGTCCAAAATATCCCAATTAATCAAAGGTATAAGATTATATCAAAAACAATTAAGTGAAATCACTTAAGCAAACCACTGGTGGATCATTAGACCATAATTTATTTTCCATCTTTAAGTTTAATTATCATGTGAGGGTCCAGGTTGCTCTTAACCGTGAGCATGGCTAACATATCAGTTTTACACTCTACAGAGGTGGTACAACTTTACCCACAAGCCGTGTATCCCATCTAGCCTAGGTTGATCGGACCCATAAACACTTCCTAGGTGAATGGCTAGGGATCCACTATGAGGCTTTCACAAAATATCCTTAGTATAAAGCCACCCGCTAAGGTTTCCACGTCAGTATTGATGGCCCTCTGGGTGAGGTAACTTAGCCAAGGCTACCACCCCATGTTAACATGAGCTGCCACCAAACCACTGCTGCCCCCTCTTGCCCATCTTTCAGGTAGGGTTGCTAAGCACTAAGTCTATAGAGCTAATTACCAAAGCAAGAGCCATTATAGCACTCGTGGTTGCACTGTTATCCTGGGTGGTCACTCCATGTTCCATTTAATACAAAATGTTCTTGTTTAACCATCGGGTTAACATCATAAATAAAACTTCATTTCTGGAACATAGTATCATTAAAAGGGTGACATCATATTATCAAGTTGAGCAGTAGCAAAAATTGCTAAGTATAGCATTTATCCCAGGGTAATCAAGGAATAGGGTTGGTAATTCTAGGAAATCCTTATTTAGGCATATCCCATCAAATTATGCAACATCCAAAAAGTAAACATTATTATATGCATTATTTGGGTACAAATGGAAATGCAGAGGGAGAATCCACTTGCCTTGCTCGAACGTGTCTTGTGGGTCGTCCTCGAACGTGTTTGGTTCGTCTACCCCACAGTTAACTTCTAGCATCGATTTCCGTATCGTACATACAAAAGAATACATACGCCAAATAAATAAACATTCACCATTACATGGGTAACATTCACCATTACATAAACAATCACATATCATGCAACGATACTTGTAAATAATGTCTAAATCATAAATATTTTATTAATCCACTAAATTTTCCACTTTGAGTTATCATTGATGAAAATATGAGCAGGTGACTACAAAGCTAGTTTATCTAATATAACGTAGATAAAATGACTTAACAAACTTTACGGAAAATAATTATTAATTAATTAGTTTCTTTATTACTAATAATAGTCTTCTAGGTTTTATCCTTTCCTTTCTAAATAGAAATTGTACGTATTGCTAAAATGTTTATTATAAATCACATAACATTAATATTCTAAGAATTAATGTAAATTACTAATTTTGGACTTTAGTAACATAATCATGGTTATTTTGACATAAATAGATCTTTTACTAATTCTAAGTAATTAAGTGCTATACGTATGAACACATATATCATGGCTAGTAAAAATCTAAATTTTTTTAACATGGCCAAGAAGATGGGGCCTAGTACCTCTTTTAATTTCTTGTATCAGTAAAACTATACTTAAACATCTACTAATATAATATTGTTTTATATGCTAAAGTGAGGAGTTAATCGAAAATGTTACTAATATTCAAATCACCAAGTTAGTGAATCGTGACATTATTTATTTTCATAATATAAAATAATACTCATGTCCAAAATATTGTTGTAGGGGCGGGTTCATAATTAGGCGTGTGCATCAAGGAGTAGCACGTAAGGTTTTTGGATCTCTTTTACATATATTTGTACTACAGAAAATACATAAATAATTTTCATAAAATCAGAGGGCCAAAACGCAAAACGACTTTCTTCTACCTTGAGCTAGATCGTGCGCAGGGAGGGGCTTAGCGAGACTCGGCAGGGGCTAGGAACGGTGCAACGGCGGATCCGATGCGATGAGGCAGAGCGCGACCGGGCGAGGTCGCGGCGAACGGCGGCTCAGCGCGGAGGACGGCGTGCTCGGCGCGGTGGACGGTGTACAGCGCGGGTGAGGCAGAGGTGAGATGGGAGAGTTTAAGCAGGGGAGAGAGAGCTCTCGCTGGTCCTATTTATAGAGAGAGGAGAGGGAGTGGGAGGGACGCCGGGGAGGGGAGAGGCCGGCCAACGTCAATCAAAACGCCATTAATGGCGTTAGCGATAACTTAGGCCGTTACCGGCTTGAAGGGGACGGAAGTGGGGGAGGGAGAGGGGGAAATGGCTATCCGTTCGGCGTCATCAACTGCAAGGAGGTGGAGCGGCTCAGGGTGGCCGAACGGCGCGGCGGTCCGGCGCCCACGCGCACGGTCGGCGGCGGCGGCGCGCAGGAACGCACCCACGAGGAAGACGGTGAGGCTGGGGTGGGCCTCACGTGTCATAGAGAGAGGGTGAGGGGGAGAGTGGAGGGTAGTTAGGCTGGTTGGGCCCTAGTGGGCCGAAGCGGCTAGGGTTTTGGTTTTTTTTCTTTTTCTTTTTTTCTTTTTCATTAGAAATATAAAGAAATTATATTTTTAAATATTTCTAAAAAATCATAATAATTATACCAAAATTATTTATAACTAAATTGCTTAATTTTGGACCAATGTTTATATGTTACTTAATTGAGCTTTCAAAAAGAAATTCTATAAAAACAACCATAAATCAAATATGAGCAAACAAAAATTATTTTGAATGCAAATAAGATCAAACACATGAAAGAAAAAATTCATTACTATATTTACCACTAATATTCTAAATGTATTATTTTTAGTTGATGGTTTTGAGGTGTTACATAGTGGGATGGAAGATACCAAGCTCAGTCACTGAAATCCAGAGTTTCCTGGGACTCGCGGGTTATTACCGGTGTTTTATCGAAGGATTGTATAAGATAGAGAAGCCTATGACCTCACTACTAGAAAAAGGAAAGTAGTTTAAGTGGACTCATGAATGTCAAGAGAGTTTCAATCAACTGAAGTTTAGATTGTTGTCACCCCAGTGTTGGTTATGCTAGATCTATAGAAGGGATTTGACATATATTGTGATGCGTGTCGCCAGGGCTTGGGATGTGTTCTTAAGCAAGAATGACATGTCATTGTCTACGCGTCTCGCCAGTTACGGAAACATGAGTTGAACTACCCACTCATGACTTAGAACTGGCAGCTATAGTGCACGCTCTCAAGATTTGGAGGCATTATATAATGGGGTTTAAGTGCCAAGTCTATACTGATTATAAGAGCTTAAAATATATCTTCACTTAGAAAGATCTCAACCTTAGGCAATGCCGTTGGTTGGAGCTCATCAAAGATTATGACTAGGAAATCCACTATCATCCGGGCAAGGCGAATCTTGTTGCGGATGCCTTAAGTCGGAAAGAACATGCTCATGCAGCTATTGTTACCCAACTACCTGATGAGTTAGCAGAAGATTTTGAAAAGTTCAACCTGGGAATAGTTGCTCACACAGAAGGAATTACCATAGAGGTGGAACCTACCATAGAACAAGAAATACATAAAGGTCAGGTTGGTGATGCCAAGATTCAAGAGATTAGAGATCTCATGGTAGAGGGCAGAGGTTCAGACTTCACAGAGGATGATCAAGGCACAATCTGGTTCAAGAACAGGATATGTATTCCTGAGATTGACAATCTCCATGAAACCATATTGAAGGAAGCTCATGGTGCAGCCTACTCCATCCATCCTAGTAGTACCAAGATGTACCAGGATCTGAAGCAGAGGTATTTGTGGAACAGTCTAAAGAGAGATGTTGCTTCACATGTAGCATTGTGTGATGTTTGCTAGAGAGTGAAAGCTGAACATCAGAGACCTGCCGGTTTGCTACACCCGCTTAAGATACCTGAATGGAAGTGGGAAGAAATTGGTATGGACTTCATCGTGGGTCTACCACGCACATCTACTGGGTATGACTCTATTTGGGTAATTGTGGATAGACTAACTAAGGTGGCCCACTTTATCCCAGTGAAGACCACATATTTCGAGTGCTAGGCTAGCAGAGTTGTATATGGCAAGGATAGTTTGTCCACACGGAGTGCCTAAGAAGATCATGTCAGACCGGGAATCACAGTTCACTTCTCGATTTTGGCAGAAGTTGCATGAGTGCTTGGACACGAAGTTGAATTTCAGCTCGGCCTACCATCCCCAAACTGATGGACAAACCGAGAGAACCAACCAAGTAATAGAAGATATGTTAAGAGCTTGTGCTCTTAAACATGGTGGCAGTTGGGATAAGAGTTTACCCTATGCGGAGTTTTCTTACAATAACAGTTACCAGGCCAGTTTGAAGATGTCCCGTTTGAAGCTTTATATGGCAGAAAGTGTAGAACTCCTCTGTACTAGGATCAAACTAGTGAAAGGCAGTTCTTTGAGCCAGAAATTATACAAGAGGCAGAAGAACAAGTCCGGTTGATATGGGAGAACTTGAGAACTGCATAGTCAAGGCAGAAAAGTTATTCAGATACCTAGAGAAGGCAGTTGGAGTTTAAGGAGGGTGATCACGTGTATCTGAAGGTGTCATTGATCCAGGGTATGAGGAGATTTAAGGTGAAAGGGAAGTTGTCCCCTCGCTTTATTGGATCCTTCATGATCCTAAAACGAGTGGGGGAAGTTGCCTACCAACTGGCACTACCCGACTGTAACGCCCCGAATTTGAGAGTTAAATTTTTCTTTCTCCAGCACTCATCAAATTCGGGCGTTACCTTTCCTTTTTCTTTTTCTTCTTGCTATGCCCTGCCCCTTTTTCAAAATTCTAAAGAGAGTTAACTCTATGTCGTGTATTAATAAATCCTAGAAGTGGATTTTCTTCGGTTGTTGCATCATGCTGGGCCACGCATCTATTCTTTTTGTGTGCATTTGCCTGGTTTCTGGGAAGTATTCATTTAGTAAGAGTTTAGAGCTAAAAAGAAAATAGAAAACCTCCCCCCAAAACTCTCCCTTCCCCTTTTCTCCCTCTGGCGGCCCATCTGGCGTGCCTGCCCCCCCCCTCCCACGGCCCAACCGCCCTTTCTTTTTTCCCGTGCGCGGCCCAGCCGAGCTTTCCCCCCGCGCGCGTGCCCCGTGGCCCAGCCATCCTCCCCCCGTGGCGTGTCCGCGCCCAATGCGTGCGTGCGCGCATGCAGTTGCCCAGCGCTGCCATTGTGTGTGGGGCCCACCCGTCAGCCTCGCGGCCCACGTGTGGGGCCCGTCTGCCAGGCGGCTCCTTCCCTAACCGCCTCGATGAGATGTGGGGGGGCTTCGTGCCCTAAGAACCGCCTCGTGCTTCATATTCCGCTGACGCCTCTCTCTCTCTCTCGCCATTGCTGCCGCCTAAGTCCATGCTCGCCCAGAGCTTCCGTCGATTTTGTCGTCCATCGTCGAGGTACGGCCCCCATCTTCTCCTTCCTTAGCACCGCCGTGTTTCTCCATTTGTCGTGGCGCCCCGCTCGACGCGACCTCGCCCCCCCTCGCGTCCTTCCCCTACCCCGAGCCCCCTCGCGGCGCGGCGCGGCCATGGCGTGGCGTGCTCCTGCCTCCCCTCGCACCCCCTGGTCCGGTGTGGCCCCGACGCTGCTCGCGGTGGCCTAGCCATGGCACAGCTCGCGGTGGCCCGACGGCCCCGGCGCGGCGTGCACCCTGGCCAGCGCGCGACCCCTGCCCTGGCTCTGCGTGGCGCAGCCCCTGCCCCAGTGCGGTCCGGCCCCTGTGCGGCCGACCCCATTCCAGCGGCCTGCTAGTTCTGTGTGGCACGCAGTCTGCTCGCCTGGCGTGACCCACCGCGGCGCGTGGTGCCCCCGGCGCGACCCAGCGTGGTGTGCCGGTTGCCCGACGTGGCCTACGGTCAGCGTGCCCGAGCCCTGGCATGGCTTGCGCGAGGGTTGGCAGCGCAGCCCCGGCGCGGCTGCTTGCGCAACCTTGTGTGACATGCCTCGGTGCGACGTGTTCCGGGGTAGCCCCTAGCGTTACTGCGCGGCACGTCCGTCGAACCGCTCGCATTTGGTAGCCCAAGCGCACCTTCATAGCATTCACTAGTGTTCACGTGCATGCGACGCGTTGTTGGGTTTCCGACAACGTCCGTCTACCCCCTGGCCTACTCCGTCTACCCCCCCCCCCCCCAGGCGACCCCCTGTCTAACATTAGTAATCCACTTCACTTAGATTCGTTCACATTAATTATCCCACGTAGTTAAACGACGACTTTACTAGTGTTGGCCAATCGAAAACCAAGTGTAACTCTATTAGTGCATGTGGCTAATACCTATTAGTATGGCTAGGTGAAATTACACGTTATAATAATTAATCGCAAAGCCTGCACGTAACATTTCTCAACTATAGCTTTAGCGGTTGCGATTCCTTTTTCTCTTTCTCGTAATTACGAATGCAAACCATATGTCATGTGCATGTTCAATTGATCTGCTCTCTTGTATGGTGTACTGTTTATTTCCTAATTCAAGGATATGGATGTATGTTTGCACTCGCATAGATAACGGTCTGGTTGCGGAGTCCGAAGAGATTGCAGGAGAAGACCCTAAGCAGCAGTTGGTTGGTGGAGGCAAGTGTCCCTTGACCTATCTATGTCCTATACATTCTATAATTCACTTTCCGCTTGTCCTTGCTTACCTATTTGGGTTGGGCTATTTTGGTTTAGCTTCATGTTAGTGCTTCACATTAATCAATGAACCTGATGAGATTACCTATGATACGTTGTTTTCCCTTTTTATTATGATGATATACTTGTGGCATTTAAGGGGACTCGAGCGGTGTCTCGAGTGCCTCTCCATAAGGACCTGTTCGTTGGATGACCGCCCGGGAAAACAGTGCAACCATGAGGGTGGAATGGGACGCCCTTAGCTTAATAATTAGAGGAACTGAGGTGTAGTTCGCTTCGCCATCGTGCCATCAATGGGGCTCGGTGTATGCGGCTCGCTCTGTCGAGGGTGGATTGCCCCTTGGGGAGGAGTGCGGTACATTTAGGAAACCTAACGAGCGGCTACAGCCTTGGGAAATCTTTGTAAAGGCTACATAGTGATACCCTGCCAGGCCACCTAGGTAGTGGTCAATGGGGAGTAGCTCTCCCTGGGCGAGAGTCCTAAGCTGCTCATGACCGTGAGCTCGGCTAGTATACCACTTTTACACTCTGCAGAGGTTGTACCCATTACCCACAAGTCATGTTACCCATCTGCCAAGTGGTCATGAATCCCATACACCTCTACCAAGGAAGCGATGCAGGGTAACACTACGAGGCCTTTACAAAGCTCCACTAGCTTCCGAAAACCCGCTACAGTTAATGGGAAGGGCACTTGTAAGAATCCCTCGTCTGACCGCCATCGTAGCAAAATCAACCCGAGAACCTCCCTGCATGCAACTCCCCTACTGCCCTTGCCCCTTTCAAGTAAGGTAGTCTTCCACTAGCTTTCCTAATTAGTCAGCCAAGGGGTCCCATTCCTCCCTTGTGGTGGCACGTGTTTCTCAAGATAAGCTCCATGTTCTAATTAACAATAATATAATGATCTTGACATGAACATAAATAACATAACAGGATAATTGGAACATGGATATAATGAAATATAATCCCAAAACCATATAAAGCAATAGCAAAACTACCCAAGTGATTCAGGGGTAAACAAGGTAAAAGATAATCAGACTAGGGTGACCTATTGGGTCCCATCAAAATTGAACCTATGCATTGATAGTGATAATAAAGAACATTATTGGGTAATAAAAGTGGTCAAGGGCACAACTTGCCTGGGACTTGAGATTCCAGTTACCAGGATGATCCACAGGTGACTCGTGACCTCACGCTAGTCGTAGCAATACAAACAAACATGGTATAGACAAAATTAACGTCACACCATACATAAGAACAAACTACATAATAATAATCCACGCAATGCTACGAAATCGTGGGATCGAGAACTACTAAGATCGGGGTCATGGTTCAGGAGCTATGATATATGGAAGAAATATTAAACTATATTATTAATTGGTTATTATAAATCATATGAAAGGTTATTCTATAAATAATTATCTCCACTTTAATCTAAGTTATAAATTGACCATAGATCTTATTCTAGTAGTTTATAATGATAAGCAGTTTAACCAGACTAACCACATCAGTTAAATACAGATCTAATTATAAAATAATGAGACATGGTATATTAAATGTTGTTATTGCATAGTAAATATTTATACGAGACTAAAGCAGCTTGAACAGATCAAATCAGAGTTATAGATTTTAAGTTATGAATTTCTAAAGATTTTATGTGTTTTGTACAAGATTAAATAAAGTATAAATTTTAATATGATCTTCATGTCAAAACAGTGGCACTAATTGATAAACAATAACTTTATAAAATTATAGAAATTGGAATGGATTGATTTAGACTTCATATGAATTTTCTATGAATTATATAAGTTTTACAATTATTTTTATACTCAAAATCAATTTCTAACTCTCCTTTTCCTCTTTTCTTTAATTCCTGGACTGGGCGCATAAAATCCAGAGAGTACAAGGGTGACCCCACAAAATTCTCGAGACACAGCCAACAGTGCACGAGACGGCGGGTTCTATTTTGTAATAATCTAGGGCCTTATGTAAAATTGTACGACGAAGGGGTATGGTAAGCTCCGGACCGCACGATTGATGATGGACGACTTGGATTAGATCCAAGCCACCTGAATCGGTACACAGCAAGGGCCATTGGATCTGAGATCTATGGCTGATGACTCGCCACGCCCTAACCCAATTAGAACGGCCCGATCACCATCCAACGGTCCACACCATCCGATCTAATTTGAATCGTTCATCAAGAGATCGATGGCCAGGATTTGTTATAGGCGAAGCGTTACCCAGAATCTAATCCAAACCACATAATGTTGATCTAACGGCTAGAGGCTTTCCCCCTATTCCCCTTTCTCCTACCGGCGTCAACTCGACGGCGCATGACTGAGGCACAGCGGCGCCATTGCTGCAGACTTGAATCCCATCTCCCCGCGCCCGAAGCTCTCATCGGCCATGCTCTATTCTATGCGGAGACAAAAACGAACTGGGGCGAAGAGTTCTTACCATGCTCCGGGACGCAGAAAAATGCAGCGCGCGCAGGTGGGGTGCCCGCGGCAATAGCCCGCGCCGGCGAGCAATCACCGTAACTCCGAGGGTCGCCCCAACGCACTGATGCTTCGGTTACCTTCACGACATTACAGTTGCTCTCCCTGAACACCCGCCTAGGACGCAGCGCAGCTGAGGATATGGATCGACGGCGGCACAGCTTTTCTCTCTTTCCTTCCTACCCCAATGACGAGGATGGTACTTGGTGCCGGGGAAGCGCCGCCTTGAGGGAGCGAGGGGGTTATGCGGCCCGGCCGGGGATCTCTCCTCCTTTTTTATGGACACGAGGCCCACGTTGGTTAGCTGGCGTGAAGGTCGATGGGTAGCCCGGGCGAGTCGTTACCGCCGCGAGGAGTCGGGGAAGAAGATACACATGGCGCCCCTGACTTACGGGGCCCACATGGCAAAGGCAGGTAAATTACGAGCACAGCAACTGGTGAGCGGGCCCAATCTGGCAGGGTCAAAGCTGTTACACGCGAGGGTCTGTGACCGATCGGTGGGGCCCGCGCGTCAGATTTCGGTGCAGAGAAAGGTTGATGGGCTGTGCACACGAGCGGGGTGTTGAGATGGGTCGCGCCCAGTGCATTGGGCCCAAACGAATTTCCATTCCCCCCCCCCCTTTATTCTTTCTTTTCTGTTTTATTCTCAATTTCTAACTTCCCATTTCAAATTCAAGTTTAAACTCATAGTTCAAATTCAAATCTGAATCACAAGTAAGGTACTAGCCTAAAGAATTATATTTAATTATTTATATTTTTCTTTATAATATATATTCCTTTTTTTGTTTTTATATTTCTATTTTGAATCCATATTTGTTTCCAAAACTCAAGTTCATATGCTAGAGTGCCATAAAATTCTAGATTTCAAATATCAAACACAGTTTCATGTAGTATGCTTCTATTATCTGAATTATTCTATTTATTATTTCCTTTGTCATTTATTTATGGGGGAATGAATGGGCCCATACACATTTTTCCTTTCTCATTTTCTATTATATATTTTCATTTATACTTTGAGGTCAAATTTATGTGTTCAATAAAGTACCTCACAACAAAGTCGTCAGCGAGAGATGCACTTTTATTTATTTATTGGTTGCTTAATTAATTTAGTACAATAAATTGATTATGAATTTTCCAGGGGTTTCAATAATTCTCAAAACACTATTATAAATATATTGTTTATTTATTTTATTTATTTATTTATTTTCTACCTAATTTTGGGTCTTACAAATCCTACCCCCCTTAACAGAAATCTCGCCCTCGAGATTTGCAAGAAAAGAGTGTATAACCATATTACCTCAGAACATATGCACAAACAAAATCTCGGCATGATGCATAACTTGTTAGCAACACATGGGGTCAATTAGACCTTATTATTCTTCCTAAAATAGTATCATACCATCTACTAACTAAAGTAACATTTAGGTCTTACAAATAGTAGTAGATATATATATTTATGTAGCTTGGTGGAGCTGGTGGTGGTGGTGGAGGTAGTGGGTGTTGTTATCGTTGTCTTTCCAATCGTGCTTGCCTTATTTCTCAACGTATCTCCAGCCGGTCCTGACGTATTTTCTCGTGTTCTTGTCTTATCTGATTTTGCATTTCAGTAACCATGTTTGTCATTTGTTGTATTACCATCATTTGGGTGGCAACCACTTGATCGATTCCAACCGGTGGAGGATTTGGAGGATTCATTTCTGTTTGTTGTTGCCTGATAATCTTCCTTTCCTGGTATTGACCATGAGAGTTAGAAGCATATGGTAGGATTATTTTGTAATGGAAAGTGTTTGATAAGCAGAATGAATAGACCAGTAGCTGGTTATGATATGAAGATTCTTTAGTAGGGCTTAATCTTCATTTTATGTCCAGATTGGGGTTAGCTAGTCGTATAAGGTGAATATCCCAAGGTAGGATAGAATTTTGTCAAGATGAGATAGTCTTCATGATGTAGGTTAAAAGTTTGTTTGATGTTAGGTGGGGATAGATAGATTATAACATTCATCATGACTCTATGGGTTGGGTTAACTCTTTTGCTCTTGGTCGAGTTGGTCTAATGCACTAATTTTAGGTTTAAGTGCATGAGGGGAGAACGAGGTTTATAGGAGTAGGATCTAGTTTATTTCACTAGTGTTAGACCCACATTAGATTGAATAAGCTCTAGATTAGTACAAGTTGTGTGTGGTATGTCAAATTTCAGTTGGGTGACATTGTTTTAGGCAGGGCTTGGAAAAACAATGATGTATATCATTGAAAATATGTAGGTCAAACTGGAATATTAAAATTATATATATATATATATATATATATATTGATAGATTAGGCAATTTATCAAGAATGTGTAGGTCGTTGGTATATGGCCGAGTTGGCCGGGTTGATCAAAGTCACCAATTTAGGCTTGAGTGAATTAGAAATATGGCCTTATCTTTTGTATCAGCATTAAGTAACTCACTCTAGATGAGATCATATTAATTTAGATAGGTCTACTTCCTTCCACTAGTATCACTAATCTGTTTAAGTAGACCACATTAGATTAAGTCACATTAGATTATATCACATTAGATCCTATTTAAGAATATCATTTAGTTGAGCATATCAAGCTAACTTTATCTTTATGAAATTCCAGTATTTTTTTAGTGGAACTTCTAATTAGTATTATATTTTTTATACACCTAAAATTTTAATGCCATTAGCAGGTGTGGCATAGAAAACAAGGGTACTTCAGACTTTAGCTATTAGGTGAGTGTAGAAAAGGTTTGGGGGTAAAAGAAAGTTAGGTAAGGGAGACTTCATTCTAGGTGGCGGATCTTGATTCATCTGAAGATTTGTTTCTACTCATATCCTTCATTGTCGAGGTAATCTTCTTCTTAGGTCTGATTTAAGACCCATCGATTGTGGTGTTGGATGCCTTTATCTGAGTAGGGATAACCATTACGGTTATAGGGGATAGGTAGATTTAAACAGAGTTTTGCTTTCTTGGGTAAATGGGTTGGACAACCTATAACATAGGCTAGGTCGTGGTTTCTCGGGAAAGTTGGTCTAAGACACCAGTTTAGATTTAAAACTCATTTATCGGAATATGGTCTAATCTATGTCACCAGTATTAAATAACTTGTTTAAGTAACTTCCTTTAGAGTAGATCATGTCAGATTAGGTAGGGTCTAGATTAGATTGGATATAACTAGATTAGACTAGTTTAAGTTAGATAAATCTACTAGGGTAGAATAAATATTATTAGGACATGTTACAACCTTTTTGAGATATGACGGATCATATGACGTAGGTAAGTCAGAATCTTTGTTAGGTTAGAACAGAGGGATTATGCAGCTATCGGGTGGTTAAGGTAGTTGCATAAGGCCGAGTTGGTCTGTTGCTCTTAATTTAGTGCAGAATGAATAAAGTTAAAAGCATATTTTTATAGGAGTAGAGTCTCATTTATTTCATTAGTATTATCCTTCTTGTTAAGCAACTTACATTAGATTAGCTCAACTTGAGGTTAGCCTTCGTTAGGTTAGATTAATTAGATCAGATCTAGGTTATATTTGGTATGACTAGCTTCAACTAGACAAGATCCAATTAATTTGGGTTAGACCATGATCATGGTGGGATAAGTCAAGTGGTTTGGATAATATGAATTCTTCAAGATAAGAGAGAAGCTTTTTTAAGATAAGATGGATCTATTAAGCTAGATATATTTTTAATGGGGGATAATCTAGGTTGTTTAGTTATCTTATGAATTTTATTTATTTATATTTATACCTATATGTATATGCAGATGTAATTGTGGACATTACTCCACGACCCATCACATTCAATCAAAGAATCGAATCAAGCAATTATCATCAGAACAAACATTCAAGCACACAAATATTTACAAAAATAGTTTTGATTTTGTTCCTAAGAGTAGGTTTCCTATTCTTAAAGGTCACTTTAGGTACAGGATTTCAAAGTGTGAAATCCACTTTTGTCTTTAGAAGTGAAAAGGTAAGAACAATCAGAGTAAAGCGGAAATAGATGAGAAAAGACTGAGAAAAGTTTAGAAAAGAATCAGAGTAAGGTAAGTAGGTAATGGTTTTGTCCATTTCTATCTAGGTTTCGTCCTACAGTCAACATTCCTCTAGTACCACTTTTGTCACACCCAGGCTTAAGGGACAAGCCGGGTGCATCTCATAAATGCGCCATAGAAGACAACATATATAATAACAGAGTGTATAGAGATAAATGTCACAATATAATCAGAGTACTTATTACATAGCAGAAGTATTACAAAATAAAAGATAAATATAAAAGGATCTAAAATCCATCCTTGGTGCCAGAAAGTCAACTGGGAGACGACGACCTAGACCTCTCACGAACACATCGCAGCATCCTCCATGCGCCTCATCCTATGGTACCTGTCCTTAACCTGTGGGGGTGTGAGACAACAAGGGTGAGCTCACACATGATCATAGCTCAACAAGTTATGGGGAATAATGTGGCATGAACTCACTAATGGTGGGAGTTCATGTGAAGTGTAAGGCTGATCAACAATAGGGGTTAAAGCTGAGCATTGCTTTTAATAAGTTGGTCAAATTAATTAGCAGTTACTAAATGTAAGTGAATACCAAACCATAATAAAAATAATAGAACAAAATTAATAACAAAATCCCATGCGATGCAAATGACAAATTGAATAAGTTCCATAATTTAATCGTGTGAGAGTCATGAGCTGCTCATGACCGTGAGCTCGGCTAGTATACCAGTTTTACACTCTGCAGAGGTTGTACCCTTTACCCACAAGTCATGATACCTATCTGCCAAGGGGTCATAAATCCCATACACCTCTACCAAGGAAGCGAGGCAGGGTAACACTACGAGGCCTTTACAAAGTTCCACTAGCTTGCAAAAACCCGCTACAGTTTATGGGAAGAGCACTTGCAAGAATCCCTCGTCTGACCGCCATCGCAGCAAAATCAATCCGAGAACCTCCCTACATGCAACTCCCCTACTGCCCTTGCCCCTTTCAAGTAAGGTAGTCTTCCACTAGCTTTCCTAATTAGTCAGCCAAGGGGTCCCATTCCTCCTTTGTGGTGGCACGTGTTTCTCAAGTTAAGCTCCATGTTCCAATTAACAATAATATAATGATCTTGACATGAACATAAATAGCATAACAGAATAATTGGAACATGGATATAATGAAATATAATCCCAAAACCATATAAAGCAATAGCAAAACTACCCAAGTGATTCAGGGGTAAACAAGGTCAAAGATAATCAGACTAGGGTGACCTATTGGGTCCCATCAAAATTGAACATATGCATTGATAGTAATAATAAAGAACATTATTGGGTAATAAAAGTGGTCAAGGGAACAACTTGCCTGGGACTTGAGATTCCAGTTACAAGGATGATCCACAGGTGACTCGTGACCTCACGCTAGTCGTAGCAATACAAACCAACATGGTATAGATAAAATTAACATCACACCATACATAAAAACAAAGTGCATAAAAATAATCCATGCAATGCTACGTAATCGTGGGATCGAGAACTACTAAGATCGGAACCATGGTTTAGGAGTTATGATCTATGGAAGAAATATTAAACTATAATATTAATTGGTTAGTATAAATCATATGAAAGGTTATTCTATAAATAATTATCTCCACTTTAATCTAAGTTATAAATTGACCATAGATCATATTCTAGTAGTTTGTAATGATAAGCAGTTTAACTTGACTAACCACATCAGTTGAATATAGATCTAATTATAAAATAATGAGACATGGTAAATATTTATACGAGACTCACACAACTTGAACGGATCAAATCGGAGTTATAGATTTTAAGTTATGAATTTCTAAAGATTTTATGTGTTTTGTACAAGATTAAATAGGATATAAATTTCAATGTGACCTTCATGTCAAAACAGTGGCACTAATTGATAAACAATAATTTTATAAAATTATAGAAATTGGAATGGATTGATTTGGACTTCATATGAATTTTCTATGAATTATATAAGTTTTACAATTAGTTTTATACTCAAAATCAATTTCTAACTCTCCTTTTCTTGTTTTCTTTAATTCCTGGTCTGGGCGCATAAAATCCAAAGCATATAGGGGCGACCCCGCAAAATTCCCGAGACACAGCCAACAGTGCACGGGACGGTGGGTTCTATTTTGTAATAATCCAGGGTCTTATGTAAAATTGTACGACGAAGGGGTATGGTAAGCTCCGGACCGCACGATTGAAGATGGACGACTTGGATTAGATCCAAGCCACCCGAATTGGTACACATTAAGGGCCATTGGAGCTGGGATCTACGGCTGATGACTCGCCACGCCCTAACCCAATCAGAATGGCCCGATCACCATCCAACGGTCTACACCATCCGATCTAATTTGAATTGTACATCAAGAGATCGATGGCCAGGATCTGTTACGGGCGAAGCTTTACCCGGAATCTATCCAAACCGCATAATGTTGATCTAACGGCTAGAGGCTTTCCCCCTATTCCCCTTTCTCCTATTGGCGTCAGCTCGATGGTGCATGACTGAGGCACGGCGGCGCCATTGCTGCGGACCCGAATCCCATCTCCCCGCGCTCGAAGCTCTCATCAGCCATGCTCTATTCTATCCGGAGACAAAAATGAACTGGGGCGAAGAGTTCTTACCACGCTCCGGGACGCAGAAAAATGCAGCGCACGCAGGTGGGGTGCCCGCGGCAATAGCCCCACGCCGGCGAGCAATCACCATAACTCCGAGGGTCGCCCCAACGCACGGATGCCTCGGTTACCTTCACGACATTACAGTTGCTCTCCCTGAACACCCGCCCAGGACGCAGCGTAGCTGAGGATATGGATCGACGGCGGCACAGCTTTTCTCTCTCTCCTTCCTACCCCAACGACGAGGATGGTACTTGGTGCCGGGGAAGCGCCGCCTTGAGGGAGCGAGGGGGTTATGCGGCCCGGCCGGGGATCTCTCCTCCCTTTTTATGGATGCGAGGCCCACGTTGGCCAGCTGGCGCGAAGGTCGGCAGGTAGCCCAGGTGGGTCGTTACCGTCGCGAGGAATCAGGGAAGAAGATCCATACGGCGCCCCTAACTTGCGGGCCCACGTGGCAAAGGCAGGTAAATTACGAGCACAGCAACCGGTGAGCGGGCCCAATCTGGCAAGGTCAAAGTTGTTACGCGCGCGCACATTGTGATGGTCTGCGACCGATCGGTGGGGCCCGCGCGTCAGATCCCAGCGGAGAGAAAGGTTGATGGGTTGTGCACACGAGCGGGGTGTTGAGATGGGCTGCGCCTAGTGCGTTGGGCCCAAACAAATTTCCATTCCCCCCCCCCCCCTATTCTTTCTTTTCTGTTTTATTCTCAATTTCTAACTTCCCATTTCAAATTCAAGTTTAAAACTCATAGTTCAAATTCAAATCTGAGTCACAAGTAAGGTACTGGCCTAAAGAATTATATTTAATTATTTATATTTTTCTTTATAATATATTCCTTTTTCTTTTTAGATTTCTATTTTGAATCCATATTTGTTTCCAAAACTCAAGTTCATATGCAAGAGTGCCATAAAATTCTAGATTTCAAATATCAAACCACAGTTTCATGTATTATGCTTCTATTATCTGAATTATTCTATTTATTATTTCCTTTGTCATTTATTTATGGGGGAATGAATGGGCCCATACACATTTTTTTTCTCATTTTCTATTCTATATTTTCATTTATACTTTGAGGTCAAATTTATGTGTTCAATAAAGTACCTCACAACAAAGTCATCAGCGAGAGATGCACTTTTATTTATTTATTGGTTGCTTAATTAATTTAGTACCATTAATTGATTATGAATTTTCCAGGGGTTTCAATAATTCTCAAAACACTATCATAAATATATTGTTTATTTATTTATTTATTTTTATACCCAATTTTGGGTCTTACACCGGAGCCTTGTGGTCTCCATCCGCAACCATGCCGCCCAGCGGTCGAAGAGGCCTTTGCCTTCCATATCCAGTGGATGGATCGCCGCCCCCAACTCCTGGTACACTGTTGAAATCATTGAAAACATCTTGTGCATCCACCCGAATGCTTTGAGTGAAGCCCACCGAGCGAAGGCGCGCAGCTGATAGCTCGGTCGTCGCTTCAACAAGCTACTGTTTTAGGAAGCCCACCTCAACTTCAGCGGACTTCGCTCACTGCTCGAACTTGGCCGCATGCTGCTTCTTCTTTTTAAGTTCCTCCTTGTCGGCCGAACACTTGACCCTCGCCACAGCTATCGCTTCCCGCGTTTCCGCCAAGGGGGCATCGACAACTGTGGCAAACTAAAAAAAGCACGGAGTCAGCCCCAAGCGCACCCTAAAAACATCAAACCATGCGCAAAGACTTTTACCAAGCGAAGGTGCGAAGCAGCATCCCTTAGCACTACCCCCATGATAGTCGAGTCGTTGACCTCTCCCCCCCCCCCCCACCTTAATACCAGAGTACACAATGCCCCACAACCCAACCCTCAATGCAATAGGACCCGTAGTCCTTTGGGTGATAAACCCCCCCCCTGCACAGGCACACATAAGAGTTAAAAACCTACTGGCGAAGCCATCTTTAGAGGCGACTTCATCGCCAGCTCCATACTGGACATGTCAAAATCGTCCATGCCCAACGAAAGCGCGGAGCCCCCGACACCCTTCGCAGCTGTCTCTTCGGCCCATTTTCCCTCAATGGTTTTCCATGCCTTCGCCACTTTTGAAGACCGCCTAGAGTCTGAGAGCCCCGCGGAAATGGCCCTTCGCTTCCATGCCCGGTCCTTCATGTTGACCACTCCGTAAATCGGCGGGGCGCCTTTTCCCATTTGGGTCCATCGCAGTAGCAATCACACTCAGAATGTTATGCGAGTAAAGGAATATAAGTAATTCCCGTGCCATGCGAGCCAGTTCAACATCTTTGTAGCCACACACGGCAGACGCCTCCCACACAACCCACCATGTCATGCTACTTGTACCAACTCTCATTGGAATTAGATTCTTCCCCAACTTACCCCCGATAACGAGGTCGGTGGAGTCCTCCATGGTCTCAGCCATATCATCGTGCGCCGAGCCAACGAGATCGCATGTCTCCACTAGATCTGCAGCAAAGACCTCGGAGCATTCCCCCACGTCAGCATCCACCGAACAAGTTGACAGTGTCTCCATCGACGTTTGTGATTGGGTAGGGCCCCTTGTTAACGTCTTTTGTTGTCTCCTCGGACGTGCCATGTGCCCCTGTAGGAAAGCCCCATCTGGATAAACACGCAATTCAAATGCACATGGCCTCCGTGAAGCTCAGCCCCTCTCTCAATAACCTGCTCAGAAACAGGATCGACAACTTCCTCAGCCTCCTTATCAATCTTCGCCACAAACATGTCTCGAGCATGTTCCCCAAGCTTGATAGCGAAGGCAGGACTCAAAATCTGCCTCTCGAAGCCTTCAAAGTATCTGCGAGTAACCGAACCCACGATCTAGCCTTAGCTAAGTGGCTAGATCCTGCATGCCAGGTATTCCTTGACCAGATCCCGACCGCTGCAGGTAACAACGGTGCGTCCAAAGGCCCAGTCATAGCGGTTTCCCTCCTCGACTGCGAAATGAGGGAAAGCTTCCAACTGAAATAGGCTAAGTGCACTCACCCACAGCCACCCTTCGCCTTCAGGGCATCGCACATAAAACCAATTATCCGTCCACCCCCCACCCCACTTATTTTTGCGCAGGGGACTAATTCCACAACCTTCTCTTTTGTATTCTCAGTCTTTTGGGTGAAGGTGCAGCTCCCAAACTGACTTTTTTCCAATGCAAGTAGTAATGCTTTGTGAAGACCTCTGCACTTGGGCCTCCGCCAGTAGTAGTCGTCGCCCAAACGAACTTGCTCAGCGCCACCACAACTTTCGGTGTCAACTGATGAATCTGGACCTTAAACTTTTCGAGCACCTCGACCAAAAAACCATGGCTTAGAAGCCGAAGGCCATCTACAAATAGCCCTTCGAAGACCAGGACCTCGCCATCGGGCCTCGGTACGGTCTCCGCTCCAGCAGCCCGCCCTTGGCCAGCAGGGAAGTATCCCAAGCTCTCCATCTCCTTCACCCTTCGCAAAGTAACCTTAGAGCGGCCCAACACAATTCTCCCAGCCTGGCCCATCAACACGCGCAACCCTAGCGAACGATGAGTCAGCGCTTTGTCCAGCGGCTGCCTGACCAGCATGCGACGGCAGTGGCAACAACGGAGCTGCACCATCACTATGAGAGGGTGGCATGGCGGCGTACCAGGGTCGTCGGCGAGCAGTAGTCTTGAGACGGGCCAGCGCCAACAAGCTCATCGATGATCTCGTCACCGGCGATGAAAACAACGGTCCCATGCAGCGGCGGTCTGATGATTTTTTGCAAAATATTGTGATCGCAAAAGTAGAGTGTGGTGGCCTAGTAGCATGGTCGCATGGTCATTTTATACCCACGGCACCAAGCGACCCCCTCGAGGTGGTTCACCAGTTGGTTGAGGGCATTGTTCGTCCAACTCTAAATCAATACTTCAGGAATGGCCCACCAGCATGAACCACTCCCTTGGGGGCCTATTGTTGGGCGAAGTTCAAACACACCCTCAACTAATCAGACAAAAACCTTGATTCTGTCATAACGGTTTCGCAGATCCATGCACGAAGGGGCCATCAGCAAAGGCATCCTTCGCGCCGATAGAATGTTGTGGAGGGACTACATACAGATGCCTCAGGATGGCTGAGTAGCCAAAGACCGAACATGACCTTAATCATAGAGCGAAGGCCATACTTTCTGTCATGCACTAACCATACGCAAGATAACAAGCGGAGGGGTCTTCGATCCGGTGGGCAACCACGAGTCATCGATAATCGAGGCCTTCGCCTTGCCTCGACTAAAGGACACACAGCTAGTCGTGACCAAGGGGGCGTTAACACAAAGGCTCTTGGGGCGGAGGCTACAGGTCGACATGTTGTCCTCCAGTGCACTAAGGGACATCACCAAGAGCCCACACGCCAGCGTAGCGTGTGGGTGTGTTTTATCGTGTGTGCATATTACTGTACGGGCATCACTGTAATTACTCAGTTACACGAGATATCCCTCGAATATAGTTGGTAGACGGGGTATCTCGACCACGCAACATTAGATCTAGAGTAATGCATGTACAACGAATATTGACGAAGCCGGATAAGTGCTCAAGGTTGTCTTGCTCTAGATCTACTCTCTAACTCTTAGTCACACAATAATCACTCTCTAACACTTGATCAAACATTAATCATGCACTCACAAAGAGAGGAGTTAGAGAGGGTCAAATATTGCTTGGGATGTGTTGGGACTGTTCTAGACACCAGCAGGAACCCCTAGGGCATGGGATGGGTATATACACCCCAACCCAAAACTAGCATTTGGGGGTCAAAACTAACCGTTTGGGGTTGTACAGGTCTGGCACTGTCGCCCGTTGCACAACACTGCCACAGCACAACCTGCTTCACGAAAAATGCCATAACTTTTGACTCCGAACTCCGATTTCAGTGATCTTGGACTTTTTTGAGAGCTTGTTTAGAGGACTATCGAACCCAACAAAGAACAAGCCCAAAGATCAAAAAGTTAAAGTGGTGTGCTTTGTGTTTCCCCCATGTTAGCACTCGGGGTTCGGTTAGTTTGAGCACTTGAGACTTGTCTATGATTCGTATTGCATCCCCCTTGATAGTACGTCATATATATACTTAAGCTCAAGAGAATATAACTATTTTAACCACTTGATTCTTCAATGTCTTCATATGCCATTTCTTCTCAATGCCACTTAATAAGAGGTTGCAATCATCTTTGTCTCATCTCTTCAAGCAAACATACCTTGAGAATGTGACTTGAACCATTTCACCGTATATGATTTCAACTCATGGCTTCAAGTCACTTCCACTAATGATTTGATCCTTAACATAATATGACTCTTCATAGCTTTATTAGTTCCTCGATTCAATGCAGGTATTCTCTTCTTCACCTTAGCCATGGTACCTTGGTCCTTAAGCTATCGCTTGACCATCACCTTCGCTTAGTACCTCAAAGCTCTTTCCTTGCTATTTTCACCCTATCAAGCCATCCTCAAGTCACCTCATATTGAGCATCCATTGAAAAACTATTCTTTAATATTGTGGTCCTTGCTTGAATGTCATCTAGATATCTCTACTAACTATTAAGTCTACAGTGTAGACTGCCCCCGCCGCGGTTCCCCTCCCGCCCGCGGATCACGCGCCCCCCTCCCCGCCGCGATTCCCCTCCCACCCGCGAATCACACGCACGACCGCCCCACCGCGATTCCCCTCCCTACGTTCGTTGATCACGCGCACGCCCCCCCCCCCCCCCCCCCCGCGCGCGCCACACAGCCCACCGCGATCTGCACGCCCGACGCCGTCCCTACGAATCCCACCGCCCTGCTCCGACCCTAGGGTTTCCGTCCAACTCCCCCGCCCTAGCCGGGGGCGACCATTCACCGGCCTTCTCGTTCAGCATCTGGCCGCCGACGCAGCGCACGCGGGACGCGGTGGTGCAGCGCCTCATGGAGAAGCTCGCTACGACCTCCGTGCCGGCCGCCGACGCTGAGCCCGCGGCGCGCGCCATCGAGGCCGAGGCCTTCGACGTCGTGGCCGCCGTGGGAGGCGCCGCCGCCTCCGTGGAGGAGGGGATCGAGGCGCTGCAGTCCTACTCCAAGGAGGTGAGCCACCGCCTCCTCGACTCAGATCTTGCTCCACGGCACGCTCCACGCCACCATCTTCGAGGCACGCTCCACGCCACCATCTTCGAGGCTGAGTCGCTCTCCAACCCGCACCGCGCCACTTGCGGCGCCCCCAAGTTCATCCGCAAGGTACTCCCCAGTCTCCCCTTCACCTTCTCCCTTTCCTGTCACGCAACGATCTCTTCCATTCCATTTCCACCGCGCCCGACTTGGCATTCTAGCCTCCATCAGTCGTGCCAACTCGCAATGAGTGATGCGGTTAGTACAGCAGACAGGTCAATCATTCTATGAATTTCATGAATTCCACCACTGCCTGCCTCTAGATTACCCTACCTCCGCCTACGGTGACGGCGCCGGGGACGTCGACCGCGTCGACGCATCCTGGTCATCCTCCCCGCCTCCACCAATTAATAGGACCAACTCTCTGCCCGACGCATCGTCGGGTGCCGCGACGGTGTGCCAGACAACGCGCATCACACAAGAGAGGTGTTTGGCATGGGAGACGGAGAGGGTGGCCGAAGCCGAGATGGCCGCCGTGAGGGAGGAGGATGAGGCAGCACGGTCGCTGCTTCTGTTGTTGTGGTCGTCAGCGCAGGAGGACCAGAAGTGGTGGAGGCGATGAGCGCGCAAGGTTGGGTGGGTGGGGTACATGGGCACGCCTGGGGTACATGGGCGCGCAAGGTCGTCGTCCAGGTATCGTCCGGCACCTCCCCGGCGTGCTCTCGGGCTCGTCGAGTGGATGGCTACTAGATCTACCTGCTCGTCGAGTGGATGAAGATATCCGAGGACGACGGCGGCGGGGCTCGTCTCCGACCGGCCGTTGTGGACCCATTTTTGTTTCTGATGTATGAATACTGGTTTTTTTGTGATGTCGCCATTGATTATGATTTTGGGTGGAGAGAAACTGCAAGGTTTGCTTAGTAGGGCTGGGAATAATAACTGTGAATGTGTGAAATATGCTATGATAGCCAGAACGCGCAATTCCAAATTGCAGTCTGATGAAGCATTTGTTACTCGCCTTTAGATTGTTGATAAGCATGTTGGATAGGAGGTAAATTAAGTGTGGGTTGGAATGTTCCAAGTTTCTAGCCAAAATCATTGACTCTTTAGTTTGGAAATTATGGGTTTTCTCTATTTGTTTTTACTGTCAAAGTAATTGTGTTTGATATTTAATAGCCTCTGTTCCCTACAGGTTTATTTATTTGTTTAGTGGTGTTGGTGATATCGTCTTCTTCATGTTTCTATTTGGCTGCATTGGAGCAGGGACAAGAAACACTTGCTGGTTGTGTTTCGTATCTGTTTGATGTGCCTCTTCAGTGTCATTATGTTGTCCTCTCTAGAGAAATTTCATTTGTCATCCACAAGTCACTAAAAAGTACTTGGAATTTTGGTAAACATTAAATCCAGATGGGCTTTTATTAGTACCTGAACATGTGAGCCAACAAATTTTGATTATATGCTACTCTGAACGCCGATCTTAATTTTTATAGAACAACAATAGCAGAGGCAATAAGGTTATCACTATTTCTGCAACCCAAAAATGTTTCGTCCAATACACTTGACATTTTATAATGATAGGGTCATAGTATTAATTCATGATTGTTTTCTTTTACTTCTAAAAAAGTATGCTTTATTGGTCGTATGTTGATCCTTGCTGAAGCTAGAGCGGTTGCATTCATTTTTTTGACCATAGTTGGAAAGATGTGAGTATTCTACTTGGTGCTTGTCTCGGGAACTAAACTATTATAATGTACCTTGCCTTATCATTTCCTCGAGCAGTCGTACTTATCCATAGACTTCTAAAGCAAAACTGGGAGATTGCGAGATGGGTTCCTCTGGTATGGTTGAGTATTCTCCGTGGAAGCTTGACTGATATGGATATCAATGATTTCTCTATGGGATGAATGAAATAGATCCTTGTCCCGCTCCTAATAGGGTTCGCAATGTTCCTGGTCTACCTGGACACCATCCCCATAATAATTTAAAAGTTTGAACAACTTGAATGATATTTTTTGTGTGGTTGACAGTTGACACACTGATCTTCTACAGAAAGAGGATCCTCAGAAAACTGAAGCTATCGGTCAATTTTTAAGAGAGTTGAGATCTCTTGGGCCAGGAGAGGCTGCATTCACCTTTATTCTTGATGATCCTGCAAGAAACATCTTTATTGAGAACTCGTAAGTATTTTTGTGGGTATACGTCATAATTTATATTTTTGGGGAATTTAGCATTATTTTGTCTTATATACTTGTTTTGATATGGAAGGCATTTTTCTACGCATCATAATTTAAACGTTTGAACTACTTGGATGATATTTTTGTATTGTTTTACTTTGCGGCAATACTATTTTTTGTCACATAACCTATAGTGAATCTAAAAAAACTACAGTGATTTGAAAATTGACTAGATTGTGCTATTATGTAATGGCTACATCTTGAGGGCACATAGGAAGATTATAATACATTGTATGTTTTATTAACACCCCCTGCATGTGCCTCATCTGGGTTTGCCACACTTACCGCACGCCTGCCAGACCCCGTGCAACCCGCCGCAACCGAACGCCCGCCGCCGCCGCCGCGCAACCCCTCCTCCGCGCGAGCCGCAGCCGGCCCTTGCCCACGCCTCAGCCGCCCTGACCCCCGGCGCATTCTTCTCTCGGTGCCGACTGCCGAAATCTCCCCAGCCCTCTCCCGAGAGGAGTGCCCTACTATCTACCGCTGCCTTCCTTGGTCGCCGCGCACGGCCTTCCTCGCCGCCCAAGCCCCAACCTCGACGACGCGCCTCGCGTCGTTGTCCCGCCTCGGCCCTCTTCTCGCCTTGTCGATGGATCCAGCCGCCCCCAAGCCTGTCCCCGCACCCGCCACCGACACCGATGCCGAGACCAATGGTTACAAGGATGCCTCTGAATTCGAGGACGCGGAGGCTGGGGGCGAGGGCACTGGGGCCGGGACCGAGACTGGGTCTGGGTCCGGAACGATGCCGGCTGGCAGTGTAGCGGAGATGAAGGAGCTGCCCGAGGAGCTTGCCAAGGGGGTGGTGTGCCTCAAATGCGAGACATCGGCCGAAGCGGCGGCAGCGGGGGTTGGCAGGACCTGCCGCGTCTACGTCGTCGGCACCGCTCATGTGTCGTAGGTGAGCTCCTGTTCCGTTTGTCGCAGGTGAGCTCCTGTTCCGTTTGTTTCGGATTGGATTCTGTGTGTAGGCATTGCTTGTTTCATGCAGAGAACACTGCCTGTTCTGATTGCTTCTCATGCTGCTGTACTTTTACTGCTTTGGAGCAGGGAGACAAAATGGTTGTGCATAATTAGAAGAGGAACGCAGGGGAGTTTGTACTGAAGCTATCCTCCTTTTCTGCACGGATTTCGTATGTACTAAGGCATGACATGGCTCTGAGGCTCTGCTCCACCCTAGAATCTATACTCCAAAACTTTAAGGTGTAGTGGAGTCTATTGTTTTCTCATATCGGATAAATATCTTCAAACTCTATATCTAGGTGCTTCTCCAAAAACTTATACTGCACCTCTTAAAACTGCATGAAAGAGTTGCATGAAGTTGGGGTGTTTGGCTGGTTCTGGCTAGCTCCTCCTCCTCCTTGGAGTTTTGCTCTAGAGCCATGCAAAACACCCCATCATTCCGCGTTGATGCATAACTAGAGTTTGAGTGTGAATGTATCCAACGGCCGTAATTAATACAAATAATGACATGATTATTTGTCTTGATTTTGTTGCAGGAATCATGTGATCAAGTGAAGGCCATCATCAACTGGTTCTTCCTCTATCTATTCATCATCAATAATTTTGTTGAGTGGTGAGTTTTGGCAGGTTTGCTGCCTGTTTTGGATTGTTTTTGTTTTGTTCTTTGCCGAGGCAAGACATTACTCTAATTTCTTTGCATCTCTCTTGCATGTGTAGGTTGTTTTCTTGGAGCTCTGTATGAGCAGAGTTGCAATTTTGACACCACAAAACCTTCAGGTATAGTAATCAAGTCTTCAACTGGTGGATGGTTTGTTTCAGAGAGAGGGGGAACCTGTGCTTCATGCTCGTGGAGATGGCACATGCTCCTATTTTGACATTGCAAACCATAAGGTATTTGATTATTTGCTACCTACATTTGCACTGTTTTCATTTTTTATTGACATTTAATTAGATACCCTAAATGTTAACTGCTTTCAATTGAACTCTTCTGCATTCTCCTTCATTGATGAAGAATGCAAGCCTTGTGCGACGATGCAGTTCTGGGAGGCCGGGGACTACTACGGAAAGCAGTGCTCCTGAGCTGTGTGGATCTTTCTTTAGTAAGGTACCCATTTTTTCTCATACTGTTGTTTTATTAAGCCTTATCGGTCTTTTTTGTTTTCTCCACCTTTAGCGTTAACTTTAAAATGCTTATGTTATCCCCATGATATTAACACGATTCTCTTGTGCAGTATTCACCGGCTATCGATATGTGGAGCATCGGTTGCATTTTTGCGGAGATTTTGACTGGGAAGCCTTTATTCCCTGGTAAAAATGTGGTTCACCAGTTGGATTTGATGACTGATCTCTTGGATACACCATCAGCAGATACTATTTCACAGGTATGGTTTATTATTTATGGATATATTGAGACATGTAAAAAAATTCTAGCATAAATTATTGCTAAGTCTCGAACCTTTTTTTGTTGTTCTACAGATCCGGAATGAGAAGGCAAGGAGGTATCTAAGCAGCATGAGGAGGAAACAGCCAATACCCTTTTCAGAGAAGTTCCCCAATGCAGATCATTCGGCGCTCAAGCTCTTACAAAGGCTTCTTGCATTTGATCCTAAGGATCGACCAACGGTAGAAGAGGTAGGCTTTTCGTGATGAAACATAGGTTTTATGTTTGCACTGTTGTTATTTGTGTTACTTTGCAGAATTATATTCTAACAAAAATAACTTTGATGTATGCATGAGCAGGCATTGGCTGATCCCTACTTCAAAGGCATTGCAAAAGTAGAGAGGGAACCATCCTGTCAGCCAATTTCGAAAATGGAATTTGAGTTTGAACAGAAGTTTACCAAAGAGGACGTCAAGGAACTTATATTCCAGGAGATACTGTAGTACCATCCTCAACTTCTGAAGGATTACAAGAACGGCTCTGAAAAGACGAGTTTTCTATATCCTAGGTTCTTACCTTGACTATATCTTTTTAGTTACTTTTATCTCTTGTTATTTTGTTTCAGTGCGGTAATATTCATGACATACATCCTTAATAGTTCTTGATTTTTTTTGGTTTTGCAGCGCCGTTGACGGGTTCTGTAGGCAATTTGCTAGCTTAGAAGAAAATGGAGAGAGGAATGTCGCGCTTGACAGGAAACATGTTTCTCTCCCAAGGTAACATATACCTTCTTTTCCTTCCAAGTCATTTTTTCGGTTGTTGAGATTGATAAATCAGGGTAATCCATTAGCTACTCAATAGGATTTATCAACTAGATATAGGATGATGATCTGATGATGTGTTTCCTTGTTGGCCTGGGGTGTCATAGAAAATTCGCTCAAAGTTGACTGCTGAACTTGATTTGCTGCTTGCAGGACAACAACCGTTCACTCCACTCCAATTCCTGCAAAGGAAGGTCCAGCAGCAACCTCCCAGGTTGCTCAAAGGATTCCAGCAGGTAACTGGTCACATTTCCTAATCTATGGCTACCCATCAGTCTATTTTTTTCAGTCACTCCTGAGTTTTCCTGACATGCTTCATCTCTGCTAATCTTGCAGCTAGACCAGGAAGAGTGGTAGGCCGGGGACTAGATGGTACAGGGCTCCTGAGCTGTGTGGATCTTTCTTTAGTAAGGTACCCATTTTTTCTCATACTGTTGTTTTATTAAGCCATATTGGTCTTTTTTTTGTTTTCTCCACCTTCAGCGTTAACTTTAAAATGCTTATGTTATCCCCATGATATTAACACGATTCTCTTGTGCAGTATTCACCGGCTATCGATATGTGGAGCATCGGTTGCATTTTCGCGGAGATTTTGACTGGGAAGCCTTTATTCCCTGGTAAAAATGTGGTTCACCAGTTGGATTTGATGACTGATCTCCTGGGTACACCATCAGCAGATACTATTTCACAGGTATGGTTTATTATTTATGGATATATTGAGACATGTAAAAAAAATCGAGCATAAATTATTGCTAAGTCTCAAACCTTTTTTGTTTGTTGTTCTACAGATTCGGAATGAGAAGGCAAGGAGATATCTAAGCAGCATGAGGAGGAAACAGCCAATACCTGTTTCTGACAGATGTGGTTGTAACTGTCGCAATGTTCATATTAATTGGCTTATTCTAGATGCAACACTACAGGACAAAATTGGATGGCTCTTTGCACCTTTGGTGCTACTTCAGTTTATTCTAACTGGGAGCGTTGAGTTAGTGAACATACACAAATACAACAGTTATGTTCTAAAAGTCTATAATCCAGTCTACATCTTCCGGTATTTCAGACGAGGTAATTCTGAGATTTGGACATCTCCTAGAGTGATGATGCTTAGCATCACATGTCATTGGCAATTTAACTGCTACTTTTGTATCAATTGTACGATGAAATAGAGTTATCTATATGCCTTTTCTATCAACATTTTTAAATATTTTCGCTCCGTAGCAACGCACGGGTATTTATCTAGTATGAATATTAAGATCAATCAAGCTTCAATTTGATTCTCATAGGAACATATATGGACCAACATAAATATGGTCAAGCCAATGCACGATAATTATATCTTGTTCATTTTGGCTTGACACTTCCTATCATTCACTTCAATATGTATCTTCATATTCCTATCTTGATCGTATCAATGCATAGTGATCTTCCAAATCTTTGTCCATACAAGCAAACCATGTAGAGACTATGTTATATCCATTGTACATTGTCTCCTTTGTCATTTGATCTTTGTTTGGTATTTCCTCACTTATGCACTCTTGATTCATTCTTCAATAGAATATCATTAAGTTTGACTTGTCGTTGAAAATTTGTATACTACTCATTACACATTATTCAAGTGTATTCAATATACTCAGTTTCTTGTTCAACACTTAGCAAACTTGTCAGTCCTTTAATTATGTTGCCATTCAATTCACCAAAACCCACAAAAGGGCTAGATGCATATACAATAAATTTCTTCTCTAACCGATAGCAATAGAAAATCCATATTGGAAACTCCAATAGTTCTCTAAAAAACTCACTAAATCTTAAGTTTAAGAAGTGAACAGAAAAACACTTCTCCAATAGTTCTCTAAATAGATTTGCTAATTTAATTACTTACTATCCAACCATATTTACTCTCCAAGTTTGACAACCGAATAGAAACACCCTAAACACAGTTGGCACTGATTTCTTCACATATGCGTGCTCATTTTTTCTCTTTCTCGTGCAGCGAGGTAAACAAGTCTGACACACTCCTTTTTCTCCTTTTCGCGTAGCGAGGCAACTAGGTCAAATAGATTCAAAATTTAATTACTCTATAAGTATTAGGAACTATTGGAGACCAAGCTATTTTTACTCACAACAACTATTTATTAACTTGATAAACATGAATTTAGTAAGCTTTGGTTTCTTCCATATAACTTAATTTAAATATGTTGAAGTTCTTTTAAATTTTTTGAGATTAAATTATGAACACTGCTATACGTCCGATTGTAAACGACCGACTTGCTTTCGACCAACCTAAGGAACCAATCAATCCTCTGAATTTCACTCATGTGGATCCACACACACGAACGTCGAAAACATGGTCATACGTAAGTTGGACACGCCGATCGTACGCCCAACATTGCCATGGTTTCTATATATTATATTAGTGGACTTTATTTTAATAAGATGCAAAAATATGTATATTCTATTGATTAGGTTAGTGTAAATGAGGAGCCAACAACCAAGGTTGAAATCCAATTTATATTTATATATAATATTTCCTTCATTTTTGTAACTGGTAATTTATATAGTAGATAGAGATTTTTAAAATGTTGATATCATGTAGTCAATAAAGATAGGTAGACTTACTCTTAAAAATTTCATTCTTTTTGGGTACGTGGAAACCAACCTCAAGGCTCGACTACCTAAGAATTTGGTCTAAAAACAAATTACATCTCAACATATAAACAAGGTTTAAAATAGCAGGCTATGCAAAGTAGCGGCATCATTTTTTAGGATATAAGGCTATTGCGCAGCTATAGCAAATAGCGGATTTATAAAAAAACATTAAAATATGCATGATTTATACCATAAAAATATGTGAAAGTCAGGATAATTGACTAAGACCAATGTTTCCAAGGCTCTAGGAGATTAGAGACAGTACACAATACATAATTCATAGAATTCAAGTGTTTGACACTTCAGCCGCTAGCTAGATAGCTACAACACGATAATTAATAGGATTACTTAGTTATAAATACTAGATTAGTAAATAATTTACCATCTCACTAATATGATAGCAACACGGTACCATGATTTAGTACATACTAAAAAAACTTATTAGTGCAATTTATTGATCAACCATAGAATTATCCGATTAAGAAGAATGAACACTTGAGGACTGATTTAGTACATACCAAAAAAAACTTATTAGTGCAATCTATTGATCAACCACAGAATTATCCGAATAAGAAGAATGAACACTTGATGACTATTGATCCATGTTAATATCAGATATATAGATGGCATGCCTATATAGATGTAGCCTAAACATACTAGACTAGCATTTAACAATTGATTATACTCACACGAGAAAGAATAATGTGAAGTTGACACGCACAGAATAATTCACCAACGGAAGTTTTTGCTTCTCACTAGGAGTGGGGCAGATGGACGGCAGAACCGAAGATAAACAGACATGATCCTTTTATTTAATACTCTCTCCATTTTTAATTTCAAATTGTAAGTCGTTCTGCCTTTCAAATGCATAGATTTTTGTATGCATCTAGGCAAATAATTTTTACTGTATATCTAGAAAGAACCAGATGGACTTATAATTTGAAACGGAAAGTTCTGTCTATACTAGCATTTAACAATTGATTGTTTTCGCACCAGGAAGAATAATTACAAACATTACAGGAATAAAATACATGGGGGTGCCATCTCAACGGCATATTCGATACAATGGACCTAACAGCATGAAGCAGAAGCACCATGCAAAAATAGGTCGTGCTGCCAAAACTCATATTTCCTCTATACCAGCATCTAACCGATATCAGCTTCCCAACGGGAACCAAATTGCTATTGTAACAAAACAAAACAAAAAATGGCATGAAATGGCAAAAGTGTGGAGCCAAAATTTCATCTTGGGAAGTGCTAAGATTAGCATGTTACTTTGTTGACATCAGAGGAGCTGATTTTTTTTTTCACAACCCCGCACAGAAACACCTGCATCGAAGAATTTGTTTTGCTTGTAGTCAGTGTTTTAAAAACCGCTAGGTGCTGGACTCCAGCCACCTAGGCAACAGCAGAGGAAAGTAGAATCATTTTTTAGTTGGACTGGATCATAATCACTCTATCTACCACTCAATTAGTGCCTTACTACTTAAGCTTCCACCATGAAACATGACAAATGAAGGAGTACTTGTGTTTTTATATTGCTACTCACCCACTACTAGAGTGTTCCCTGTGTATCTTAACATTCATCAGACCATTAGTATCCATTATCTATGTTAATTCAAAACACATACCGTACAAATTCACTCTAGTAGCTCATCTGATGGCCCATATTTCTGAAACTACTGTTTCAATAATAATAATTAGTATCTAAACCAGAATGCACAGTTAGACTGATTCAACAACCAACCCCAATGATATATGATGTGGTGCGCAACAAATTGCTCTATTTATTACAATGAAATACACAATAAGAATGCATTTGTAAATAAATGAAGATATTAACATCAGTGACAAGAAAAAACTTAAAATTGCCTATGAAGAAAGAAGGCAACAATCAGAAGAAATAGCCAAAACAGTACCTGCACAGAATTCACGCCAAAAATCGCAACATCTGGAGCACTTCACATTTAACTTATATTCGATATTCCACCATTGAACATTTGTAGACATGAGTCAGTTCCTAATGCACAATCATTCACCAACTTTTGTCCCAAAGTTCTCAGCCAAGAATTCATCAAGAAGACCATAATTTGGAATAGTTTCTGAACTGAAGTTCTCAGCTGGCAACTTCCGGATGCATGCAAGAATATGCTGAACATCTCGGCATAATCTGGGTCACAAAAAAATAGCATATAGATTAAAAAGATGCAAGAAAAAAAAGATGTTTTAAGAAAATGAGAATGCAACAGTCTCGATCCTTTTGTTTTCCTTGGTAAAAGGAATGCACAGATTAAGCAGCATACCTATTCTTTGCCAGAGGAGTACTGACTTCCAATTTTGAAAATGCTTCTGTAATATGTGAATGGAATATTTGAACCACTTGCCTGATTGCACAAGAGTAAAAATAAATCAGCTGCTTGTAGACAACTTACAATAAACCGTTCTACATAAATACATCGAAAAGTAATGGAAAACAAGTATAACTTCTAGCCAATTAATTACAATGCAGCATACATACAACTGAATATACAGACTGATTTTTGTAGTGACAAAATTACGGTACGCAGGAGAGATGAAAAAAAGAAATATTAAATTGGTTTCTCATGTATTACTATTGCAATATTTGATTTAAATAATTTTCTGAGCCAAGTTCTAGGTATCATGAGGAAGCTGATGAACTATGTACAGGTCATGACATGCTGGGGATATTTCTACCTGAGATGAGAACCTTGCAATTCTCCAAATGGATGGAAATTGTGGCACCACTGATTACCGGAGATGGTAAGACAAGTGGAAAAACAATGATATCTTACAATTTGTGTTCTCGTGTATAAGAATTTTGATATTTTAATCATTGCAAGGTTAAATATTTTTCCAAGTCATGTTCTGCAAAAGTGAGTCGCTCATAGCTGATTATTCCAAATTTCTCAGAGGGAAAAAATATGGCCTGATTATTCCAAAAATACCATAGGTTTGCAGATGTACATACAAAAGGAACGAAGTGGTTAGAAGTGAAAATCTTTTACCTGAATATTGTTTGCACCTCAACCTCAAGCAATGTTTGGGAAAGAATGCGATGCAAATAGGTAACTTCCTGCAAATAATTTGCATACAAATCTCAGAACAATTTACTCAAGAAAGTAAACACCTAAAATCCTAAACTTTTTCCCTCGAACACGCCGGAGAGCTGCACATCTTTATATATTAGAGGGGGGGAGCCTTACAATATAGACCCTGCTAGGCAAGGTCAGAAACACACACAAAAAAGGACTACATATAACATAAATAAAACAACCCCACTATCGTTAATGGCCTGTTTGGAAACAAAACATTTTTATAGTTTCTAAGCAATACCATGGTTTAGGAATACTATAGTATTTTATGCAATGAGGTGTTTGGTTGTAATCCTGAAAACTAAAACCATGGTATTTTTGAAGTATTTAAAACTCCACTCCAACCCAAGTTTTCATGGCATGGCTAGCTCTTGCCTAAAAACCATGGTTTAGAATGTTGTATCCAAACAACATTGTAATTTGTAAAACTATGGCATTTTTAGAGCTGGCCAAAACTAAGATGTTGTCATGTCAATTGCAAAGTACTGTTAGGGTTTCGGGGCTAGTCTCTGTGTAATTACTTGTATACCCTCGGTGTAATGGGCTTGGCTCAATTACTCAGCCTATATATGCACTCCCAACCCAGTTAGGATTTTTCCTCCAACTTTGTACCAGGAGCTAGGTTTTTTCCTTTTTTTTCTCTCCTCCCTACCCACCACCATCCGCCGCCCCTGTGTCCCTGGTCGGGCCACCGCTGGCCTGAGCCCACGCGGCTGCGCCCCTCTGGGCGTGCTCCCCTGCCAGCGCCGCCGCCTGCTCGGTCCTCGCGGCCTCCGTCTCGCTGTTGTGCCCCTCCGCCTGGCATACGCCCTCTTCGCCGGCGCTCCTCCCCCACGCGCCGGACTCCCCACCGGCTCTCCAACCCTCACAGCCGTCGCCCGCCACCCTTGCCCCCCCCACCTCGGTGGCCGCGCCTCTCCCACTGCTGGTCGTGTCCCCGGCGGCCGTGTCCTCCGCCTGCATGCCGCCCCAGCGGTTGCGCCCCTCGTCGGCCGCACCCCCAGCCGGGTCCCATCCGTCGCCATCCTCACCTCGCTGTCCCATGGAGACCGACGCCGCTGCTGGGCAAGCCGCGGCCGCCTCTGCCATCTTCAATTTCGTCATCGACGCACGCGCAGACCACCTCTTCCCCACAGACGGCCACGACGTGGCTCTCCACTTCTCCACGGTGGCCGCCGGTCTTCAGGTCGCGGATGACATCTTCCCCTCTGTATTGGGTCCTTCCGTCGCCGCGGGCACGGTCCCCACCTGCACTGCCCCTGCTCGCAGCGAGCTTGCCGGGAACGAGGCCTCTCCCATCTCTGGCATTGGGCCTGTCCCGACGTCCTCCCTGCTGCCCTCACTGCCAGCAACAGCGGCAACACACCTGGCGTTCCACCCTCGCCGTTCCTGCAGCAGCCACCCACCCTAGCGACGCGACCGCACCCACCGGGGTCTCACCATCCTCCGCCCCCTCTGGCTTCGCCTCCGGGGACTCCTTCCGTCGCGGTTCCTGTCCCAGGTCTCGTTCCTGTGCGCGTCCTTCACGACGGACAACTTGTCCGGGGCACCCTCGTGGCCTTCGATCACGCCATGGGCCGTGTCCTTCGTGATTGCGTCGAGCTTCATCCACATGCAGGCCGCCACGTGTCGGGACCACTTGTTTTCCCCGTGCTGTGATTGCCTCCCTGGCGATCGAGACCTTGGTGTCTTCCTCCCCTAACTGCACCTTTGTCGGAGCTCCTCCCCTGGCTCTTTCTGCGCACCCCGTGGCTTCACCACCCTCTCCGTCTCCCACCGACTGGATGGTCAACTCCGGAGCCTCCTTCCATACCACTCCAACCACTAGCTCGTTATCCCACTCCCACCCACCACATCCCTCACATCCTCCCTCTATCATTGTGGGCAACAGTTCCACTCTCCTGGTCACCTCAGTAGGTGCATTGATTCTTCTGGGACCATTCCACCTTAACAACATCCTTGTTGCTCCCGGTCTCACTCATCCCCTTCTCTCGGTTCGTCGCTTCACTAGTGATAACCACTGTTCGATGGAGTTCGATCCTTGGGGGCTAACCATACGCCACCTTCCCTCACGTGTCGTGCTCACTCGCTGTGACAGCTTCGACCCTCTCTACTTTCTTGACTTGCCCTCCACTACCCTCACCAGCGTAGCCTCCCCCCAGGCTCTTGCTACTACCACCACCTCAGTCGTTTGGCATCGTCGTCTCGGGCACCCTGGACCTGACGTGATGTCTCAGCTTTCCAGCCGCTCAGATATCTCCTATCATCGGGGCTCCTCTGAGCGCCTTTGTCATGCCTGTCAGCTCGGCCGTCACTCCCGTCTTCCCTTTTCCACCTCCACGTCCAGGGCTACTCAGGCCTTTGATCTTGTCCATTGTGATCTCTGGACCTCTCCTGTCCTCAGCCTGTCTGGTTACAAATACTATCTAGTCATTCTGGACGACTT
Source organism: Zea luxurians (assembly GCA_029449295.1). Lineage (NCBI taxonomy): Eukaryota > Viridiplantae > Streptophyta > Magnoliopsida > Poales > Poaceae > Zea > Zea luxurians. The sequence continues at coordinate 23,048,653 of JAOPSE010000033.1, read as the reverse complement.
CTCTCATTTTCTTTGGACTTTCCCTCTTCGGCTAAAGTCCGACACGTTCACCACTCTCACCCACTTCTTCGCCTAGGTCTCCACCTAGTTCCATCGTCCGGTCCGTGCCCTCCGGTGTGATAATGGCCGCGAGTTCGACAACAACGCCTCTCGCTCTTTCTTCCTCACCCACGGCGCCCAGTTGTGTTTCTCGTGCCCCAACACCTTTCCCTAGAACAGTCGGGCCGAACGCATTATTCGCACCACCGCCAATATGATCTGCTACGTCCTATTTCAGGCGTCTCTCCCTGCCAGTTACTGGGCGGAGGCCCTGAACACCGCGACCCATCTCAACCGCCTCCCCTCGAAGGCGGTGAGCCATCCCACTCCCCACTTTGCTCTGTATGGCACAGACCCCTCCTACGACCACCTTCGTGTGTTCGGTTGTACCTGCTATCCCAACACTTCCACCACTACCCCTCATAAGCTAGCACCCCGCTCCACTCGTTAGCTCTTCCTAGGTTACTCCCCTGACCACAAGAGGTATCGCTACCTTGACCTCATCTTCCATCGCATACTCATCTCTCGTCACGTTGTTTTTGACGAAGATGTCTTTCCCCTTGCTGGATCCTCTCCACCCTCTGATCTCGACTCTCTTTGAGTCCAATTAGATTCCCCCTCCACCTAGGCACCTCGCCTTGCGTCGTTGCCCGCGCGGCTCCGACGCCTCCGCAGGATTTAGATGGGGTGAGACTGGTGCAGGAGGCACCGTCTCAGGAGACCCAGAGAGCTGTTGAGGCAGGATAGAAGGAAACAGTGTCCCAGGTAGTCCAGAGGTAAGTTGGGGCGAGACAGACCCAAGGGTGTTTGTCTCCAACAGCCCATGGCATAGTTGGGGCGAGACAGGCGTCAATTCGCGTGTCTCTAGCGGCCTAGGAGACACATGGCACGAGACAGAAACAGCCCTATCAATCCCAAGCGGCCCAACCCAGCATCAGGACAAGCCCGGCCCAGAAGACATCATCGCACCAGCCGGGCATCAGGGACCATTGTTTTCAAGCACAGCCCAGAAGGCACGAATCCGGAGAGAGCGCCAGTCGGGCATCAGGGACCATTGTTTCCAAGTCGGACGACTTGTTGGTCGTTCTGGCTGACCGACTAGGGCGATTAATCACGATTAGTCGGACGACTTGGGCGATTAGTCGCAACTGGTCCAAACCGACTTGGACGATTAATCGTGATTAATCAGACGACTTGAAAACATTGTCGAGGACTATTCATCTTCTCGGTAGAAGCATGTTCCACCGCTTCGGGAGCTAGCGCAGGCACTTCAATATCTTCAAGGGATGCCTCGGACTCCAAAGCAGCATCAATTCTTGGTGGTAAAGATGTATCCCACACAGGATCCCCGGATCTCGTTATCGAGGCATTGACAGCGTAGATCCACGGTCCCCGGTTCATATACAGATGTTCCACGACCCTATGACGGTTGTGGGCCCAAACAAAGGTAAAGCGGCCTCCGTCGGCCCTGAGACTCACCCGAACGCCGATGTCGGGGGTCCTGGTCGTCACTACCATCATCTTTCCTAGGAAGCATGTCGCTAGCAAAGGGGGTGGGTGATGAGCTGGTGGGATTTGTGAAACAACCTGTATAATTCCCACAATAAGCTTGTATGTGAGACATCTCTTCTCAAACATCTGTGAACCCGGCTCAATAATATGCAAATCCTTATCTCGCTGAAGTTTCTCTAGATCAAAGCACCAGCCTTTAACTAAAAACGAAGAATAGTCTTTCTTTTGCAAAGTATCAGGGTGCACTTCGGTGATCGAACAGGAATCACTTAAGATACTCTCAGTCATAGAGCGAGACCAAGCATGTTCCGAGACCCCAATGATCTCTATGGGTGTGTTTGGATTGAGGAACGAGGTGGTCCATCTTCTCACTCCTCACTTTTTTATTTGGTTTGTGGAATAGAATAAGTTGATCCATCACCACCCCATTCCTCATAAGCTAATAATTAGTATATACATGAGGAATGAGTTGATTCTACCAAAATTTATGGGATGAACTCATGATGCATCACCTCATGAATCATAAGGTGACTCTACAAACCAAACACACCGTATATCCACTAGCCTGGACATGGTCGAAGATGAAGCATGAGAAAATCTTGACCACCTCTTGAACAAGAGGCTGAAGCAAGGCCCTTTGAAAACCTTGCCATTATTGAGCACCCTTGTTGCAGTAGCTTCATCAGGTAGGATTGAAAGAAAATCTTCTGGCATAACTTGGTGAATTCATATCCTCAATCTCCACATCGAAGTTGCGAGCTACTTCTTCAAGCACCTCAAAATCAAGCACTTCAGGCCTAGTTCCCACGACCATAACAAGGGCTCTCCAGAGTGATACCTCTTCACGCACCATCTCATCATTGAACTCCAAGACGCAGGAAGTCTTTGAAATCTGGTTTAGCTCCTCCGGACCTCCAGGCAGCAGTGTGGGCGTCAAAACAGGCGTTGGAGCTTCAATTCCATCGGACGAGGATGGTGACGCATACCCAAGGTCGGCTGCTAGCTTCATTGATCCTTTCCCACGCTTAGATCGTCTTTTCTTCCTTTTGTTGCGAAGGCTTCTCTAATACTAGCCTTCAGCAGCACTCCTAGGGGGATGTTCCTCCATCGCCGGATCCTCTGGCTTGATGATCCTAACCCACACCGATCGTCGTCTTCGGAAGTCAGCACAGTCAGCAGGCACTGTCGAGGCAACACGCTGCACTGATAGGCGCTGCCACACAGACTTCTTCGCGTCTTGTGTCTTCAAACGTTGCCACACTGCCTTCTTCCTCCCTCAAGAAAGACAGGATACCAAACAGCCTAGTGTCTGAGCTTGAGACACTTGAAGCAGCGCGAGGGCCGGCGGCAGACCACAGCAAAGTGAGTTGAGAAGCAGTTGAAGCACTTTCCCTGGAGATCCACAGACGACCCTCGACAAGGAAACTGATCACCGCGAGACCTCCTCTTACGTCGCACCACTTGCCAATTGTCGTCTTCAAGCCAAGGGGCAGCCCATCGACCATGCACCTTAGGCTTGAGAGGCAGCCACCCGCCTTCACCGAGCTGACAGGCTTCTCGCTCGACGCCGCAGCAGGGGTCGCAAAACGCGTAGCACAGGCTAGCAGAGCCTCCTTGTATGAAGGAGGTGCCCGCCAGGAGTCGTCATGAGATGAAACTGGGCTAGCATCACTCCGGCGCTGGGACTTCAAACGGCCAACGTGGGGTGCAAAGGAACCCCTAGGGGGCGGCGATATGGGGACTTACTGGGTGGTCGAGACCAGGATACCAACCTACGAGAGGTCATGGTGGTGAGTGGAGGAGGGAGGGGAGGGGTTGGGGCAAGGGGGAGAGGGGGAAGAGGCGGGAGGTGGAGAGGTCATCATCATTTGTAACTAAACTAAAACAAGATAAATTTCCATAGGTAATCAGGTAAACATTAGTACCTTTGTAACAGCTTTAGCAAATTGACTCGGCTGCACATCATTATCCTCTGGGCCATTCCAGCCTTCCACAATTTGGGGTAATTTTCTAAGATTTGCAAGCAACCTCTCTCTCATTATCTGGACAAGTTTGTTGTGAATTTCATCTCGATGGATCTTGTAGTCCTGTTATTTCATTTAAAAAACTTCTATGAAATTGCGTGAAAGGACAAAAAAGGATAGTTGCATTCAAGACTCATGAATCGCCGTAACTCATAAATGCCAATATAAAAAATTAGAATTGCACCTGAGCTACTCTATCCAGTTCAGACATTAACAGATGTTTGCGCGCTTCAGGTATTTTCAGGAAAAGTACTCGCCTGATATCTGCAGTTTCAAGGAAAACTTATAAAAACTGGAAAGAAAATATATCATGGTCACTCACTGCATTTCACAGCATATATCCCGTCACTCGAGTTGTTCTGCCATCATTTTTGTATACAAGATTGTAGCTAGTACTAGTTATTAGTGTTTGAACTCTTTAATATGTAAGAGACTCAATTGTACCATGTGATTAATATGAAGCTATGACCACGTGTGGTCATTTCTCAGTTTTGTATGAGACTTAGGTCTCCTTGGGTCAGTGTCTTGTAGCTATAGAGTATGGACATTGTGAGACAGAATTAGTACTTCAAAATTTTATGGAAGTAGGATCCAAAAATAGCAAATCAATACAGTGCATGTTTGGTTCCTAGCATCAGCAATTCAGTGCAGCAAAAGAAAAATCATGACAAACTCATGGGGTAATTACAGTTTGGACATACTGTGCTAAAAAAATTTAATTGGTTAGGCAGTAGACTGGTACGAAAAACACATGGCCTTTAGAACTCCAGTAGCTAAGCATCCTTTAGTACTCCAAGAATGTAGAAATGGTAATTTGTAGAAGATTTAAACAAATGGTTACCTGGAATTAAAGAATGCATAAAACTAATGATTTGACTCGCCAAAGCTAAATGCTTAGACGTAATTGATTTAAGTCCAGACACCTGAGAAGCAAAACAGAAAAAAAAGGTCAGTAAATTAGGAGTATTGCAAGGAAGAAAACTGAGCTTCTAAATCAAAAAAGCTCTTGAGGTTGGTATTGGCTGTACTGAAAAATAAATAAAAATTGATTAAAATAGTGTCCAAATAGGAACAGCTTATTTTGCAACTAGTTGTTCCATGCAGTGATGCATGTGATTCAGTGTATGCACCTCAGGTTGTTTAAAAAATGCAGACATTACTCACGTCAAGTGAAAATCACATTAAACATTTGTACACAGTTGCCAATGAAATAAAGAGGCATTCTTAATAACTGAAATGGCATGCTGACATACCTGCATGGCTCCTGCACCGAGAACAAGTTGGCAAGTCCTAGTGTTGAAAAGCTTTAATATTTCCACAACACGTTGGACCACCTCCAAAGATAGTGATGGTAAACATTTACTGATGTCAACATATTCGGATAACATCTTCAACAGTATCAAACCACTGCAAAACCAATAAAGCATTGTTAGAGAGAGGCATGGGTTCCAAAAGAAGAAAATATTTTTCCTAAAACGCACAGGAGAGTTGTGCATCATTATATTAAGGCCCCGTTTGGTTTGAGATTAGTCCCTCCATTTTCATAAATAGCCAAATGGTGTGACTAAAAGGGATTAAACCATATTAATTCCACCTTTTGCGCCTCATTTATTTCAGTTGCGCTAATGGCGGGACAATGTTAAAGGACATTTTAGTCTTCTCATGAGTCACTTAATGTGTTCTGAATATATTTATAGTCTCAACAACCAAACAAGGCAGGGACTAAACTTTAGTCCCTCGACTAAACTTTAGTCTCTGGACTAAATGAACCAAACAGGCCCTAAGAATAGATGAGTTCCAAAACAGACCAGTACAAGAAATAAAGAAGCCACTTTACGGTGGCCAAAACAGAAAATACATAAAGCCATAAAGGAGTCGATAACTACTCCAAGGATACTACCACAGCCTAACCTCCATGAAGAAAATATTTTTATATTAAAGAAACAACTTAGAACAGTGAACTCAAAATAACGAGAACAAATCAATAAATACATGCCTGTAACAAATACTACTATTTATTTAAACTAAATTTACAGAATACAGACTGATAGCTACCCAACAGTCAAACACATTTTATTTCAGCAGCAAAGTTCATAAGTAGAGACTAAATAACGATTTATTGAAAGGTAAATATAGATGACTAACCAGTTTACCATATGATAGCCAACACCTCCATGTACAATCGTTTGCAAGGTGGACTTTAGATTCCCGGCAACATTATTTTCAGTCTGTGAAGTGAATTCAACCTTGTTTTCACCAGTCCCGGATGTTACTTTGCCATTATCAGCAATATTTTTAGCTGAATATGTAGGTTCTTGACTTGTAGACCGATGATCACTAAACTTTGAGTTATCATCAGTGCTAGGCATCTCCATGCCATTAACAGAAGAATAAGTGGATGAAAGTGAAAGAACGATTGCTTGAAACTCTTCAGGAACATCCACAGCAACCCACGTCTCTTGATCTAGAACTGCCTTGATTTTTGTCATCTTAAAAAAATAATGAAAGTTTTTAGTTTGAAAATTTAGGGGAAACACAATTTAGTTTAGCTAGTCTTAACTATCAAGGGCCTTGGATAATCCAAAACTCACATGATTTGACTTTTGAGCAGCCAGAGAAGATGAACTTCATTAATTGAAATATATTATTCCACCACCATTTTGATCTAAAAATAGTTCCCTTCGTTCCAAATTATGTCATTCTAGCTTTTCTAGATACATAATAAAAGCTAGTATCTAGACATAGTGTATATCTAGATGCATAACAAAATTTATGTATCTATAAAAGTTAGAACAACTTGTAATTCAAAATGGAGGGGGTATTTCAAAGTAAAGATCAACTATTAATAATGTAAAAATGGGTATAATAATCAAATTGAGCATCTGTGCTGTATTCAACTTGATGGACAACCAGTCATCCATAACTGAGGGAAAGTTAAGTGATTTTTTTTCCATTCAATAATGATGGTCAATAATTGTTTTGGAAGTTTCTAATCAAATAGGTGAAATTTGAATAATAGGGTTTAACTTCAACGACATAACTGCAACATTGTTTTACTGACCCGAACATTATGCTGATAATCAACGAATTGCTTCGATTGTTGATGTAGGATTCCACGAATGTTGTAACCCAACCTGCCTCCAATCTACAAGAATAAGAGGCTAAAGATAACATATAACTTGCTTATATGCAATAAAAGCAAATGATTTTGTGTATTTAATCCAAACAAGACATAACCTTTTCTGTAGCAGCTATAAATTCTTCTGTTATGTTGTAGATGATCAAGAATTCTTGAAGCCTTAACCTGGGATGTAAAGCAGAACGAACACCTAGCAGCTTAGCCCACCGTCCATGGGCAGCATCACAAGCCGCGAAAACTGCTTCAGTGTTCTCTCTCAAGACATCAGCCCTGCATGAAATGATAAATTGTGCTAATCTGCTACAGTAACTGATCACAGGCATACAGTGACATCAGAAATGAACTTATAATTTGCATCTTCACATGGAATAGACAATAGAGGGCAAGTTGCAGCTTAACTTACCGAACATTCTTTAACGAATTTATAATGGAAAAATCATTTGTTTTTCCTTGGACAAACGGGATCTTGGAAGTACTCTGTGTAAGAGTATTAGAGCCTCTTGAAGAGTCATTTTCTTGGGTATCAGAAATAACTGTACCACCATGTTGTAACATAGGATTACTAGCATCAACACTTAACGTTCCATCAAGGTTTCCCATGACCCACTCAACTATTCTTTTCACTTCAGCTGCTTGCTGTAGATGTACCTGAAATCATAAATATGTCGAAGCCATTATTATTGTGTGTGTGTGTGTGTGGGTGGGTGGGGGGGGATTACTAACATATGGTACCTAGTGGCAATTTGTATTTGATGTGCACCCATTTAATACAAAATCACATGTCATGAAAACAAATTAAAAATCAGGACATAGGCTATAGAGGCCAACATAAAGATTGCTTAGCTGAACCAAGTAAACCTCAATAAGGGATAAAAACAGTGCAGGCCTTATCCAAGTATACTTTATCCCTGAACACAAGAGCTAATTTACCCAGGATCAAATTTTCCTAGGACCTTTGTCCCAACTCCCAAATAGGAAAATGGAATTCTTATTAAGAGTTAATTTACCTGTACTATCCTGAAAATGGCAGATAAAAGTTGAACAAATCCTTCAGATGAAAGACTCCGCAACTTATTTGCTAAGGACTGGCCTCCAGCTGCAGTACGTTAAAAGGTCAACAGGCATAGAAAGGTTAACATAAAAAATGAAAAACTCAGAAAAGAGATAGTGACTGGGTGCAAATAATACCATCAGCATCGGTAGCTCTGTCTCCAGTTACTGAATCAGAATCTATTGATCTGGCAGTTAAAACTGGGAGTAACTCTCCTACTGTGGTTTTGATTGAAGCTTTCATAACAGTTATAAGTGTATCCCGGTAAATTCTGAGAACAGCAGGAAGTTTGTCCTGAAAATTTTAAAACAAATCACCATATCCTCATTGCTTCCACATACATAAATATTATATGGTTGTATTTGGTTCTGGGGTGGGCCAGGCATGAAGTGGGATATCCCACTTGGGACACTGGGGATGGAGTCATCCCTGGAGAGGAATATTCCTCTAGACACAAGGATACTCCTTCCTCTCCAAAATAGAGGTATGTGCTATTGTGCTCGTCATGACATCATCCCAGACGCTGATCCCCTCTACTTACCACTTCTCTCTTCCAGATGCCGGTAGGGGCGGGGGCAGCCACAAGGCAAAGGTCAAGGTTAGACCTCCGGCGGTGGATGGCCACGGACATGCCTGTGCGAGGGCAGGCGTTGACGGGCAGCGCTAGGGAGGAGGAGGCTGGGCGAAGGCTGGCGCTGCTGGTGGACAAGGTGGTGGCTGTTGCATCAGGTGGGTGCTGTGGCAATGGACACACCGAGTGAGAGTGCAGGCACAGGGCTAGCAGACGCATTGGGAGGTGGCGGTGGCAGTGGCATCGTGTTGGGTATGGCCACATTGATGTGCAGGCAAGCAGGAGAGGGAGGCGGTGACGTTGGCCGGTGACAAGGCCATGGACGGTGGGTGAAGGTGGACACCGATCGGGAAGTTGGCATGCCGACTCAGTGGGTATTGAAGAGGAAGATGGCCTAGGAACTTGACATCTAGGGTAAACCTAATGAATTGTCTAACGGATGTCCTATAACATCTCCCTTCGCGTCCCTCATACCAAACGCAAAACACGACGTCCCCATCCCCACAACCAAATGCAGAGATGGAACCATCCTATCCCATAAAACTGGATGGATCCATCGCATCCCTCTCAATGTTTCAAGTCGCCTGATCGCCTGGTCGAACCCTAGGACCAACCATGCGACAACCAGGGCGATTAGTCAACCCCTAGTTGGTCCTAGTCGGTCCCCGGTCGTCCTAGACCTTTTATACTAGTAGCTATACTTATATAGGTATATATATAAATATACCTATATATATCATATAAATTAGAACAAACAGATAGTGCATACAAATCAATAGACTGCTTTATTGTGAGTTGTGCCTGACCTGAACCTGACATCCCATCTTCTACAATTCTTTATCTCTCTATCAGCCTTGCAGCCCCTGCCTTAGGGTTTAGGACTTTAGGCAACCTTAGGGTTTCGGCAGAGGAGAGGACAGGTGGAACTTAATGTTCCTATAGATGGGCCAAAAACATTGGTCCTGTAGCCAACACAAAAATCCTAGCGCTAACGACCAGAAACTGGAAAAGTGGGCGACTAATCGCCCTTATCGTCGACTAATCGGATGATCTGGATAACCAGGCTCCCTAATCGAGTCGTCCAGCTAATCGGCTGTTAACAGGTGACCAGCCTGACTAATCGCAATTAGCCGGACGACCTGCAATCATTCTCTTGTCCCAAAACCAACCACCCCTAAGTATAGCGGTATTAGTCGCCTTGATACTAAACTTCTAGCAATATACATTCTCATAAACAATTTATATAGTACAACCTGAACTCATCTGTTAAGTTGTGTGACCTTTAATAATTCAAACTGCACTTATATGTAATTTTTATAACCGATAAACATCACATTCACTACACTAACTAGTTTCTGCTAATACATCAGTGACGTAAAGTATGACATAAAATTTTAAAGAGACAGCTTCACTTTCTGTCCAACTAACTTTTGAGAAGATATACTATTACTGGACGACTTAGCCTCGTGTCTCATCTCACAAGTTATAAATAAAATCAGACATGCTTCGTTCATCACTGTAGTTTGTTAAACTTTAAGCAAGGAAATACAACCAACTGCGCAATTAAAATAAAATAATTGTTGCTTACTCCTATTACACGTTTGAGGCCCAAGGGAGGCTCGACGTGAGGGGAAGTGTTGGAATATAATATAAGTGAATTGTCCAGCTCTTCCCATCAACTTAAGCTTTTGGGTTGAATTGGTCGGTGCATGCAACTTAATAGCTACAATACTTTTGGCATGCTAGAGTTTTTCATCACTGGGTTATCTACCACTGAATCGTTTCAGTGCAAAAGTTTGCCTCAGATGTGGCAGGCATTTTGCCCACCACAAAAAATGGAATTGTCATAATTGTCAGAACTCAGAAAAAGTTATGGTAAACTATGGGAATGATATGAACAAATCCAAGTGTTGATTGTGAGATTGTGTTAAACCCAAATATTATGCTATGGCCCTAGAAACCACCAAAATCATGTTGTATGAACACTCACTTTGTTCAGATCATGCCTCCATCTGAATCCCTAACCCAATACAAAAATTATCAAAATGAACAGACTCTCAGTAACAAAAAGTGAGCCTCATCAGTTATCATTCATTCAATTTCAATATTCTAGTTTTTATAGCTCTGTTTGGCACAAATGCTGCTTGTTGGAAAAGCAGCTTATCTGAGAAGCTGGTGAAAAGCAGCTTCTACTTGTGGTCTGATTTTGGTTCATTCTGAGAATCAGCTGAACTCATAAGCTGCTGCAGAAGCGCCCTGTTTGGTACAGCTCCTACTTAGATTGTGAAGTTGTGAAATAAGTTGTGTCAAACAGGGCCTATATACCTGTTTGGTACAGCTCCTACTTAGATTGTGAAGTTGTGAAATAAGTTGTGTCAAACAGGGCCTATATATGTTTCTACAGATTCATATATTTTTCCCCAAAACAGCAGATTAGTTTTTGACTAGAATGGGCAGTTAAAATCTGATTGTGACTCCTTTCATGATGTAATGTACAGAGTTCAAACAACTTTCCTGGACATGAACTGTTTTTTCTTCAGAAAACATATTTTTATGTACCTCTTGAAATGAAAATATAAACAAGTCTAGAAAATGCTTATAGTCATCCATATATCAAGGAACAAGAATTATGTATGCCGGAGTAAATTTTTAAAAAAGAAAGTAGCAAAGAGATGTCTCGTACGAATAAACATGTTAGACAAGGACTCATCTGCAATTGCCCCAGGCCTTGACAAAAAAAAAGGTAATTAGAATGTAAGACAATGATAGAACTAACCGTCCTCAGTAGGCAAATAATGAGGGGGAGGAGTCGATCCCTGAGAATAAAACTTTCCTCCTCATCTACATTACCCTGCAGTACAATGGTAAAGACATTGAAAGAGCATAAAACAAAAGGCGGGCACAAATCTATTAGTTCCATAGTGTGATACATCAGAAGTTACTGGCATTGTTAAGCAATAACAGATTTTTATTTTTAGTAGACGTGATTGTTTGGAGTTCATTGCACATTTGGAAAACATCAAAAGCAATGTTACCAAGTCGCCCGACTAACCGCGATTAGTCAGGCTGATCGGTGCCATGGCGATCAACTATGCACTACGATTAGTCATGATAAAATGATAAATTGTGCTTTGTCAAGCTGATCAGTGCGGTGACTAGGATTGATTAGACGATTTGATAATATTGATCAAAAGTACTTGTAAATGTCCATGGGAGTTATAGTGTATGATAAATGATGTAGTATGAAAATTTGGAAATCATCCAATACCACATGATTTTATTTGCTTCTACTGGGCACATGTTGAAGACAAAACTTTAGCCTTTCAGCTCAAGGAACTACAAGATAAGTAGGAAAAGGAAGAAATAACTTTTGGTTAGTTCAATTTCCCATTTTAAAGAACCTCCCAAGAGATGGTTTAAAAAGCATGCTATGTCATGAATCTATTGTTCTCAAAATAAATTTAACAAAAATAAGTATGCTGACAGAATCACTAAATACAACATCAGTATTCTCAACTTCAATTGGCAAATATATTAAAATATAACCTAAAGAGGATACATGCAAAGTGTCAAACAGGCTATTTACACAATCATATCACTATAAAATATTGTGGCAAATACAAGACATCAGTGCTAGAATAGAATGTGCTTGTATATCAGACTACAGTCATATCAGATCAGGGATCCACATGATTGTTCTATAATAGAAGACCCCTTAACTGACTCTGATTAAAGATAGGACACAATCAGGTTTGATCTGTCCCAGAGATAGCAGAGTTAGAATAGGAGTCGACTAAGGTAGTTGTACCCAAGTTGGACTCCCTGTCATGTTGTAATCCAATGGCAGCATTCTGACCTATAAATACTCGACCCCCCTTGGCTTAATAGGTCAAGACGAACAACTTAAACCTGGTGTCGTGTTTTCTTACATGGTAATCAGAGCCCTCTAGAACCCTAGCCGACAGCAACAACAAGTCCCCATCGTGTCTACCTCAAACTCTGTTGTGCCAACGCCCCTCCTAGGGAAATCTGTTACCAAGAACAACTTTGCGTTGCGGAAGGCCCGAAGACACAAGTTCTACCTATACTCAGGGGTGGGCAGCTCTAGGGTACCTCGATGGCTCGGCTGTTCCACCAAGAGAGAAGATCAACACCAAGAAAGGCGACGATTTGTCAAGGGAACCCAATTCAAAGTATACCCGTTGGATGGCACTTGAGCAGCAAGTCCTCAGCTTCCTCATGACCTTCATGGCTCGAGAAGTCATGAGTCAAGTTTCAACCTACTGAGAACCCCCAAGAGATGTGGTTTAAGCTCCAAAGACATATGTATCGCAGTCTAGGGCAAGGACTGTGAACATGAGGATCGCCCTAACAACCAGAAAAAGTAACATGATTATACTAGAATATGTAAGCAAGATGAAGTCTCTTACATATGAGATGGCATCTACAAAGAAGAACATAGATGAAGAACTCGTCTCGAACATCCTGGTGATACTTGATGAAGAGTGCAACCCGATGGTCTCTGCTCTGGTGGCCTATGTTGAGCAAATCACCGCGGCTGAAGCCACCTCCCAACTTCTCAGCTTTCACACTAATATGGATCTACTTCATGGATATCATCAAGCTTCTGCTTATGTTGTTGGTCAAGGGCACAGAGGCAACAACTGTGACCATAACCGTGGCCGAGGTAGAGGGCGTGGTGGTCCTCCTGGTGGTCGTGGCCATCAAGGTGCGCCTTTCTCCTCGTCTAATGGACGCCCACAAGCCCGACGCACTAACAAGATCTGCCAAGTCTATGGCAAAGTAGGGCATGTTGCCCTAGATTGCTGGTACAACTTCGATGAAAGCTACTCCTTCGACACCAAGACTATTGCTGCGGCCACGCATGGCTATGGTGTCGACACGAACTGATACATCAACATGGTTGCGACTTATCACATCACGTCTAATCTGGACAGGCTGACGGTCTAGAACAAATACAAGGGCACGGACTAGATCATCACAACCAACATTGGTCATGACGTTATTAATACCCTTGAAAACTTTGCATCTCAGTAATGGCTTGCATGTTCCTCAGGCTTCAAAGGCAGACACTTCCCTGTTCTTTTACAGCAAGGAAGATGTTACTATATTTCTCTTGGTTTATGTTGATGACATTATTGTTGCTAGCTCTTCACAAGATGCTATTGATGCTATGCTCAGAGACTTGAGTGTTCATTTTGCGTTGAAAGATCTAGGGCAGCTGCACTACTTTCATGGCATTGAGGTTCAGACAATTGATGATAGTATTCATTTGTCTCAGACGAAGTATGCTTCACATTGGCTCAGCAGAGTTGGAATGCTGAATTGCAAACCAAAATTGAGGATTGGTGAAGAATTGCTAGAGCCAAAAGATACAACAAGGCACAGGAGCATTGTGGGTGTCTTATAGTACTTGACTCTGACACGACTTGATTTAAAGTTGTCAGTCAATAAGGTGTGTCAGTTTTTGCATGCACCTGCCACTCAACATTGGAGCATTGTGAAGAGAATTCTCAAATATGTCAAGTTTACTCTTGAACATAGTCTAAAAATTGTAAAGTCTCCTATGCTTGTGAGTCAGTGTCTTCTATGATGCAGATTGAGCTGGTGATATTGATGATAGGCGCTCTATAGGAGGTTTTGCAGTATATCTTAGTAAGAATTTGTGTCTTGGTGTGCTCGCAAACAGCCCACAGTCTCAAGGTCAAGTACTAAACTTAAATATAAAACTATAGCCAACACCAGTGCAGAATTGATGTGGGTGCAGTCCCTTTTACAAAAGCTGAAGGTTTCTTGTCCTCCTATTGCAAGGACGCCCAGAAGTCTAGTGTGTACCCAATCAGATGTTCAGAAGAGATTATTTTAGAGGTTCAGAGCAGGCTGCCATGTGACGTTGCTTCCTTTGCCTGCAAATATTTGGGTCTCCCTCTTTCCCTGCATAAACTATCCAAGCAGCATTTCCAGCCCATTATAGAAAAAATAGCTGACCAGCTCCCAAATTGGAAAGCTGATTTGATGAATAGGGCTGGTAGAAGAGTTCTAGTGCAGCATGTCCTTACTGGTATGGCTGTTTATACAGTAATGGCAATTGATTCCCGGCTTTAGATGCAATTGATAAAATAAGAAAAGGGTTCTTATGGAGAGGTAGAAAAGAAGCAAAAGGAGGTCACTGCTTGGTTGCTTGGGGAAAGGTGTGCCGGCCCTTGAATTTGTGAGACTTGGGAATCTCTAGTCTCCCACACCTTTGTTGGGCTCTCCGAATGAGATGGTTATGGTTGCAGAAAACTGACCCAGGGCACCCATGGGCAGGTCTTCCCATTCAGGTTCCAAGTAAAGCTAGATCTTTCTTTTCTAAAGTTCTGATTACTGAGGTGGGAAATGGGGCAAACACAATGTTCTGGACAGATAGGTGGATTAACAGGAAAAGTGTCTCAGATATTGCTCCAAGTTTGTTTAGTTTAATCCCAAAGAGAATAACTAGAAGAAGAACTGTGCAAGAAGCTCTTCTGAACAAGAGATGGGTGGCAGACAATACAGGGGCTCTTACTGTCAGAGTCTTAATAGATTATTTGCACCTTTGGAACTCTCTGGTTGATTTTGAGCTACACCAGATTCTGAAGATATGCACATTTTCAGTCCAGCACCTGACGGCGTACATTCTGCAAAGTCAGCATACAGGGGCCTCTTCCTCGGGTCTTGCGCCTTTGCACAGTATCAAAGGATTTGGAAATCCTGGGCACCACCCAAGTGTCGCTTCTTCATATGGCTGGTGGCCCAGAACACATGTTGGACTGCAGATAGATTGGCAAAAAGGGGTTTGAATCATCCTCCGGCCTGTCTCCTATGCGATCAAGAGCCTGAGGATCTGAATCACTTGCTTGTGTCCTGTGTTTTTGCGAGAGAGTTCTGGTATAAGCTAATAAGGAGGTTTCGGTTACACAGCTTAGCTCCACAACCTGGTGCTGTTTCCTTTTTGGATTGGTGGGAGAGGGTTTCTGCTGGAGTTAATGGAATAATTGGCAAAGGACTGGACTCTCTAATCATCCTGGGAGCCTGGATGATCTGGAAACACCGAAATAGAGCGGTGTTTGATGGTGAAGCTCCAAACCTTTCTCTTCTCCTTGAGCAGACAGAAGAGGAAAGAAAAAGTTGGGAGTTCGCGGGAGCCAAAGGTCTATCCTTTTTTGCTGCCAGCATATAGGCTGTTGTAGTATTGAGTGTGTTTATGGATCCTTTTGTGTATGCCTGTGTGTGGTATCCATAAGGAGAATTTTTGTTTCTGGGCTTTCTTCAGGCCCTTGTCCTCTCTTCTTAATATATTATGGAGCGCAGTTCTCCTGCGCTCGAGAAAAAAAGGATTTGGTGTGATAATGTTGAAGCAACCTAACTTACAGCAAATCCAATGTTTCATAGTTATATGAAGCATGTTGAGATTGATTTTCATTTTAGACATTTGAAGGTCAGAATCATAGTTACAAAAGATCAAGTTGCAAAGGGCTTTACCAAGGCACTGACTATGCAAAAGTTGGCTTCATTTAAAGACAATCTTAATTTGTGCAAGTTATGATTGAGAGGGGATGTTAGAATAGAATGTGCTTGTATATCAAACTACAGCCATATCAGATTAGGGGTCCACACTGTTGGTCTATAATAGAGGAAGATCTTAAGCGACTCTGGTTGAAGATAGGATAGGATCAAGTTTGATCTGTCCCAAAGATAGCAGAGTTAGAATAGGAGCCAGTTAAGATAGGATAGGATCAAGTTTGATCTGTCCCAAAGATAGCAGAGTTAGAATAGGAGCCAGTCAAGATAGTTGGACTCCCTGTCATGTTGTAATCCTGATGGCAGTATTTTGCCCTATATATACTCAGCCCCTCGGCCTAATAGGTCAAAACGAACAGCTTAAACATAGTGTCATGTTTTCTTACAATCAACGCATCTGAAATCCAGTAAACCATAGACCAACTTGAGTTATATACAACTGCAAGATTCGAAATGCACACACCTCATGGTCTGTCCCATTCAATGGGCTGGAAGCCTTTCTTTTCACAGTTGATAAAATCATAGCATCTACAGCTTTTCCATCAGGAACAGCAGCATGCACAAATTCTGCTGAAAGAATGCTACAGGGATGAATATTACCAAGTTAAACAGCAATTAACTAATGATAGAACTTAGAAGGCATGAATGAATGGTATCACTTTTCTAGTGGCCAAACAGAACAAAATTCAAGGTCCTAATATTAATATTCAGAATACAGTTTATTTTTCTAGAATTTCAATGTCCAGTAGATAATTGGTTTGCTGGATAATTATGAAGCAATATGGTCACCCAATTCACTTGATATATCTGACCACAATAACTCATCCAAATTTGTTGTCCGGATTTTCTATTTAAAAGAAGGGTGTAAGAATCAAGAGCTTAGACATGATGCACATACTAAAATGCTAAATCTATTTAGCAATCCAACATATAAAAGTTCAGTCAAATAAACCACAGTTCTAGGAAAGGAAAAGGGTGGAATGCATTCTTTTCACATTGGGACGAATTACAAAAAGAGAACAATTATTGGCCCTTCCTAAAAACAAGCTAGCTTATCTCTATGGCTAGAGAATATTCCCAGCGTTTCAGTCAGAACTCGCACATGTTTCCACATCAAGAGTAGCCTGCAAATACTCATGTGATCTAAAAGCTCTTGTTTCTATGTTAAAACTGTGCATCCGTTGAGTATTCAAATTTATGTTATTTAATCAGAAAATACCTGTTCACTGAATCTAGTGATGTTCCCAGCTGATCTCGAATATGCCAAAAGCAATAAAGCCCAGCAAGTTCATCAGTATCCTGATTGACAAGAACAAAAGTTCATGGACTGTCATAGTATAAGTTACGTATGTTGCACGTTTCTAAGATAGTGGCCATTGAAGATAAAGTATTTGTAGGCATATGGCAATTAAAATAATTAGATAGTTTGATTCATTGGGAATGCCCAATTGTTGATGTGTCAACAGTACATTGTATCAGATCATAGTAAACGAGCTGGGTAACTTACTAGCAGATTTTGCAAGTTATCAATGACATCGAGGGCACCAGCACAATCTGCTGCTGCGACAAGCTGCAAATGTAGAACAAGATTAACAAATGAAAGCAGACAAAATAGGCTTGTCACATCAAAATTACAAGATTTAGTACGAAAGCAACTTTCCTTGTTGCAGCCCAAGTCTAAACAGTTTTAGGCATGGAACGACAGGATTGCTAATCCAAAAAATATCTCTACAAGATCTCATATTCACATACTAGTGATTTTACTGGCATGGATGATAATGATGATGTCCAGTTTTGCTAGCAGAATGTAGTATCATCGTTTGCACTGGGGCCAATAATGCATTTGTCCATCGCTATTTTTACAGTGTTCCAAGGTGGCAATGCAATTGCAAGCACCATCGATGTTCAGGCCCCTTTGTATTGAAAATTTGAGCAGTCATGGGATTATAAGGCACATACACAAGATCAACTACCTTGAACAAAGCCATGATAGGCTTTTAATAAGCATTAACAGCTAGATGCCTACAGATAAGCAAATGGTGGACGTGTTCTTTCCATTACGAGGTGTGGCAACGGTCCATCAACAAATAATATTTAATCTCTAAGTTTTTCTCATATAACAAGTTCCAAATATACCACAGTGTAGTTCCATATTGGGCTACATTTGATATTCACATTTGTAATAGCCCGTGAGAATATATGGTGTAGTGAATATATCCAAATCATTTCGGACAACTACATTATGGTCAACAAGCAAGATACAAGGAGAAACAAAGTTGTCTGGTAAATGCACTCACCAGCTTGAGCGCGGTAAGCGCCTGGCTGACATAGAGGATGACAGTTAGCTTCTGCTGCAGCGTCACAAGGTTGCCTCGGGTAGCATTGAGCTCTTGCACCTGCCTCGCTGCCCCGACGAGGTCCCCCGTGAGAACCCGGACCACCTCTCTGAGCTCGCGGATCCTCCCTACAGTCGTGACTATCTCCCCATCAAGCCCGCGCAGCCGGCCCTGTGCTTCGTAGAAGGACTCGGACCGGAGCGCTATCTCCCGCACAAGGTGGGCTTCAACGACGTCGAGGTGCTGTCCGAGGCGCTCCTGAAGCGCTTCATCATCGAGCGGGCAGGCGACCTGGAAGGTGGGCCCGTCCTCGAGCGCGAAGTCCTCCTTGAAGAAGAGCGCGGGCACCTCGCGGAGGCAGGCGGCGAGGCCAGAGGAGACCGCTGGGGCGCCCTCGGCGTCAGAGGCGGCGGCGAGCTCGGCGCTGGCGTGGAGGCGGATGTCGGCGAAGCGCGCGAAGGGGTCGGAGACAGCGGCAAGGTAGGGCGCGAAGTCGGCGCGAGTGACCTCGCAGGGGTGCGACGGCGGTGGTGGAGCCGCATCGGGTAGCGTGATGGTGGGAGGCGGCCAGGACAACCAGGAGTACGAGGAGGCGGCGGCGGAGGGGAGCGGGTTGTTGAGGAGCGCGGTGATGGACTGCGGGACGCCGCCGGGGGGCCCGGTGGAGGTGGGGGACTCGGTGGAGGATGAGACGGAGGCGACGGAGGTGGTGCGGAGAGGCGGGCGCGACGCCATCGCGGCGATCCGCGGCGGCAGTGGGATCAGCGGAGGTGAGGCATGGGAAGATCGGGATCTGGGAGGCGCGGGAGCGAAGCAAGGTTGGGTGGGAGGGGTGTCAGATCTAGCCCCTGGACGAAGGGGAGAAGAGAGGGAGCAGGTGAATGTTTTTTTTTTCTCCTGGAGTTTCTCCTCGTCCTTTCTTTTTTGGCAAAATTTCACTGGGATTGTTCGGTTTATTCTCATTTCAGGCCTTGTTGTTATTGATCTTATATATGTATTTGGTGGGATTAGAATAGATTTTGACTTATTATGAATTTAAACCGGCTCAGGGCCTGTTCGGTTGTACCGGAATGAGCCAGGATTTATTCCAGCTCATCAAAATCTATATAAATTAGAGAAGTAATCCGGCTAGGAATTAATCCGGGCCTTCAATCCGGAACAACCGAACAGGGCCTCAATCTCATTCAACACATGTGGATTATCACCAAAACAAACAAGCCCAAGTGAATTGAGTGGGATTGATGTGTATTTTGACTTGCTATGGATTTAATCCAACTTAATCTTACCCAATCCACATGGATTAACTACAAAACGAACAAGCCCTCAAGTGGTGCATGTTTATATTCGATCACTATGTGCTATAAAAGTTAAAGGGCTTGTTCGCTGCGGCTTTAATCCGGCTGCGGCTGCGGCTTCTACAGTATTTTTCTCTCTATGGATTGCAGCTGCAGCAGT
Source organism: Zea luxurians (assembly GCA_029449295.1). Classification (NCBI taxonomy): domain Eukaryota; kingdom Viridiplantae; phylum Streptophyta; class Magnoliopsida; order Poales; family Poaceae; genus Zea; species Zea luxurians. The sequence goes on along the minus strand of JAOPSE010000033.1, from coordinate 23,028,963 downwards.
CCAAACGGCTTTAATCCAGCCGCAGCGAACAGCCTGAAAAATTAGTATAAAACATAAATACAAACGATAAACATCACTATAATATGCAAAATCCATTTAACAAAATATAACCGTAACACTAATCTTATATTGACATATAAATATGTAATACTTTTATAAATACACCGAGGAGCGAGAGAGCAACGACCAAGGAGGCGGTAAGTAAGTATGCTGAGAGCGAACCCCAGGATCACGAAGGTCGCGCCGCCGACGAAGTTAGGATCGACGAAGGAGGCGTCAGGGACACCGAAATTATTAAGTATCGGGCTTGGGCACGATTGGTCCAGCCTTTCAGTTGGACCTACACAATTGTTATTGTTTGATCATGTTTATGATGAGGGTCGAACGACGGTGGATTACTGGATCAGATCGTTCGGTGATGTCTTCTGCCTCGTCGCACTGTTGGATTTGAGCACTATTATTTATGTGCTACTTTTTACATTTGCGTGCCAAAGCATCAGGATCTGTTAAAATTTTGGTCATACATGGCTGATCTAATCTCCACTAACTAAATCGAACCTTGTGCCTTTGTAACTGCCTTTGTAACTGAGGATTTTCCTAGAATTTGATGTGCTAATTAACCATATTGGCAAGCCTTGCCGATGTATTGGGTCATTTAATGTACCCCTTGCAAATAAGACATTCCTCATATCTGTGCTCTTTGAATACTAAAACATGCAAAATTATTATGGCAAAATATCACTATAGCACGGATAAAGGAGAGATCGCTAAGAAAACACCATTACTTGTTAAACTTGTAAAAAGAAAAGGTAATAAAAAGAGAACTAAATCAGCAAAAGTTTATCTATTCACAAAATCAAAAGCAATGCATAAATTTACATGCATGCCTAAATAAAAAGAATAAACTTGCAGAGCTTACAATAGTAAGGAAGCAGAGAAATCAGACTTGTTGTATCTAGCCCCTAAGTTATACTTAGTAACAGCAGCTGAAATACTGTCAAACCCAACCTCAGTACTAATGGTAAGTTCACTTGTGCCGACAGTTGAAGCGAGCTCAACCAAATGTGTTGATGGCAAACCAATGGTCTGAATCACTGAAAAATGATTGTAGGCATATTTTAACAAAAAAATAAAAAGGAATAACTAATATGGCAAAAAATCAATGGAAATTGGTGAGTGAAATTTAGATCATAAGCCATTGATGTAAATATAATTGACAAACATAACATGCAAGTAAGATACACCTCAGTTAAGACTTCTTGCACATATGTACAAGAGATCTACAAGTACATAAAGTATTAATTAACACATAAAGTTCGCTAGCACAGAAATCTGACCATAAAATGTATATGTGCTTGTTGTACCACATACCACAATAGATAAAGTACTTCACAAATACTCCCAATAAATATGAAATGACAACCATTATGTAGAACGTTTAGTGAAAGGTAGAACTCACAGGATTGAGTCTATATTTATCTGCACGTGTCTTATCCACCATAGAATATAGAATACAACGACAAAATTATGGGCAGTTTCTCTTTGAATGCACACCATAAATGAAGGGAATAACTGAAAAGGAACTAAGTATTAGGCATCTAATGATGATTATATAGATTTTCTACTACCCACCAGAGCCATTCAGTGCATTCTTACCCGGTCAGAATAACATAGACTATCAAGCCCATAGTAGAAATCATTTGGCAAAGTGCATAGAATGGCATGAGGCACGACAATTGAAAACTAAGGCCTGTAAAGACGGTTGAGAAGAAGGTGCTTGCCTTTTGCTTTCTTCCCCATGTTTGCGAATGGAACAGGGCCTTTGCTCATCCTTCCAAATGTAGCAATCCTCCCGTGGCCAACTTTTAGAAAAAACAAGTACATGTTAATTCAAAACCAAGCAACATAATTAGAGGAAGCATAGTGAGATGTCTAGAACCAATCATCCAACACAATTCTTCAAAGTAGCATCAGCAACATACTACTAACTCATTTTTGCTCAGAACGAACAGCACTTTTGAAAGGGAAATGTGCCCTTGGGCCATTTCTAAGTATTTTGGTGATTGAGTGTCAACACATGTGCTTAATTGTGAATTTATGTACATGGATGAACAAGGTGCAAATCATGAAGTAAAGGTATGTTTCTAAGCCTTAGTACATTGGTTTTGTGTACTAATATATTTGTCTAAGTGTTAGAAACAGAAAGAAGAATAAGAGAAAAAGACTTGGCTGTGTTCAGCCGAGTGTCAGTTCGGTCTGGAGCACCGGACTGTCCGGTGTGCACCGGACAGTGTCCGGTGCGCCAGGCCGACTCGGCGCGAAGTGGCCGCTCTCGGGAATTTGCCGACGGCGTACGGCTAAAATTCACCGGACTGTCCGGTGTGCACCGGACTGTCCGGTGAGCCAACGGTCGGCAGGGCCAACGGTCGGTCGCGCATTCTGCGCGGGACACGTGGCCGAGCCAACGGTCGGAAGACGGCACCGGACTGTCCGGTGTGCACCGGACATGTCCGGTGCGCCAACGGCTCCAGATCTGCCAACGGTCGGCAACGGTCGGAAGCGCCAGTTATGGAAACAAATCGGGCACCGGACAGTGTCCGGTGTGCACCGGACTGTCCGGTGCCCCCGACGACAGAAGGCAAGGATGGCCTTCCGGATTTGCTCTCAACGGCTCCTAGCTGCCTTGGGGCTATAAAAGGAGCCCCTAGGCGCATGGAGGAGACACACAAGCAACCTTTGAGCATTCTTGATCATCCACACTCAGTCTCTGCGCATTTGTTTGTCATTCTAAGTGTTTCGAGCTCCGTTCTAGTGAGAACTTTGTGATACTCTTGTGAGCTCGATTCTTGGCCGTGTGTGTGCGCGTTTCGCTGTGGATTTGTGTGTGTTGCTTCCCTCCCTTACTCTGTGCTTCTTTGTGATCATATACTTGTAAGGGCAAGAGACTCCAATTTGTGGAGATTCCTTGCAAACGGGATAGTGAAAGGCAAAACAAAACACCGTGGTATTCAAGTGGGTCTTTGGACCGCTTGAGAGGGGTTGATTGCAACCCTCGTCCGTTGGGACGCCACAACGTGGAGTAGGCAAGCGTTGGTCTTGGCCGAACCACGGGATAAACCACTGTGTCACCTCTGTGCTTGATCTCTTGTGGTACTGTGTTTTGTTGAGACTTCTCTTTAGCCACTTGGCAATTATTGTGCTAACACTTAACAACTTTTTGTGGCTTAAGTTTTAAGTTTCACAGGATCACCTATTCACCCCCCCCCTCTAGGTGCTCTCAATTGGTATCAGAGCCGTTCTCTTCACAAAGGGACTAACCGCCCGAAGAGATGGATCCTAAGGGGAAGGGTATCGTGATCAACGACAAAGAGAAGGAATCCTTCGTCAATGAGCCGAAGGACGACAAGCCTACCGACTCCGGCTCGGGTCATAGACGGAAGGAAGGGAAGAAGAAGAAGACAAGGCGCATCAAGGAGATCGTCTACTACGACAGCGATGAGTCTACTTCTTCCCAAAAGGACGAAGACCACAACGACTACGAGAGAAGGAAACCGGTTAATTCGAACTTTTCTTTTGATTACTCTCGTATTCCGCAAAGTTCACATTCACATTTGCTCTCCATTCCACTCGGCAAGCCCCCACACTTTGATGGAGAGGACTACGGATTTTGGAGCCACAAAATGCGTAGTCACCTATTCTCTCTCCATCCTAGTATATGGGAGATTGTAGAGAGTGGAATGCACTTTGATAGTTCGGATAGTCCCATGTTCATTAATGAACAAATTCATAAGAATGCACAAGCTACTACTGTTCTTCTAGCTTCCTTGTGCAGGGATGAATACCATAAAGTGAGCGGCTTGGATAACGCCAAGCAAATCTGGGACACCCTCAAGATTTCTCATGAGGGGAACGACGTCACCTTGCTCACCAAGATGGAGTTGGTGGAGGGTGAGCTTGGACGGTTCGCAATGATAAGGGGCGAGGAGCCGACGCAAACATACAACCGGCTCAAGACCCTTATCAACAAGATAAGGAGCTACGGAAGCACACGATGGACGGACCACGACGTCGTCCGCCTAATGCTCAGGTCATTTACCGTTCTTGATCCTCATTTGGTGAACAATATACGTGAAAATCCCAGGTACACCAAGATGTCGCCCGAAGAAGTTCTTGGGAAATTCGTTAGCGGGCGAATGATGATCAAGGAGGCGAGGTATGTGGACGATGCCTTGAATGGTCCAATCAACGAGCCGCAACCTCTTGCTCTCAAGGCAACACGAAGCAAGGAGGCGCTACCTAGCAAGGTGGCACAGATTGAGGCGGCCAGACTCAATGATGAAGAGATGGCTCTCATCATCAAGAGATTCAAGACGGCGCTAAATGGTCGCAAGGGGCAGCCAAGCAAGACCAGGACAAAGGGGAAGCGCTCATGCTTCAAATGCGGTAAGCTTGGTCATTTTATCGCTAACTGTCCCGATAATGAAAGTGACCAGGAAAAGGGGAACAAAAGAGAGAAGAAGAAGCAATACAAGAAGGCAAAGGGCGAGGCACATCTAGGAAAGGAGTGGGACTCGGATTGCTCTTCGTCCGACTCCGACAACGAAGGACTCGCCGCCACTGCCTTCAACAAATCGGCTCTCTTCCCCAACAAGCGTCTCACATGTCTTATGGCAAGGGAGAAGAAGGTGAGTACTCAAGACTCCACTTATGCTTCTTCTAGTGATAGTGAGTCTAGTGATGATGATGACATAGATTATTCATGCTTGTTCAAGGGCTTAGATAGATCTAAGATAGATAAAATTAATGAGTTGATTGATGCTTTGAATGATAAGAATAGATTACTGGAAAAACAAGAGGATCTTTTATATGAGGAGCATGATAAATTTGTTAGTGCACAAAATTCTCTTGCTCTAGAAATTAAAAGAAATTAAGTGCTTTCTAGTGAATTATCTTCCTGTCATGAAACCATTGCTGCTTTAAAAGGTGTTAATAATGATTTAAATGCTGAATTAGAAGTAGCAAATAAATCTAATTCTTGTGTAGAACATGTTATGATTTGCACTAGGTGTGAGGATTTCGATATTGATGCCTGTAGTGAACACCTAGTTTTAATCTCAAAATTAAATGAGGAATTGGCTAGTCTTAATGCCCAACTTAAGACTAGCAAGAGTGAAGTTGATAAAATAAAATTTGCAAGGGATGCCTACACGGTTGGTAGACACCCCTCAATTAAGGATGGTCTTGGCTTCAAGAGAGAGGCCAAGAACTTAACAAGCCATAAGGCTCCCATCTTCGTCAAGGAGAAAGGGAAGGCCCCTATGGCTAGTAGTGCTAAAAGGAACCATGCTTTTATGTATAATGATAGGAGAAATGCTAGAAATGCTTATAATGATTTTAATTCACATGTTTATGATTCTCATGCCATGTTTGCTTCTAGTTCTTCTTATAAGCATGATAGAAATATGTGTAGGAGAAATATTGTGCATATGCCTAGGAGAAATTTTACTCATGTTCCTAGAAAAGTTGTGAACAAACCTTCTACCATTTATTATGCTTGCAATGCTCCCTTTGCTATTTGTAGAAAGGGTAAGAAGGTAATTGCTAGGAAGTTAGGGGCAAGATGCAAGGGAGATAAAACTTGCATTTGGGTCCCTAAGGATATTTGTGCTAACCTTGCAGGACCCAACATGAGTTGGGTACCTAAGACCCAAGCCTAAATTTGCCTTGCAGGTTTATGCATCCGGGGGTTCAAGCTGGATTATCGACAGCGGATGCACAAACCATATGACGGGGGAGAAGAAGATGTTCACCTCCTACGTCAAAAATAAGGATTCCCAAGATTCAATTATATTCGGTGATGGGAATCAAGGCAAGGTAAAAGGGTTAGGTAAAATTGCAATTTCTAATGAGCACTCAATCTCTAATGTGTTTTTAGTAGAGTCTCTTGGTTACAATTTGCTATCTGTTAGTCAACTATGCAACATGGGGTACAACTGTTTATTTACAAACGTAGATGTGTCTGTCTTTAGAAGATGTGATGGTTCACTAGCTTTTAAGGGTGTACTAGACGGCAAGCTTTACTTAGTTGATTTTGCAAAAGATGAGGCCAGTCTAGATGCATGCTTAATGGCTAAGACTTGCATGGGCTGGCTGTGGCATCGCCGCTTAGCACATGTGGGGATGAAGAACCTCCACAAGCTTCTAAAGGGAGAACATGTGATAGGTCTAACCAATGTTTATTTCAAAAAAGATAGACCTTGTGCAGCTTGTCAAGCAGGTAAACAAGTGGGAGGAGCGCATCACAGCAAAAGTGTGATGACCACGTCAAGACCTCTGGAGCTGCTGCATATGGACCTCTTCGGACCCGTCGCCTATCTAAGCATAGGAGGGAGTAAGTATGGTTTAGTTATTGTTGATGACTTTTCCCGCTTCACTTGGGTGTTCTTTTTGCAGGATAAGTCTGAAACCCAAGGGACCCTCAAGCGCTTCCTCAGGAGAGCTCAAAATGAGTTTGAGCTTAAGGTGAAGAAGATAAGGAGCGACAACGGGTTCGAGTTCAAGAACCTTCAAGTGGAGGAGTTTCTTGAGGAGGAAGGGATCAAGCACGAGTTCTCCGCTCCCTACACACCACAACAAAATGGTGTGGTAGAGAGGAAGAACAGGACGCTAATCGATATGGCGAGGACGATGCTTGGAGAGTTCAAGACCCCCGAGTGCTTTTGGTCGGAAGCTGTGAACACGGCTTGCCACGCCATCAACAGGGTCTACCTTCACCGCCTCCTCAAGAAGACTTCGTATGAGCTGCTAACCGGTAACAAACCCAATGTATCGTACTTTCGTGTATTTGGGAGCAAGTGTTACATTCTAGTGAAGAAGGGTAGAAATTCTAAGTTTGCTCCCAAAGCTGTAGAAGGGTTTTTATTAGGTTATGATTCAAATACAAAGGCGTATAGAGTCTTCAACAAATCATCGGGTTTGGTTGAAGTCTCTAGCGACGTTGTATTTGATGAGACTAATGGCTCTCCAAGAGAGCAAGTTGTTGATTGTGATAATGTAGATGAAGAAGATGTTCCAACGACCGCTATACGAACCATGGCGATTGGAGACGTTCGGCCACAGGAACAAGATGAACGAGATCAACCTTCTTCCTCAACGACGGTGCATCCCCCAACTCAAGACGATGAACAGGTTCATCAACAGGAGGCGTGTGATCAAGGGGGAGCACAAGATGATCACGTGATGGAGGAAGAAGCGCAACCGGCACCTCCAACTCAAGTTCGAGCGATGATTCAAAGGGATCATCCCGTCGACCAAATTCTGGGTGACATTAGCAAGGGAGTAACTACTCGGTCTCGACTAGTTAATTTTTGTGAACATTACTCTTTTGTCTCCTCTATTGAGCCTTTCAGGGTAGAGGAGGCCTTGCTAGATCCGGATTGGGTGTTGGCCATGCAGGAGGAACTTAACAACTTCAAGCGCAATGAAGTTTGGACGCTGGTGCCTCGTCCCAAGCAAAATGTTGTGGGAACCAAGTGGGTGTTCCGCAACAAACAAGACGAGCACGGAGTGGTGACAAGGAACAAGGCTCGACTTGTGGCAAAAGGTTATGCCCAAGTCGCAGGTTTGGACTTTGAGGAGACTTTTGCTCCTGTGGCTAGGCTAGAGTCCATTCGTATCTTGCTAGCATATGCCGCTCACCATTCTTTCAGGTTGTACCAAATGGATGTGAAGAGCGCTTTCCTCAACGGGCCAATAAAGGAGGAGGTGTACGTGGAGCAACCCCCTGGCTTCGAGGATGAGCGGTACCCCGACCACGTGTGTAAGCTCTCAAAGGCGCTCTATGGACTTAAACAAGCCCCAAGAGCATGGTATGAATGCCTTAGAGATTTCTTAATTGCTAATGCTTTCAAGGTTGGGAAAGCCGATCCAACTCTTTTCACTAAGACTTGTGATGGTGATTTGTTTGTGTGCCAAATTTATGTCGATGACATAATATTTGGTTCTACTAATCAAAAGTCTTGTGAAGAGTTTAGCAGGGTGATGACGCAGAAATTCGAGATGTCGATGATGGGCGAGTTGAACTACTTCCTTGGGTTCCAAGTGAAGCAACTCAAGGACGGCACCTTCATCTCCCAAACAAAGTACACGCAAGATCTGCTAAAGAGGTTTGGGATGAAGGACGCCAAGCCCGCAAAGACGCCGATAGGAACCGACGGACACACCGACCTCAACAAAGGAGGTAAGTCCGTTGATCAAAAAGCATACCGGTCCATGATAGGTTCTTTGCTTTATTTATGTGCTAGTAGACCGGATATTATGCTTAGCGTATGCATGTGTGCTAGATTTCAATCCGATCCTAAGGAGTGTCACTTGGTGGCGGTGAAGCGAATTCTTAGATATTTAGTCGCTACGCCTTGCTTCGGGATCTGGTATCCAAAGGGGTCTAACTTTGACTTGATTGGGTACTCAGATTCCGACTATGCTGGATGTAAGGTCGATAGGAAGAGTACATCGGGGACGTGCCAATTCTTAGGAAGGTCCCTGGTGTCATGGAACTCTAAGAAACAAACCTCCGTTGCCCTATCCACCGCTGAGGCCGAGTATGTTGCCGCAGGACAATGTTGTGCGCAACTACTTTGGATGAGGCAAACCCTCCGGGACTTTGGCTACAATCTGAGCAAAGTCCCACTCCTATGTGATAATGAGAGTGCTATCCGAATAGCGGAAAATCCTGTTGAGCACAGCCGCACAAAGCACATTGACATCCGGCATCACTTTTTGAGAGACCACCAGCAAAAGGGAGATATCGAAGTGTTTTATGTTAGCACCGAGAACCAGCTAGCCGATATCTTTACCAAGCCTTTAGATGAGAAGACCTTTTGCAGGTTGCGTAGTGAGCTAAATGTCTTAGATTCGTGGAACTTGGATTGAATTGTAGCATACATGTATTTATGCCTTTGATCATGTTCTTTCTGCATTTTGTTGCTTATTATGGTGCTCAAGTTGTACAAACACTCCCTGGACCTCACAAGTCCGCTGCAAAGTGATGCACATGTTTAGGGGGAGATGTGCTACAACTTGACCCTTTGAGACTAACCATATGCTTGAGTTTACTTGCTTTAGTCTCAAAGGAGAATTGAAAGGGAAAAGGTGGACTTGGACCATGCAAAACTTCCACTGCACTCCGATGAGAGGGTAACTTATTCCAAGTCCATCTCATTAACTCTTATTGCCATTTGCTCTTAATTGAAGATTTTGGTGAGGCAATGGGGTTAAAGGGCCAAAATTGATCCCGTTTTGGTGCTTGATGCCAAAGGGGGAGAAAATAAAGGCCAAAGCAATAAATGGATCAGCTACCACTTGAGAAATTTGAAAATAGTAGAGTAGAGCTTTTGGTTTGTCAAAAGTAGAGCTTTTGGTTTGTCAAAACTCTTTTTGTTGTCTCTCTTATCAAAGTTGGCTTCTTGTGGGGAGAAGTAGTAATTATGGGAAAAAGGGGGAGTTTTTGAACTCTTTGATCAATCTCTTTTGAAATGGCTCTCTTTATGCTTCAACATGTGTGTTTGACTTAGAGATAGAGATTTGAGTTTGGTTTTCAAAAACAAACCAAGTGGTGGCAAAAGATGATCCATATATGCCAAAATTGAATCAAAATAAATTTAAGTTTTATTTGAAGTGAGTTTGCACTTGTTCTAGTTGCTTTATGTTGTGTTGGCATAAATCACCAAAAAGGGGGAGATTGAGAGGGAAATGTGCCCTTGGGCCATTTCTAAGTATTTTGGTGATTGAGTGCCAACACATGTGCTTAATTGTGAATTTATGTACATGGATGAACAAGGTGCAAATCATGAAGTAAAGGTATGTTTCTAAGCCTTAGTACATTGGTTTTGTGTACTAATATATTTGTCTAAGTGTTAGAAACAGAAAGAAGAAGAAGAGAAAAAGACTTGGCTGTGTTCAGCCGAGTGTCAGTTCGGTCTGGAGCACCGGACTGTCCGGTGTGCACCGGACAGTGTCCGGTGCGCTAGGCCGACTTGGCGCGAAGTGGCCGCTCTCGGGAATTTGCCGACGGCGTACGGCTAAAATTCACCGGACTGTCCGGTGTGCACCGGACTGTCCGGTGAGCCAACGGTCGGCAGGGCCAACGGTCGGCCGCGCATTCTGCGCGGGACACGTGGCCGAGCCAACGGTCGGAAGACGGCACCGGACTGTCCGGTGTGCACCGGACATGTCCGGTGCGCCAACGGCTCCAGATCTGCCAACGGTCGGCAACGGTCGGAAGCGCCAGTTATGGAAACAAATCGGGCACCGGACAGTGTCCGGTGTGCACCGGACTGTCCGGTGTGCACCGGACTGTCCGGTGCCCCCGACGACAGAAGGCAAGGATGGCCTTCCGGATTTGCTCTCAACGGCTCCTAGCTGCCTTGGGGCTATAAAAGGAGCCCCTAGGCGCATGGAGGAGACACACAAGCAACCTTTGAGCATTCTTGATCATCCACACTCAGTCTCTGCGCATTTGTTTGTCATTCTAAGTGTTTCGAGCTCCGTTCTAGTGAGAACTTTGTGATACTCTTGTGAGCTCGATTCTTGGCCGTGTGTGTGCGCGTTTCGCTGTGGATTTGTGTGTGTTGCTTCCCTCCCTTACTCTGTGCTTCTTTGTGATCATATACTTGTAAGGGCAAGAGACTCCAATTTGTGGAGATTCCTTGCAAACGGGATAGTGAAAGGCAAAACAAAACACCGTGGTATTCAAGTGGGTCTTTGGACCGCTTGAGAGGGGTTGATTGCAACCCTCGTCCGTTGGGACGCCACAACGTGGAGTAGGCAAGCGTTGGTCTTGGCCGAACCACGGGATAAACCACTGTGTCACCTCTGTGCTTGATCTCTTGTGGTACTGTGTTTTGTTGAGACTTCTCTTTAGCCACTTGGCAATTATTGTGCTAACACTTAACAACTTTTTGTGGCTTAAGTTTTAAGTTTCACAGGATCACCTATTCACCCCCCCTCTAGGTGCTCTCAACTTTTCAGTTAGAACAACATCTAAATTTATGGAAAACACCCTGCGCCAGCACCTAATTTTGGTGGTAAGTGGTCTCGTGCCGGCGCCGGATGGTCCGACTACTACCAACTAATTGGAGTCGTACATGCAGCCGAACATGGTGTGCGTGTCGTCGAGCTGCATCCATCCGAAGAAGGTGGTGAGGGACCACTCCTCGCCCCCTCTTGTCATCGACCTCGGCAGCTTGCCACGCGCTGGTCATCGGCCTCGACCTCGGCAGCAAGGGCAAGCGCCTCTAAGGGCATGACTATAGTGACGGTGCGCTCAAGGATGGGGATGGCATCGACATGGTGGGCGAGGCCGCAATGGATGATAGCGGTGTTGTGGAGGCTCATGGCAAGCTTAAGCTTAGCGCCCTCGTTGTGGCGCTCGAAGTGGAGGATCCTAACATCTTAAGAGTAGCAAGGAGAGCAAAAAATATGTACTCACCTAAGAAAATGGATATTAATGTCGAAGTAAATTGAGTGTTAATAGTGAATCAGAGACTGAGAGCACCTAGAGGGGGGGGGGTGAATAGGTGATCCTGTAAAACTTCAAACTTAAGCCACAAAACTTGGTTAAGTGTTAGCACAGATAATGCCAAGTGGCTAGAGAGGAGTCCCAACAAAACACAATAACCACAGAAGATCAATCACAGAGATGGCACAGTGGTTTATCCCGTGGTTCGGCCAAGACCAACGCTTGCCTACTCCACGTTGTGGCGTCCCAACGGACGAGGGTTGCAATCAACCCCTCTCAAGCGGTCCAAAGACCCACTTGAATACCACAGTGTTTTGCTTTCTTTTCTTTATCCCGTTTGCAAGGAATCTCCACAAATTGGAGTCTCTTGCCCTTACAAGTATATGATCACAAAGAAACACAGAGTAAGGGAGGGAAGCAACACACACAAATCCACAGCGAAATGCGCACACACACGGCCAAGAATCGAGCTCGAATGACTATCTCAAAGTTCTCACTAGAATGGAGCTCGAATCACTTAGAATCACAAACGAATGCGCAAAGAATGAGTGTGGATGATCAAGAATGCTCTAAGGTTGCTTGGTTATCTCCTCCATGCGCCTAGGGGTCCCTTTTATAGCCCCAAGGCAGCTAGGAGCCGTTGAGAGCAAATCTGGAAGGTTATCCTTGCCTTCTGTCGTCGGGTGCACCGGACAGTCCGGTGCACACCGGACACTGTCCGGTGCCCGATTTCTTTCCTTAAACAGCGCTGCCGACCGTTGCCGACCGTTGCAGATCTGGGAGCCGTTGGCGCACCGGACATGTCCGGTGCACACCGGACAGTCCGGTGCCCCCTTCCGACCGTTGGCTCGGCCACGTGTCCCGCGCAGATTGCGCGGCCGACCGTTGGACCGTCCGACCGTTGGCTCACCGGACAGTCCGGTGCACACCGGACAGTCCGGTGAATTTTAGCCGTACGCCGTCGGCGAATTCCCGAGAGCGGCCAGTTCACGCCGAGCCAGCCTGGCGCACCGGACACTGTCCGGTGCACACCGGACAGTCCGGTGTGCCAGACCGAGCTGAGTCTTGGCTGTACACAGCCAAGTCTTTTTCTCCTCTTTTCTTTTCTTCTTCTTTCTGTTTCTAACACTTAGACAAGTATATTAGTACACAAAACCAATGTACTAAGGCTTAGAAACATACCTTTACTTCATGATTTGCACTTTGTTCATCCATGGACATAAATTCACATTTAAGCACTTGTGTTGGCACTCAATCACCAAAATACTTAGAAATGGCCCAAGGGCACATTTCCCTTTCAATCTCCCCCTTTTTGGTGATTTATGCCAACACAACATAAAGCAACTAGAACAAGTGCAAACTCACTTCAAATAAAGCTCAAATTTATTTTGATTCAACTTTGGCATATATGGATCATCCTTTGCCACCACTTGGTTTGTTTTTGCAAATCAAACTCAAATCTCTATCTCTAAGTCAAACACACATTTGAAGCATAAAGAGAGTCATTCCAAAAGAGATTGATCAAAGATTTCAAAAACTCCCCCTTTTTCCCATAATCACTACTTCTCCCCACAAGAAGCCAACTTTTGATCAGAGAGACAACAAAAGAGTTTTGACAAACCAAAAGCTCTATTCTACTATTTTCAAAATCTCTCAAGTGGTAGCTGATCCATTTATTGCTTTGGCCTTTATTTTCTCCCCCTTTGGCATCAAGCACCAAAACGGGATCAATCTTGGCCCTTTAACCCCATTGCCTCACCAAAATCTTCAATTTAGAGCAAATGGCAATAAGAGTTCATGAGATGGACTTGGAATAAGTTACCCTCTCATCGGAGTGCAGTGGAAGTCTTTTATGGTCCAAGTCCACCTTTTCTCTTTCAATTCTCCTTCGAGACTAAATCAAGCAAACTCAAGCATATGGTTAGTCTCAAAGGGTCAAGTTGTAACACATCTCCCCCTAAACATGTGCATCACTTTGCAACGGACTTGTGAGGTCCAGGGAGTGTTTGTACAACTTGAGCACCATAATAAGCAACACAATGCAGAATGGACCTGATCAAAGGCATAAACACATGTATGCTACATTTTAATCCAAGTTCCGCGAATCTAAGATATTGAGCTCACTACGCAGCCTGCAAAAGGTCTTCTCATCTAGAGGCTTGGTAAAGATATCGGCTAGCTGGTTCTCGGTGCTAACATGAAACACTTCGATATCTCCCTTTTGCTGGTGGTCTCTCAAAAAGTGATGCCGGATGTCAATGTGCTTTGTGCGGCTGTGCTCAACAGGATTTTCCGCTATTCGGATAGCACTCTCATTATCACATAGGAGTGGGACTTTGCTCAGATTGTAGCCAAAGTCCCTGAGGGTTTGCCTCATCCAAAGTAGTTGCGCACAACACTGTCATGCGGCAACGTACTCGGCCTCAGCGGTGGATAGGGCAACAGATGTTTGTTTCTTAGAGTTCCATGACACCAGGGACCTTCCTAAGAATTGGCACGTCCCCGATGTACTCTTCCTATCGACCTTACATCCAGCATAGTCGGAATCTGAGTACCCAATCAAGTCAAAGTTAGACCCCTTTGGATACCAGATCCCGAAGCAAGGCGTAGCAACTAAATATCGAAGAATTCGCTTCACCGCCACTAAGTGACACTCCTTAGGATCGGATTGAAATCTAGCACACATGCATACGCTAAGCATAATATCTGGTCTACTAGCATATAAATAAAGCAAAGAACCTATCATGGATCGGTATGCTTTTTGATCAACGGACTTACCTCCTTTGTTGAGGTCGGTGTGTCCGTCGGTCCCCATCGGAGTCTTTGCGGGCTTGGCGTCCTTCATCCCAAACCGCTTCAGCAAGTCTTGCGTGTACTTTGTTTGGGAGATGAAGGTGCCGTCCTTGAGTTGCTTCACTTGGAACCCAAGGAAGTAGTTCAACTCGCCCATCATCGACATCTCGAATTTCTGCGTCATCACCCTGCTAAACTCTTCACAAGACTTTTGATTAGTAGAACCAAATATTATGTCATCGACATAAATTTGGCACACAAACAAATCACCATCACATGTCTTAGTGAAAAGAGTTGGATCGGCTTTCCCAACCTTGAAAGCATTAGCAATTAAGAAATCTCTAAGGCATTCATACCATGCTCTTGGGGCTTGTTTAAGTCCATAGAGCGCCTTAGAGAGCTTACACACGTGGTCGGGGTACCGTTCATCCTCGAAGCCAGGGGGTTGCTCCACGTACACCTCCTCCTTTATTGGCCCGTTGAGGAAAGCGCTCTTCACATCCATTTGGTACAACCTGAAAGAATGGTGAGCGGCATACGCTAGCAAGATACGAATTGATTCTAGCCTAGCCACAGGAGCAAATGTCTCCTCAAAGTCCAAACCTGCGACTTGGGCATAACCTTTTGCCACAAGTCGAGCCTTGTTCCTCGTCACCACCCCGTGTTCGTCCTGTTTGTTGCGGAACACCCACTTGGTTCCCACAACATTTTGCTTTGGACGAGGCACCAGTGTCCAAACTTCATTGCGCTTGAAGTTGTTGAGTTCCTCCTGCATGGCCAATACCCAATCCGGATCTAGCAAGGCCTCCTCTATCCTGAAAGGCTCAATAGAGGAGACAAAAGAGTAATGTTCACAAAAATTAACTAGTCGAGATCGAGTAGTTACTCCCTTGCTAATGTCACCCAAAATTTGGTCGACGGGATGATCCCTTTGAATCATCGCTCGAACTTGGGTTGGAGGTGCCGGTTGCGCTTCTTCCTCCATCACATGATCATCTTGTGCTCCCCCTTGATCACACGCCTCCTGTTGATGAACCTGTTCATCGTCTTGAGTTGGGGGATGCACCGTTGTTGAGGAAGAAGGTTGATCTCGTTCATCTTGTTCCTGTGGCCGCACTTCTCCAATGGCCATGGTTCGTATAGCGGCCGTCGGAACATCTTCTTCATCTACATCATCACAATCAACAACTTGCTCTCTTGGAGAGCCATTAGTCTCATCAAATACAACGTCGCTAGAGACTTCAACCAAACCTGATGATTTGTTGAAGACCCTATACGCCTTTGTATTTGAATCATAACCTAATAAAAACCCTTCTACAGCTTTGGGAGCAAACTTAGAATTTCTACCCTTCTTCACTAGAATGTAGCATTTGCTCCCAAATACACGAAAGTAAGATACATTGGGTTTGTTACCGGTTAGTAGCTCGTACGAAGTCTTCTTGAGGAGGCGATGAAGGTAGACCCTGTTGATGGCGTGGCAAGCCGTGTTCACAGCTTCCGACCAGAAGCACTCGGGGGTCTTGAACTCTCCAAGCATCGTCCTTGCCATATCGATTAGCGTCCTGTTCTTCCTCTCTACCACACCATTTTGCTGTGGTGTGTAGGGAGCGGAGAACTCGTGCTTGATCCCTTCCTCCTCAAGGAACTCCTCCACTTGAAGGTTCTTGAACTCGGACCCGTTGTCGCTCCTTATCTTCTTCACCTTGAGCTCAAACTCATTTTGAGCTCTCCTTAGGAAGCGCTTGAGGGTCCCTTGGGTTTTAGACTTATCCTGCAAAAAGAACACCCAAGTGAAGCGGGAAAAGTCATCAACAATAACTAAACCATACTTACTTCCTCCTATGCTCAGATAGGCGACGGGTCCGAAGAGGTCCATATGCAGCAGCTCCAGAGGTCTTGACGTGGTCATCACATTCTTGCTGTGATGTGCTCCTCCCACTTGTTTACCTGCTTGACAAGCTGCACAAGGTCTATCTTTTTCGAAATAAACATTGGTTAGACCTATCACGTGTTCTCCCTTTAGAAGCTTGTGGAGGTTCTTCATCCCCACATGTGCTAAGCGGCGATGCCACAACCAGCCCATGCAAGTCTTAGCCATTAAGCATGCATCTAGACCGGCCTCTTCTTTTGCAAAATCAACTAGGTAAAGTTTGCCGTCTAGTACACCCTTAAAAGCTAGTGAACCATCACATCTTCTAAAGACAGACACATCTACATTTGTAAAAAGACAATTATATCCCATATTGCACAGTTGACTAACAGATAGCAAATTGTAACCAAGAGACTCAACTAAAAACACATTGGAGATTGAGTGCTCATTAGAAATTGCAATTTTACCTAACCCTTTTACCTTGCCTTGATTCCCATCACCGAATATAATTGAATCTTGGGAATCCTTATTTTTGACGTAGGAGGTGAACATCTTCTTCTCCCCCGTCATATGGTTTGTGCATCCGCTGTCGATAATCCAGCTTGAACCCCCGGATGCATAAACCTGCAAGGCAAATTTGGGCTTGGGTCTTAGGTACCCAACTCATGTTGGGTCCTGCAAGGTTAGCACAAATATCCTTAGGGACCCAAATGCAAGTTTTGTCTCCCTTGCATTTTGCCCCTAACTTCCTAGCAACTATTTTCCTATCCTTTCTACAAATAGCAAAGGAAGCATTTAAAGCACAATAAATTGTAGAAGGTTCATTCACTACTTTCCTAGGAGCATGAATAACATTCTTTCTAGGCATATGCACAACATTTCTCCTACACATATCTCTATCATGCTTATAGGAAGAACTAGAAGCAAACATGGCATGAGAATCATAAACATGTGAATCAAAATCATTATAAACATTTCTAGCATGTCTCCTATCATTATACATAAAAGCATGGTTCCTTTTAGCGCTACTAGCCATAGGGGCCTTCCCTTTCTCCTTGGCGGGAATGGGAGCCTTATGGCTTGTTAAGTTCTTGGCCTCTCTCTTAAAGCCAAGACCATCCTTAATTGAGGGGTGTCTACCAATCGTGTAGGCATCCCTTGCAAATTTTATTTTATCAACTTCACTCTTGCTAGTCTTAAGTTGGGCATTAAGACTAGCCACTTCATTATTTAGTTTTGAAATTGAAACTAAGTGTTCACTACAAGCATCAATATCGAAATCCTTACACCTAGTGCAAATCATAACATGTTCTACACAAGAATTAGATTTATTTGCTACTTCTAATTTAGCATTTAAATCATTGTTAACACCTTGTAAAGTAGAAATGGTTTCATGACAAGTAGATAGTTCATAAGAAAGCATTTCATTTCTTTTAACTTCTAAAGCATATGATTTTTGTGCCTCCACAAATTTTTCATGTTCATCATACAACAAATCCTCTTGCTTTTCTAAAAGCCTATCCTTTTCATTCAAGGCATCAATCAATTCATTGATTTTATCAATTTTATTTCTATCCAATCCCTTGAACAAGCTAGAGTAATCTATTTCCTCATCGCTAGATCATCCTCACTTGAAGAAGCATACGTAGAGTCTCGAGTACATACCTTCTTCTCCCTTGCCATAAGGCATGTGAGACGCTCGTTGGGGAAGAGGGATGACTTGTTGAAGGCGGTGGCAGCGAGTCCTTCATTGTCGGAGTCGGAGGAGGAGCAATCCGAATCCCACTCCTTTCCTAGATGTGCCTCGCCCTTTGCCTTCTTGTATGCCTTCTTCTTCTCCCTCTTGTTCCCCTTTTCCTGGTCACTTTCATTATCGGGACAGTTAGCAATGAAATGACCAATCTTACCACATTTGAAGCACGAGCGCTTCTCCTTTGTCTTGGTCTTGCTTGGCTGTCCCTTGCGACCCTTAAGCGCCGTCTTGAAGCGCTTAATGATGAGGGCCATCTCCTCATTATTTAGCCCGGCCGCCTCAACTTGCGCCACCTTGCTCGGTAGTGCCTCCTTGCTCCTCGTTGCCTTGAGAGCAAGCGGTTGCGGCTCGTTGATCGGTCCATTCAAGGCGTCGTCCACATACCTCGCCTCCTTGATCATCATTCTCCCGCTGACGAATTTTCCTAGGACTTCCTCGGGCGACATTTTGGTGTACCTGGGATTTTCACGAATATTATTTACCAAATGAGGATCAAGAACGGTAAAGGACCTTAGCATCAGTCGGACGACGTCGTGGTCCGTCCATCGCGTGCTTCCGTAGCTCCTTATCTTGTTGATAAGGGTCTTGAGCCGGTTGTATATATGTTTGCGTCGGCTCCTCGCCCCTTATCATTGCGAACCGTCCAAGCTCACCCTCCACCAACTCCATCTTGGTGAGCAAGGTGACGTCGTTCCCCTCATGAGAAATCTTGAGGGTGTCCCAGATTTGCTTGGCGTTATCCAAGCCGCTCACTTTATGGTATTCATCCCTGCACAAAGAAGCTAGAAGAACAGTAGTAGCTTGTGCATTCTTATGAATTTGTTCATTAATGAACATGGGACTATCCGAACTATCAAAGTGCATTCCACTCTCTACAATCTCCCATATACTAGGATGGAGAGAGAATAGGTGACTACGCATTTTGTGGCTCCAAAATCCGTAGTCCTCTCCATCAAAGTGTGGGGGCTTGCCGAGTGGAATGGAGAGCAAATGTGAATTTGAACTTTGCGGAATACGAGAGTAGTCAAAGGAAAAGTTCGAATTAACCGGTTTCCTTCTCTCGTAGTCGTTGTGGTCGTCGTCCTTTTGGGAAGAAGTAGACTCATCGCTGTCGTAGTAGACGATCTCCTTGATGCGCCTTGTCTTCTTCTTCTTCCCTTCCTTCCGTCTGTGGCCCGAGCCGGAGTCGGTAGGCTTATCGTCCTTCGGCTCGTTGACGAAGGATTGCTTCTCTTTGTCGTTGATCACGATACCCTTCCCCTTAGGATCCATCTCTTCGGGCGGTTAGTCCCTTTGTGAAGAGAACCTGGCTTTGATACCAATTGAGAGCACCTAGAGGTGAATAGGTGATCCTGTAAAACTTCAAACTTAAGCCACAAAACTTGGTTAAGTGTTAGCACAGATAATGCCAAGTGGCTAGAGAGGAGTCCCAACAAAACACAATAACCACAGAAGATCAATCACAGAGATGGCACAGTGGTTTATCCCGTGGTTCGGCCAAGACCAACGCTTGCCTACTCCACGTTGTGGCGTCCCAACGGACGAGGGATGCAATCAACCCCTCTCAAGCGGTCCAAAGACCCACTTGAATACCACAGTGTTTTGCTTTCTTTTCTTTATCCCGTTTGCAAGGAATCTCCACAAATTGGAGTCTCTTGCCCTTACAAGTATATGATCACAAAGAAACACAGAGTAAGGGAGGGAAGCAACACACACAAATCCACAGCGAAATGCGCACACACACGGCCAAGAATCGAGCTCGAATGACTATCTCAAAGTTCTCACTAGAACGGAGCTCGAATCACTTAGAATCACAAACGAATGCGCAAAGAATGAGTGTGGATGATCAAGAATGCTCTAAGGTTGCTTGGTTATCTCATCCATGCGCCTAGGGGTCCCTTTTATAGCCCCAAGGCAGCTAGGAGCCGTTGAGAGCAAATCTGGAAGGCTATCCTTGCCTTCTGTCGTCGGGTGCACCGGACAGTCCGGTGCACACCGGACACTGTCCGGTGCCCGATTTCTTTCCTTAAACAGCGCTGCCGACCGTTGCCGACCGTTGCAGATCTGGGAGCCGTTGGCGCACCGGACATGTCCGGTGCACACCGGACAGTCCGGTGCCCCCTTCCGACCGTTGGCTCGGCCACGTGTCCCGCGTAGATTGCGCGGCCGACCGTTGGACCGTCCGACCGTTGGCTCACCGGACAGTCCGGTGAATTTTAGCCGTACGCCGTCGGCGAATTCCCGAGAGCGGCCAGTTCACGTCGAGCCAGCCTGGCGCACCGGACACTGTCCGGTGCACACCGGACAGTCCGGTGTGCCAGACCGAGCTGAGTCTTGGCTGTACACAGCCAAGTCTTTTTCTCCTCTTTTCTTTTCTTCTTCTTTCTGTTTCTAACACTTAGACAAGTATATTAGTACACAAAACCAATGTACTAAGGCTTAGAAACATACCTTTACTTCATGATTTGCACTTTGTTCATCCATGGACATAAATTCACATTTAAGCACTTGTGTTGGCACTCAATCACCAAAATACTTAGAAATGGCCCAAGGGCACATTTCCCTTTCAGAGACACTATTAGAGATAACTATATTGATTTGGACAATTTATTTTGTTCTCATGATGATGTTATCGGTGGGTTCTCAGTTCTCCATGACCCGTCTACCTCTGAACCAGATTCCGTTTTTTCTACGTGTTGGAATTGATGCTAGAAAGTTAGGCTCTGGTTCATTTTTTCTCTTTGGATTAATAATGAGAAAGCATATAGTTGTGTTGGCTGCAATTGACAATGAACCAAGGAACATAGGTTGAGTACAATATATCGAGATTTTGGGACAAAAGTGGTGGGATTGGATAGCTTGGGTGATGTTGGACAAAGATTTATATCCCAGATAAATGATGTAACTTGGAAATAATACAAAGTCAGTATGCTGATGATTTACTCTCATGTGCAGTTAGTTTTTAGCCTGAGTGCTGAGTTTTATGCTCCACATAGTTACTGACCTCTATAATTTATTAATTTGATTAATTGCTTCACTGTCATCAATGCATAGGTCCTCCCCTGTTAATCTAAATTGCTGAATAAAACAACATAGAATAATGACATGTCATATCATCACATCAAACAATATGGATTCCAATTATTTTTATGGTCTAGCTGTATGGAATGGATATTCTTCTTAGGAACTGTTTAGAAAGGTATGTTGCTCTAATGATTTTCCTATTCAATTCAAGTTTGAATCTATCCCCTATATATACAAGTGCTTTGTTTGGTCAGTGAGACCATTCATCTTTCTACCTAGCAGACAATATATGTGGTCTAGCACAACATCTTGTGAAATTACATGGTATTAGCAAGACATGTACAAAACTTGTGAGGAAACACTTCCAGTTCTCCAAGTTTTAAGAAAAAAATCAGTAGGTAACTTGATTAATTTTAGCACCATGTTTGCATCAAATTAGCACCAATGCACAAATCAAGGGACAATAGGTAACTTGATTAATTTCCAAAAGTTATGTGAAACCTTCTTTTATTTAGTAAAGTAGTGTTGTTCTCTTGTTCTCAGATGTTGTGAGTCAAGAACAAGGCAACACAATTGTTAAAAATTAAGAACCTTCATCCTCTGAAGCATCATCTCCTTTCGGATATAATGATCTTCAGACGAAGGTTATGAAGGACACACCTTCATCATTCGCAAGAATAATAATTCATAGAGATCATAAACATTATTCGTTCATATATCGATTCATATATTTATTTCATGATAAACATATGGATATTAATAGGATTTATATTTGAAAGTGCATTCATCCCTTTTGTGAGTTTTGGTGATTTGGATAACAACACATTTAAAGGTCTAACAAGTTTGCTAAGTGTTGAACAGAAAATTCAGTATGATGAACATACTTGAATAGTGTATAATTGAAAGGGAAATGTGCCCTTGGGCCATTTCTAAGTATTTTGGTGATTGAGTGCCAACACAAGTGCTTAAGTGAAAATCTATGCCAATTGATGGACAAAGTGCAAATCAAGTCTAAAGGTATGTTTCTAGACTTAGTACATTGTTTTGAGAACTAATGGATTGTGTCTAAGTGCTGGAAACAGGAGAAATCAAATTGAAAAAGAGATGGCTTTGTTCAGCCAAAGTCTGCTCAGTCTGGGTGCACCGGACAGTGTCCGGTGCGCCAGGCTGGCTCTCGCGAACTTGCTGCTCTCGGGATTTCGACGGCGGTGTACGGCTATAAATCACCGGACTGTCCGGTGGTGCACTAGACTGTCCGGTGAGCCATTCACAGGCGAAGTCATCGCTCTCGGGAAGAGATTAACGGCGTACGGCTATAATTCACCGGACTGTCCGGTGAGGCACTGGACTGTCCGGTGAGCCAACAGTCAGCCGGGCCAACGGTCGGCCGAGGATTCCGCGCGTGACGCGTGGCCGAGCCAACGGTCACAAGGGGGCACCGGACTGTCCGGTGGGCACCGGACAGTGTCCGGTGCGCCAACGGCTCTGAATCTCCAACGGTCGGCTTTGCCAAAGAAGGAAAGAAATCCGCACCGGACAGTGTCCGGTGGTGCACCGGACTGTCCGGTGCGCCAAGCGACTGAAGGCAAGAATTGCCTTCCTGGAATGCTCTCAACGGCTCCTAGCTGCCTTGGGGCTATAAAAGGGACCCCTAGGCGCATGGAGGAGCACACCAAGCATTCTTTGAGCATTGTTGATCACTCACACTTCATTCTTGCGCACTTGTTCAACATTCTTAGTGATTTGAGCTCTGTTCTAGTGAGAACCTCGTGATATTCTTTTGAGCTCAAGTCTGGGTCTTATGTGTGCGTATTTGCTGTGAGTTTTGTGTCTTGTGTGCGTTGCTCATCCCATCCTTACTCCGTGCTTCTTTGTGAACATCAAAGTGTAAGGGAGAGAGACTCCAAGTTGTGGAGATTCCTCGCGATCGGGATATAGTAAACAAAGCAAAACACCGTGGTATTCAAGTGGGTCTTTGGACCGCTTGAGAGGGGTTGATTGCAACCCTCGTCCGTTGGGATGCCACAACGTGGAAGTAGGCAAGTTTTGTACTTGGCCGAACCACGGGATAAACCACTGAGTCTATCTGTGTTGATCTTCTTGTGGTTATTATGTTTTGCAAGAACTCCTCTCTAGCCACTTGGCCTTATTGTGCTAACACTTAATCAAGTTTTTGTGGCTTTAAGTTTAAGTTTCTACAGGATCACCTATTCACCCCCCCTCTAGGTGCTCTCAATTGGTATCAGAGCCGTTCTCTTCACGAAGGGACTAATCGCCCGAAGAGATGGATCCTAAGGGCAAGGGGATTGTGATCAATGATAAGGAGAAGGAGTCTTTCGTCAACGAGCCGAAAGATGACAAGCCTACCGACTCGGGCTCGGGCCACAAACGAAAAGATGGGAAGAAGAAGAAGACAAGGCGCATCAAGGAGATCGTCTACTACGACGACAGCGACGAATCTTCCTCTTCCCAAAAGGACGACGACAACGACTACGAGAAAAAGAAGACGGTGAACTCAAACTTCTCTTTTGATTATTCTCGTATTCCGCATAGTTCAAATGCACATTTGCTTTCCATTCCTCTTGGCAAACCTCCTCACTTTGATGGAGAGGACTACGGATTTTGGAGTCACAAAATGCGTAGTCACTTGTTCTCTCTCCATCCAAGCATATGGGAGATAGTCGAGAATGGAATGAAATTTGATAGTACTGATAGTCCCATGTTCATTAATGAGCAAATTCACAAAAATGCACAAGCTACTACTGTTCTTCTAGCTTCTTTGTGCAGGGACGAATACCATAAGGTGAGCGGCTTGGATAACGCCAAGCAGATCTGGGACACCCTCAAGATCTCACATGAGGGGAACGACGTCACCATGCTCACCAAGATGGAATTGGTAAAAGCGAACTTGGGAGATTCGCAATGATCAGGGGCGAGGAGCCAACCCAAACGTACAACCAGCTCAAGACCCTCGTCAACAAAATAAGGAGCTATGGAAGCACGCGATGGATGGACCACGACGTCGTCCGCCTAATGCTAAGGTCCTTTACCGTCCTTGATCCACATCTTGTGAACAATATTCGTGAGAATCCTAGGTACACGAAGATGACGCCCGAGGAGATCCTTGGAAAGTTTGTAAGCGGGCGGATGATGATCAAGGAGGCAAGATACGTCGACGATGCATTGAATGGCCCAATCCAAGAGCCTCAAACTATTGCTCTCAAGGCAACAAGGAGCAAGGAGGCGCTACCTAGCAAGGTGGCGCAAGTTGAGGCGGCCGGACTTAATGATGAAGAGATGGCCCTCATCATCAAGCGCTTCAAGACGGCGCTAAAGGGTCGCAAGGGGCAGCCTAACAAGAACAAGACGAAGGGGAAGCGCTCATGCTTCAAATGTGGTAAGATTGGTCATTTTATCGCTAATTGTCCCGATAATGATAGTGACCAGGAACAAGGGAACAAGAGGGAAAAGAAGAAGTCTTACAAGAAGGCTAAGGGCGAGGCACACCTTGGCAAGGAATGGGACTCGGATTGTTCGTCGTCCGACTCCGACAACGAAGGACTCGCCGCCACCGCCTTCAACAAATCGGCCCTCTTCCCCAACGAGCGTCACACATGCCTCATGGCGAAGGAGAAGAAGGTATGTACTCGGAATACTACTTACGCTTCTTCAAGTGATGATGAGTCTAGTGATGATGATGAAATAGACTATTCTAGTTTATTTAAAGGTTTAGATAGAAATAAAATTGATAAAATCAATGAATTGATTGATGCTTTGAATGATAAGAATAGATTATTAGAAAAGCAAGAGGATCTTTTGTATGAAGAACATGATAAGTTTGTAGAGGCTCAAAAATCCCTTGCTTTAGAAATTAAAAGGAATGAAATGCTTTCTTGTGAATTGTCTACATGACATGACTCTATTTCTAGCTTAAAGAGCATAAATGATGATTTGAATGCTAAGTTAGAAATAGCTAATAAATCAACATCTTGTGTAGAACATGTTACAATTTGCAATAGGTGTAAAGATTTTGATGTTGATGCTTGTAGTGAACACCTAGTTTCAATTTCTAAATTGAATGATGAGGTGGCTAGTCTTAATGTCCAACTTAAGACTAGCAAGAGTGAATTTGATAAGCTAAAATTTGCAAGGGATGCCTACACGATTGGTAGACACCCCTCAATTAAGGATGGTCTTGGCTTCAAGAGGGAAGTCAAGAACTTAACAAGCCATAAGGTTTCCATCTCCGCCAAGGAGAAAGGGAAGGCCCCTATGGCTAGTAGTGCTAAAAAGAACCATGACTTCATGTATCATGATAGGAGACATTCTAGGAATGCTTTTAGAAGTTATGATGCTTTTGATTCTCATGCCATGGTTGCTTCTAGTTCTTCTATTATGCATGATATAAATGTTGCTAGGAAAAATGCTATGCCTAGAAGAAATGTTGTTCATGTGCCTAGAAAAGTAAACAATGAACCTTCTACAATTTTTCATACTTGTAATGCTTCCTTTGCTATTTGTAGAAAGGATAAGAAGGTAATTGCTAGGAAGTTAGGGGCAAGATGCAAGGGAGATAAAACTTGCATTTGGGTCCCTAAGACCATTGTGACTAACCTTGTAGGACCCAACATGAGTTGGGTACCTAAGACCCAAGCCTAAATTTGCCTTGCAGGTTTATGCATCCAGGGGCTCAAGCTGGATTATCGACAGCGGATGCACAAACCACATGACAGGGGAAAAGAGGATGTTCTCTTCCTACGTCAAGAACAAGGATCCCCAAGATTCAATAATATTTGGTGATGGGAACCAAGGCAAGGTGAAAGGGTTAGGAAAAATTGCTATTTCATCTGAGCACTCTATTTCTAATGTGTTCTTAGTTGAGTCGCTTGGATATAACTTGTTGTTTGTGAGTCAACTTTGTAATATGGGATATAACTGTTTATTCACAAATGTAGATGTGTCTGTCTTTAGAAGAAGTGATGGTTCATTAGCTTTTAAGGGTGTACTAGATGGCAAACTTTATTTAGTTAACTTTGCAAAAGAGGAGGCCGGTCTAGATGCATGCTTAATTGCTAAGACTAGCATGGGCTGGCTGTGGCATCGCCGTTTAGCACATGTGGGGATGAAGAACCTTCACAAGCTTCTAAAGGGAGAACACGTGATAGGTCTAACTAATGTGACTTTCAAAAAAGATAGACCTTGTGCAGCTTGTCAAGCAGGTAAACAGGTGGGAAGCTCTCATCACACCAAAAATGTGATGACCACATCAAGACCTTTGGAGATGCTTCATATGGACCTCTTCGGACCCGTCGCCTATCTAAGCATAGGAGGAAGTAAGTATGGTCTTGTTATAGTTGATGATTTTTCCCGCTTCACTTGGGTATTCTTTTTTCAGGATAAATCTGAAACCCAAGGGACCCTCAAGCGCTTCCTAAGGAGAGCTCAAAATGAGTTTGAGCTCAAGGTGAAGAAGATAAGGAGCGACAACGGGTCCGAATTCAAGAACCTTCAAGTGGAGGAGTACCTTGAGGAGGAAGGGATCAAGCACGAGTTCTCCGCTCCCTACACACCACAGCAAAATGGTGTGGTAGAGAGGAAGAATAGGACACTCATAGACATGGCGAGGACGATGCTAGGAGAGTTCAAGACCCCCGAGCGGTTCTGGACGGAAGCCGTGAACACGGCTTGCCACGCCATCAACCGGGTCTACCTTCATCGCCTCCTCAAGAAGACTTCGTATGAGCTTCTAACCGGTAACAAACCTAATGTGTCTTACTTTCGTGTATTTGGGAGCAAATGTTACATTCTAGTAAAGAGAGGTAGAAATTCTAAGTTTGCTCCCAAAGCTGTAGAAGGGTTTTTGTTAGGTTATGACTCAAATACAAAGGCGTATATGGTCTTCAACAAATCATCGGGTTTGGTTGAAGTCTCTAGCGACGTTGTATTTGATGAGACTAATGGCTCTCCAAGAGAGCAAGTTGTTGATCTTGATGATGTAGATGAAGGTGACGTTCCAACGGCCGCAATACGCACCATGGCGATTGGCGATGTGCGACCACAGGAACTCGAGGAGCAAGATCAACCTTCTTCCTCAACGATGGTGCATCCCCCAACTCAAGACGATGAACAGGTTCATCAAGAAGAGGCGTGTGATCAAGGGGGAGCACAAGATGATCAAGTGATGGAGGAAGAAGCACAACCGGCACCTCCAACCCAAGTGCGAGCGACGATTTAAAGGAATCATCCCGTCGACCAAATTTTGGGTGACATTAGCAAGGGAGTAACTACTCGTTCTAGATTAGTTAATTTTTGTGAGCATTACTCCTTTGTCTCTTCTATTGAGCCTTTCAGGGTAGAAGAGGCCTTGCTAGATCCGGACTGGGTGTTGGCCATGCAGGAAAAACTCAACAACTTCAAGCGTAATGAAGTTTGGACACTGGTGCCGCGTCCCAAGAAAAATGTTGTGGGAACCAAGTGGGTGTTCCGCAACAAACAGGACGAGCACGGGGTGGTGACAAGGAACAAGGCTCGACTTGTGGCAAAAGGTTATGCCCAAGTCGCAGGTTTGGACTTTGAGGAGACTTTTGCTCCTGTGGCTAGGCTAGAGTCCATTCGTATTTTGCTAGCATATGCCGCTCACCATTCTTTCAGGTTGTTCCAAATGGATGTAAAGAGCGCTTTCCTCAATGGGCCAATCAAGGAGGAGGTGTACGTGGAGCAACCCCCTGTCTTTGAGGATGAACTGTACCCCGACCACGTATGTAAGCTCTCTAAGGCGCTCTATGGACTTAAGCAAGCCCCAAGAGCATGGTATGAATGCCTTAGAGACTTTTTAATTGCTAATGCTTTCAAGGTTGGGAAAGCTGATCCAACTTTATTCACTAAGACTTGTGATGGTGACTTATTTGTGTGCCAAATTTATGTCGATGACATAATATTTGGTTCTACTAACCAAAAGTCTTGTGAAGAGTTTAGCAGGGTGATGACTCAAAAGTTTGAGATGTCGATGATGGGTGAGTTGAACTACTTCCTTGGGTTCCAAGTGAAGCAACTCAAGGACGGCACCTTCATCTCCCAAACGAAGTACACGCAAGACTTGCTAAAGCGGTTTGGGATGAAGGACGCCAAGCCCGCAAAGACTCCGATGGGAACTGACGGACACGTCGACCTCAACAAAGGAGGTAAGTCCGTTGATCAAAAAGCATACCGGTCCATGATAGGTTCTTTGCTTTATTTATGCGCTAGTAGACCAGATATTATGCTTAGTGTATGCATGTGTGCTAGATTTCAATCCGATCCAAGGGAGTGTCACTTAGTGGCTGTGAAGCGAATTCTTAGATATTTAGTCGCTACGCCTTGCTTCGGGATCTGGTATCCAAAGGGGTCTACCTTTGACTTAATTGGATATTCAGACTCCGATTATGCTGGATGTAAGGTCGATAGGAAGAGTACATCAGGGACGTGCCAATTCTTAGGAAGGTCCCTGGTGTCATGGAATTCTAAGAAACAAACCTCCGTTGCCCTATCCACCGCTGAGGCCGAGTATGTTGCCGTAGGACAGTGTTGCGCACAACTACTTTGGATGAGGCAAACCCTCCGGGACTTTGGCTACAATCTGAGCAAAGTCCCACTCCTATGTGACAATGAGAGTGCTATCCGTATAGCGGACAATCCTGTCGAGCACAGCCGCACAAAGCACATTGACATCCGCCATCACTTTTTGAGAGACCACCAGCAAAAGGGAGATATCGAAGTGTTTTATATTAGCACCGAGAACCAGCTAGTCGATATCTTTACCAAGCCTTTAGATGAGAAGACCTTTTGCAGGCTACGTAGTGAGCTAAATGTCTTAGATTCGCGGAACTTGGATTGATTTATAGCATACATGTGTTTATGCCTTGATCATGTTCCTTATGTATTTTGTTGTTTACTTGTGGTGCTCAAGTTGTACAAACACTCCCCGGACCTCACAAGTCCTTTTGCAAGTGATGCACATATTTAGGGGGTGATGTGCTACAAGTTGACCCTTTGAGACTAACCGTGTGCTTGAGTTTGCTTGAATTAGTCTCAAAGGAGGTTTGAAAGGGAAAAGGTGGACTTGGACCATGAAAGACTTCCACTGCACTCCGATGAGAGGGTAACTTATTCCAAGTTCATCTCATGTACTCTTATTGCCTTTGTACTCTTATGTGAAGATTTTGGTGAGGCAATGAGGTTTAAGGGCCAAAATTGATCCCGTTTTGGTGCTTGATGCCAAAGGGGGAGAAAATAAGGCCAAAGCAATAAATGGATCAGCTACCACTTGAGAAATTTTGAAAATAGTAGAATAGAGCTTTTGGTTTGTCAAAACTCTCTTGTTGTCTCTTTTGTCAAAAGTTGGCCTCTTGTGGGGAGAATGGTTGATTATGGGAAAAAGGGGCTCTCTTGTTGTCTCTTTTGTCAAAAGTTGGCCTCTTGTGGGGAGAATGGTTGATTATGGGAAAAAGGGGGAGTTTTTGAAATCTTTGATCAATTTCTCTTGGAACGACTCTCTTTATGTCTCAACAAGTGTGTTTGACTTAGAGATAGGAAATTGAGGTTGATTTGCAAAAACAAACCAAGTGGTGGCAAAGTATGATCCAAATATGCCAAAGTTGAATCAAAACAATTTTGAGCTCTCATTTGTATTGATGTTGCACTTCTTTTAGTTGCTTTTTGTTGTGTTGGCATAAATCACCAAAAAGGGGGAGATTGAAAGGGAAATGTGCCCTTGGGCCATTTCTAAGTATTTT
Source organism: Zea luxurians (assembly GCA_029449295.1). Lineage (NCBI taxonomy): Eukaryota > Viridiplantae > Streptophyta > Magnoliopsida > Poales > Poaceae > Zea > Zea luxurians. The sequence goes on along the minus strand of JAOPSE010000033.1, from coordinate 22,999,234 downwards.
GGTGATTGAGTGCCAACACAAGTGCTTAAGTGAAAATCTATGCCAATTGATGGACAAAGTGCAAATCAAGTCTAAAGGTATGTTTCTAGACTTATTACATTTTTTTGAGAACTAACAAATTTTATTTTATCAACTTCACTCTTGCTAGTCTTAAGTTGGGCATTAAGACTAGCCACTTCATTATTTAGTTTTGAAATTGAAACTAAGTGTTCACTACAAGCATCAATATCGAAATCCTTACACCTAGTGCAAATCATAACATGTTCTACACAAGAATTAGATTTATTTGCTACTTCTAATTTAGCATTTAAATCATTGTTAACACCTTGTAAAGTAGAAATGGTTTCATGACAAGTAGATAGTTCATAAGAAAGCATTTCATTTCTTTTAACTTCTAAAGCATATGATTTTTGTGCCTCCACAAATTTTTCATGTTCATCATACAACAAATCCTCTTGCTTTTCTAAAAGCCTATCCTTTTCATTCAAGGCATCAATCAATTCATTGATTTTATCAATTTTATTTCTATCCAATCCCTTGAACAAGCTAGAGTAATCTATTTCCTCATCGCTAGATCATCCTCACTTGAAGAAGCATACGTAGAGTCTCGAGTACATACCTTCTTCTCCCTTGCCATAAGGCATGTGAGACGCTCGTTGGGGAAGAGGGATGACTTGTTGAAGGCGGTGGCAGCGAGTCCTTCATTGTCGGAGTCGGAGGAGGAGCAATCCGAATCCCACTCCTTTCCTAGATGTGCCTCGCCCTTTGCCTTCTTGTATGCCTTCTTCTTCTCCCTCTTGTTCCCCTTTTCCTGGTCACTTTCATTATCGGGACAGTTAGCAATGAAATGACCAATCTTACCACATTTGAAGCACGAGCGCTTCTCCTTTGTCTTGGTCTTGCTTGGCTGTCCCTTGCGACCCTTAAGCGCCGTCTTGAAGCGCTTAATGATGAGGGCCATCTCCTCATTATTTAGCCCGGCCGCCTCAACTTGCGCCACCTTGCTCGGTAGTGCCTCCTTGCTCCTCGTTGCCTTGAGAGCAAGCGGTTGCGGCTTGTTGATCGGTCCATTCAAGGCGTCGTCCACATACCTCGCCTCCTTGATCATCATTCTCCCGCTGACGAATTTTCCTAGGACTTCCTCGGGCGACATTTTGGTGTACCTGGGATTTTCACGAATATTATTTACCAAATGAGGATCAAGAACGGTAAAGGACCTTAGCATCAGTCGGACGACGTCATGGTCCGTCCATCGCGTGCTTCCGTAGCTCCTTATCTTGTTGATAAGGGTCTTGAGCCGGTTGTATATATGTTTGCGTCGGCTCCTCGCCCCTTATCATTGCGAACCGTCCAAGCTCACCCTCCACCAACTCCATCTTGGTGAGCAAGGTGACGTCGTTCCCCTCATGAGAAATCTTGAGGGTGTCCCAGATTTGCTTGGCGTTATCCAAGCCGCTCACTTTATGGTATTCATCCCTGCACAAAGAAGCTAGAAGAACAGTAGTAGCTTGTGCATTCTTATGAATTTGTTCATTAATGAACATGGGACTATCCGAACTATCAAAGTGCATTCCACTCTCTACAATCTCCCATATACTAGGATGGAGAGAGAATAGGTGACTACGCATTTTGTGGCTCCAAAATCCGTAGTCCTCTCCATCAAAGTGTGGGGGCTTGCCGAGTGGAATGGAGAGCAAATGTGAATTTGAACTTTGCGGAATACGAGAGTAGTCAAAGGAAAAGTTCGAATTAACCGGTTTCCTTCTCTCGTAGTCGTTGTGGTCGTCGTCCTTTTGGGAAGAAGTAGACTCATCGCTATCGTAGTAGACGATCTCCTTGATGCGCCTTGTCTTCTTCTTCTTCCCTTCCTTCCGTCTGTGGCCCGAGCCGGAGTCGGTAGGCTTATCGTCCTTCGGCTCGTTGACGAAGGATTCCTTCTCTTTGTCGTTGATCACGATACCCTTCCCCTTAGGATCCATCTCTTCGGGCGGTTAGTCCCTTTGTGAAGAGAACCTGGCTTTGATACCAATTGAGAGCACCTAGAGGGGGGGGGGGTGAATAGGTGATCCTGTAAAACTTCAAACTTAAGCCACAAAACTTGGTTAAGTGTTAGCACAGATAATGCCAAGTGGCTAGAGAGGAGTCCCAACAAAACACAATAACCACAGAAGATCAATCACAGAGATGGCACAGTGGTTTATCCCGTGGTTCGGCCAAGACCAACGCTTGCCTACTCCACGTTGTGGCGTCCCAACGGACGAGGGTTGCAATCAACCCCTCTCAAGCGGTCCAAAGACCCACTTGAATACCACAGTGTTTTGCTTTCTTTTCTTTATCCCGTTTGCAAGGAATCTCCACAAATTGGAGTCTCTTGCCCTTACAAGTATATGATCACAAAGAAACACAGAGTAAGGGAGGGAAGCAACACACACAAATCCACAGCGAAATGCGCACACACACGGCCAAGAATCGAGCTCGAATGACTATCTCAAAGTTCTCACTAGAACGGAGCTCGAATCACTTAGAATCACAAACGAATGCGCAAAGAATGAGTGTGGATGATCAAGAATGCTCTAAGGTTGCTTGGTTATCTCCTCCATGCGCTTAGGGGTCCCTTTTATAGCCCCAAGGCAGCTAGGAGCCGTTGAGAGCAAATCTGGAAGGCTATCCTTGCCTTCTGTCGTCGGGTGCACCGGACAGTCCGGTGCACACCGGACACTGTCCGGTGCCCGATTTCTTTCCTTAAACAGCGCTGCCGACCGTTGCCGACCGTTGCAGATCTGGGAGCCGTTGGCGCACCGGACATGTCCGGTGCACACCGGACAGTCCGGTGCCCCCTTCCGACCGTTGGCTCGGCCACGTGTCCCGCGCAGATTGCGCGGCCGACCGTTGGACCGTCCGACCGTTGGCTCACCGGACAGTCCGGTGCACACCGGACAGTCCGGTGAATTTTAGCCGTACGCCGTCGGCGAATTCCCGAGAGCGACCAGTTCACGCCGAGCCAGCCTGGCGCACCGGACACTGTCCGGTGCACACCGGACAGTCCGGTGTGCCAGACCGAGCTGAGTCTTGGCTGTACACAGCCAAGTCTTTTTCTCCTCTTTTCTTTTCTTCTTCTTTCTGTTTCTAACACTTAGACAAGTATATTAGTACACAAAACCAATGTACTAAGGCTTAGAAACATACCTTTACTTCATGATTTGCACTTTGTTCATCCATGGACATAAATTCACATTTAAGCACTTGTGTTGGCACTCAATCACCAAAATACTTAGAAATGGCCCAAGGGCACATTTCCCTTTCAGAGACACTATTAGAGATAACTATATTGATTTGGACAATTTATTTTGTTCTCATGATGATGTTATCGGTGGGTTCTCAGTTCTCCATGACCCGTCTACCTCTGAACCAGATTCCGTTTTTTCTACGTGTTGGAATTGATGCTAGAAAGTTAGGCTCTGGTTCATTTTTTCTCTTTGGATTAATAATGAGAAAGCATATAGTTGTGCTGGCTGCAATTGACAATGAACCAAGGAACATAGGTTGAGTACAATATATCGAGATTTTGGGACAAAAGTGGTGGGATTGGATAGCTTGGGTGATGTTGGACAAAGATTTATATCCCAGATAAATGATGTAACTTGGAAATAATACAAAGTCAGTATGCTGATGATTTACTCTCATGTGCAGTTAGTTTTTAGCCTGAGTGCTGAGTTTTATGCTCCGCATAGTTACTGACCTCTATAATTTATTAATTTGATTAATTGCTTCACTGTCATCAATGCATAGGTCCTCCCCTGTTAATCTAAATTGCTGAATAAAACAACATAGAATAATGACATGTCATATCATCACATCAAACAATATGGATTCCAATTATTTTTATGGTCTAGCTGTATGGAATGGATATTCTTCTTAGGAACTGTTTAGAAAGGTATGTTGCTCTAATGATTTTCCTATTCAATTCAAGTTTGAATCTATCCCCTATATATACAAGTGCTTTGTTTGGTCAGTGAGACCATTCATCTTTCTACCTAGCAGACAATATATGTGGTCTAGCACAACATCTTGTGAAATTACATGGTATTAGCAAGACATGTACAAAACTTGTGAGGAAACACTTCCAGTTCTCCAAGTTTTAAGAAAAAAATCAGTAGGTAACTTGATTAATTTTAGCACCATGTTTGCATCAAATTAGCACCAATGCACAAATCAAGGGACAATAGGTAACTTGATTAATTTCCAAAAGTTATGTGAAACCTTCTTTTATTTAGTAAAGTAGTGTTGTTCTCTTGTTCTCAGATGTTGTGAGTCAAGAACAAGGCAACACAATTGTTAAAAATTAAGAACCTTCATCCTCTGAAGCATCATCTCCTTTCGGATATAATGATCTTCAGACGAAGGTTATGAAGGACACACCTTCATCATTCGCAAGAATAATAATTCATAGAGATCATAAACATTATTCGTTCATATATCGATTCATATATTTATTTCATGATAAACATATGGATATTAATAGGATTTATATTTGAAAGTGCATTCATCCCTTTTGTGAGTTTTGGTGATTTGGATAACAACACATTTAAAGGTCTAACAAGTTTGCTAAGTGTTGAACAGAAAATTCAGTATGATGAACATACTTGAATAGTGTATAATTGAAAGGGAAATGTGCCCTTGGGCCATTTCTAAGTATTTTGGTGATTGAGTGCCAACACAAGTGCTTAAGTGAAAATCTATGCCAATTGATGGACAAAGTGCAAATCAAGTCTAAAGGTATGTTTCTAGACTTAGTACATTGTTTTGAGAACTAATGGATTGTGTCTAAGTGCTGGAAACAGGAGAAATCAAATTGAAAAAGAGATGGCTTTGTTCAGCCAAAGTCTGCTCAGTCTGGGTGCACCGGACAGTGTCCGGTGCGCCAGGCTGGCTCTCGCGAACTTGCTGCTCTCGGGATTTCGACGGCGGTGTACGGCTATAAATCACCGGACTGTCCGGTGGTGCACTAGACTGTCCGGTGAGCCATTCACAGGCGAAGTCATCGCTCTCGGGAAGAGATTAACGGCGTACGGCTATAATTCACCGGACTGTCCGGTGAGGCACCGGACTGTCCGGTGAGCCAACAGTCAGCCGGGCCAACGGTCGGCCGAGGATTCCGCGCGTGACGCGTGGCCGAGCCAACGGTCACAAGGGGGCACCGGACTGTCCGGTGGGCACCGGACAGTGTCCGGTGTGCCAACGGCTCTGAATCTCCAACGGTCGGCTTCGCCAAAGAAGGAAAGAAATCCGCACCGGACAGTGTCCGGTGGTGCACCGGACTGTCCGGTGCGCCAAGCGACTGAAGGCAAGAATTGCCTTCCTGGAATGCTCTCAACGGCTCCTAGCTGCCTTGGGGCTATAAAAGGGACCCCTAGGCGCATGGAGGAGCACACCAAGCATTCTTTGAGCATTGTTGATCACTCACACTTCATTCTTGCGCACTTGTTCAACATTCTTAGTGATTTGAGCTCTGTTCTAGTGAGAACCTCGTGATATTCTTTTGAGCTCAAGTCTGGGTCTTATGTGTGCGTATTTGCTGTGAGTTTTGTGTCTTGTGTGCGTTGCTCATCCCATCCTTACTCCGTGCTTCTTTGTGAACATCAAAGTGTAAGGGCGAGAGACTCCAAGTTGTGGAGATTCCTCGCGATCGGGATATAGTAAACAAAGCAAAACACCGTGGTATTCAAGTGGGTCTTTGGACCGCTTGAGAGGGGTTGATTGCAACCCTCGTCCGTTGGGATGCCACAACGTGGAAGTAGGCAAGTTTTGTACTTGGCCGAACCACGGGATAAACCACTGAGTCTATCTGTGTTGATCTTCTTGTGGTTATTATGTTTTGCAAGAACTCCTCTCTAGCCACTTGGCCTTATTGTGCTAACACTTAATCAAGTTTTTGTGGCTTTAAGTTTAAGTTTCTACAGGATCACCTATTCACCCCCCCTCTAGGTGCTCTCAATTGGTATCAGAGCCGTTCTCTTCACGAAGGGACTAATCGCCCGAAGAGATGGATCCTAAGGGCAAGGGGATTGTGATCAATGATAAGGAGAAGGAGTCTTTCGTCAACGAGCCGAAAGATGACAAGCCTACCGACTCGGGCTCGGGCCACAAACGAAAAGATGGGAAGAAGAAGAAGACAAGGCGCATCAAGGAGATCGTCTACTACGACGACAGCGACGAATCTTCCTCTTCCCAAAAGGACGACGACAACGACTACGAGAAAAAGAAGACGGTGAACTCAAACTTCTCTTTTGATTATTCTCGTATTCCGCATAGTTCAAATGCACATTTGCTTTCCATTCCTCTTGGCAAACCTCCTCACTTTGATGGAGAGGACTACGGATTTTGGAGTCACAAAATGCGTAGTCACTTGTTCTCTCTCCATCCAAGCATATGGGAGATAGTCGAGAATGGAATGAAATTTGATAGTACTGATAGTCCCATGTTCATTAATGAGCAAATTCACAAAAATGCACAAGCTACTACTGTTCTTCTAGCTTCTTTGTGCAGGGACGAATACCATAAGGTGAGCGGCTTGGATAACGCCAAGCAGATCTGGGACACCCTCAAGATCTCACATGAGGGGAACGACGTCACCATGCTCACCAAGATGGAATTGGTAAAAGCGAACTTGGGAGATTCGCAATGATCAGGGGCGAGGAGCCAACCCAAACGTACAACCGGCTCAAGACCCTCGTCAACAAAATAAGGAGCTATGGAAGCACGCGATGGACGGACCACGACGTCGTCCGCCTAATGCTAAGGTCCTTTACCGTCCTTGATCCACATCTTGTGAACAATATTCGTGAGAATCCTAGGTACACGAAGATGACGCCCGAGGAGATCCTTGGAAAGTTTGTAAGCGGGCGGATGATGATCAAGGAGGCAAGATACGTCGACGATGCATTGAATGGCCCAATCCAAGAGCCTCAAACTATTGCTCTCAAGGCAACAAGGAGCAAGGAGGCGCTACCTAGCAAGGTGGCGCAAGTTGAGGCGGCCGGACTTAATGATGAAGAGATGTCCCTCATCATCAAGCGCTTCAAGACGGCGCTAAAGGGTCGCAAGGGGCAGCCTAACAAGAACAAGACGAAGGGGAAGCGCTCATGCTTCAAATGTGGTAAGATTGGTCATTTTATCGCTAATTGTCCCGATAATGATAGTGACCAGGAACAAGGGAACAAGAGGGAAAAGAAGAAGTCTTACAAGAAGGCTAAGGGCGAGGCACACCTTGGCAAGGAATGGGACTCGGATTGTTCGTCGTCCGACTCCGACAACGAAGGACTCGCCGCCACCGCCTTCAACAAATTGGCCCTCTTCCCCAACGAGCGTCACACATGCCTCATGGCGAAGGAGAAGAAGGTATGTACTCGGAATACTACTTACGCTTCTTCAAGTGATGATGAGTCTAGTGATGATGATGAAATAGACTATTCTAGTTTATTTAAAGGTTTAGATAGAAATAAAATTGATAAAATCAATGAATTGATTGATGCTTTGAATGATAAGAATAGATTATTAGAAAAGCAAGAGGATCTTTTGTATGAAGAACATGATAAGTTTGTAGAGGCTCAAAAATCCCTTGCTTTAGAAATTAAAAGGAATGAAATGCTTTCTTGTGAATTGTCTACATGACATGACTCTATTTCTAGCTTAAAGAGCATAAATGATGATTTGAATGCTAAGTTAGAAATAGCTAATAAATCAACATCTTGTGTAGAACATGTTACAATTTGCAATAGGTGTAAAGATTTTGATGTTGATGCTTGTAGTGAACACCTAGTTTCAATTTCTAAATTGAATGATGAGGTGGCTAGTCTTAATGTCCAACTTAAGACTAGCAAGAGTGAATTTGATAAGCTAAAATTTGCAAGGGATGCCTACACGATTGGTAGACACCCCTCAATTAAGGATGGTCTTGGCTTCAAGAGGGAAGTCAAGAACTTAACAAGCCATAAGGTTTCCATCTCCGCCAAGGAGAAAGGGAAGGCCCCTATGGCTAGTAGTGCTAAAAAGAACCATGACTTCATGTATCATGATAGGAGACATTCTAGGAATGCTTTTAGAAGTTATGATGCTTTTGATTCTCATGCCATGGTTGCTTCTAGTTCTTCTATTATGCATGATATAAATGTTGCTAGGAAAAATGCTATGCCTAGAAGAAATGTTGTTCATGTGCCTAGAAAAGTAAACAATGAACCTTCTACAATTTTTCATACTTGTAATGCTTCCTTTGCTATTTGTAGAAAGGATAAGAAGGTAATTGCTAGGAAGTTAGGGGCAAGATGCAAGGGAGATAAAACTTGCATTTGGGTCCCTAAGACCATTGTGACTAACCTTGTAGGACCCAACATGAGTTGGGTACCTAAGACCCAAGCCTAAATTTGCCTTGCAGGTTTATGCATCCAGGGGCTCAAGCTGGATTATCGACAGCGGATGCACAAACCACATGACAGGGGAAAAGAGGATGTTCTCTTCCTACGTCAAGAACAAGGATCCCCAAGATTCAATAATATTTGGTGATGGGAACCAAGGCAAGGTGAAAGGGTTAGGAAAAATTGCTATTTCATCTGAGCACTCTATTTCTAATGTGTTCTTAGTTGAGTCGCTTGGATATAACTTGTTGTTTGTGAGTCAACTTTGTAATATGGGATATAACTGTTTATTCACAAATGTAGATGTGTCTGTCTTTAGAAGAAGTGATGGTTCATTAGCTTTTAAGGGTGTACTAGATGGCAAACTTTATTTAGTTAACTTTGCAAAAGAGGAGGCCGGTCTAGATGCATGCTTAATTGCTAAGACTAGCATGGGCTGGCTGTGGCATCGCCGTTTAGCACATGTGGGGATGAAGAACCTTCACAAGCTTCTAAAGGGAGAACACGTGATAGGTCTAACTAATGTGACTTTCAAAAAAGATAGACCTTGTGCAGCTTGTCAAGCAGGTAAACAGGTGGGAAGCTCTCATCACACCAAAAATGTGATGACCACATCAAGACCTTTGGAGATGCTTCATATGGACCTCTTCGGACCCGTCGCCTATCTAAGCATAGGAGGAAGTAAGTATGGTCTTGCTATAGTTGATGATTTTTCCCGCTTCACTTGGGTATTCTTTTTTCAGGATAAATCTGAAACCCAAGGGACCCTCAAGCGCTTCCTAAGGAGAGCTCAAAATGAGTTTGAGCTCAAGGTGAAGAAGATAAGGAGCGACAACGGGTCCGAATTCAAGAACCTTCAAGTGGAGGAGTACCTTGAGGAGGAAGGGATCAAGCACGAGTTCTCCGCTCCCTACACACCACATCAAAATGGTGTGGTAGAGAGGAAGAATAGGACGCTCATAGACATGGCGAGGACGATGCTAGGAGAGTTCAAGACCCCCGAGCGGTTCTGGACGGAAGCCGTGAACACGGCTTGCCACGCCATCAACCGGGTCTACCTTCATCGCCTCCTCAAGAAGACTTCGTATGAGCTTCTAACCGGTAACAAACCTAATGTGTCTTACTTTCGTGTATTTGGGAGCAAATGTTACATTCTAGTAAAGAGAGGTAGAAATTCTAAGTTTGCTCCCAAAGCTGTAGAAGGGTTTTTGTTAGGTTATGACTCAAATACAAAGGCGTATATGGTCTTCAACAAATCATCGGGTTTGGTTGAAGTCTCTAGCGACGTTGTATTTGATGAGACTAATGGCTCTCCAAGAGAGCAAGTTGTTGATCTTGATGATGTAGATGAAGGTGACGTTCCAACGGCCGCAATACGCACCATGGCGATTGGCGATGTGCGACCACAGGAACTCGAGGAGCAAGATCAACCTTCTTCCTCAACGATGGTGCATCCCCCAACTCAAGACGATGAACAGGTTCATCAAGAAGAGGCGTGTGATCAAGGGGGAGCACAAGATGATCAAGTGATGGAGGAAGAAGCACAACCGGCACCTCCAACCCAAGTGCGAGCGACGATTTAAAGGAATCATCCCGTCGACCAAATTTTGGGTGACATTAGCAAGGGAGTAACTACTCGTTCTAGATTAGTTAATTTTTGTGAGCATTACTCCTTTGTCTCTTCTATTGAGCCTTTCAGGGTAGAAGAGGCCTTGCTAGATCCGGACTGGGTGTTGGCCATGCAGGAAAAACTCAACAACTTCAAGCGTAATGAAGTTTGGACACTGGTGCCGCGTCCCAAGAAAAATGTTGTGGGAACCAAGTGGGTGTTCCGCAACAAACAGGACGAGCACGGGGTGGTGACAAGGAACAAGGCTCGACTTGTGGCAAAAGGTTATGCCCAAGTCGCAGGTTTGGACTTTGAGGAGACTTTTGCTCCTGTGGCTAGGCTAGAGTCCATTCGTATTTTGCTAGCATATGCCGCTCACCATTCTTTCAGGTTGTTCCAAATGGATGTAAAGAGCGCTTTCCTCAATGGGCCAATCAAGGAGGAGGTGTACGTGGAGCAACCCCCTGTCTTTGAGGATGAACTGTACCCCGACCACGTATGTAAGCTCTCTAAGGCGCTCTATGGACTTAAGCAAGCCCCAAGAGCATGGTATGAATGCCTTAGAGACTTTTTAATTGCTAATGCTTTCAAGGTTGGGAAAGCTGATCCAACTTTATTCACTAAGACTTGTGATGGTGACTTATTTGTGTGCCAAATTTATGTCGATGACATAATATTTGGTTCTACTAACCAAAAGTCTTGTGAAGAGTTTAGCAGGGTGATGACTCAAAAGTTTGAGATGTCGATGATGGGTGAGTTGAACTACTTCCTTGGGTTCCAAGTGAAGCAACTCAAGGACGGCACCTTCATCTCCCAAACGAAGTACACGCAAGACTTGCTAAAGCGGTTTGGGATGAAGGACGCCAAGCCCGCAAAGACTCCGATGGGAACTGACGGACACGTCGACCTCAACAAAGGAGGTAAGTCCGTTGATCAAAAAGCATACCGGTCCATGATAGGTTCTTTGCTTTATTTATGCGCTAGTAGACCAGATATTATGCTTAGTGTATGCATGTGTGCTAGATTTCAATCCGATCCAAGGGAGTGTCACTTAGTGGCTGTGAAGCGAATTCTTAGATATTTAGTCGCTACGCCTTGCTTCGGGATCTGGTATCCAAAGGGGTCTACCTTTGACTTAATTGGATATTCAGACTCCGATTATGCTGGATGTAAGGTCGATAGGAAGAGTACATCAGGGACGTGCCAATTCTTAGGAAGGTCCCTGGTGTCATGGAATTCTAAGAAACAAACCTCCGTTGCCCTATCCACCGCTGAGGCCGAGTATGTTGCCGCAGGACAGTGTTGCGCACAACTACTTTGGATGAGGCAAACCCTCCGGGACTTTGGCTACAATCTGAGCAAAGTCCCACTCCTATGTGACAATGAGAGTGCTATCCGTATAGCGGACAATCCTGTCGAGCACAGCCGCACAAAGCACATTGACATCCGCCATCACTTTTTGAGAGACCACCAGCAAAAGGGAGATATCGAAGTGTTTTATATTAGCACCGAGAACCAGCTAGTCGATATCTTTACCAAGCCTTTAGATGAGAAGACCTTTTGCAGGCTACGTAGTGAGCTAAATGTCTTAGATTCGCGGAACTTGGATTGATTTATAGCATACATGTGTTTATGCCTTGATCATGTTCCTTATGTATTTTGTTGTTTACTTGTGGTGCTCAAGTTGTACAAACACTCCCCGGACCTCACAAGTCCTTTTGCAAGTGATGCACATATTTAGGGGGTGATGTGCTACAAGTTGACCCTTTGAGACTAACCGTGTGCTTGAGTTTGCTTGAATTAGTCTCAAAGGAGGTTTGAAAGGGAAAAGGTGGACTTGGACCATGAAAGACTTCCACTGCACTCCGATGAGAGGGTAACTTATTCCAAGTTCATCTCATGTACTCTTATTGCCTTTGTACTCTTATGTGAAGATTTTGGTGAGGCAATGAGGTTTAAGGGCCAAAATTGATCCCGTTTTGGTGCTTGATGCCAAAGGGGAGAAAATAAGGCCAAAGCAATAAATGGATCAGCTACCACTTGAGAAATTTTGAAAATAGTAGAATAGAGCTTTTGGTTTGTCAAAACTCTCTTGTTGTCTCTTTTGTCAAAAGTTGGCCTCTTGTGGGGAGAATGGTTGATTATGGGAAAAAGGGGCTCTCTTGTTGTCTCTTTTGTCAAAAGTTGGCCTCTTGTGGGGAGAATGGTTGATTATGGGAAAAAGGGGGAGTTTTTGAAATCTTTGATCAATTTCTCTTGGAACGACTCTCTTTATGTCTCAACAAGTGTGTTTGACTTAGAGATAGGAAATTGAGGTTGATTTGCAAAAACAAACCAAGTGGTGGCGAAGTATGATCCAAATATGCCAAAGTTGAATCAAAACAATTTTGAGCTCTCATTTGTATTGATGTTGCACTTCTTTTAGTTGCTTTTTGTTGTGTTGGCATAAATCACCAAAAAGGGGGAGATTGAAAGGGAAATGTGCCCTTGGGCCATTTCTAAGTATTTTGGTGATTGAGTGCCAACACAAGTGCTTAAGTGAAAATCTATGCCAATTGATGGACAAAGTGCAAATCAAGTCTAAAGGTATGTTTCTAGACTTATTACATTGTTTTGAGAACTAATGGATTGTGTCTAAGTGCTGGAAACAAGAGAAATCAAATTGGAAAAGAGATGGCTTTGTTCAGCCAAAGTCTGCTCAGTCTGGGTGCACCGGACTGTCCGGTGGTGCACCGGACAGTGTCCGGTGCGCCAGGCTGGCTCTGGCGAACTTGCTGCTCTCGGGGCTTCGACGGCGGTGTACGGCTATAAATCACCGGACTGTCCGGTGGTGCACCGGACTGTCCGGTGAGCCATTCACAGGCGAAGTCGTCGCTCTCGGGAAGAGATTAACGGCGTACAACTATAATTCACCGGACTGTCCGGTGAGGCACCGGACTGTCCGGTGAGCTAACAGTCAGCCGGGCCAACGGTCGGCCGAGGATTCCGCGCGTGACGCGTGGCCGAGCCAACGGTCACAAGGGGGCACCGGACTGTCCGGTGTGCACCGGACAGTGTCCGGTGCGCCAACGGCTCTGAATCTCCAATGGTCGGCTTCACCAAAGAAGGAAAGAAATCCGCACCGGACAGTGTCCGGTGGTGCACCAGACTGTCCGGTGCGCCAGGCGACTGAAGGCAAGAATTGCCTTCCTGGAATGCTCTCAACGGCTCCTAGCTACCTTGGGGCTATAAAAGGGACCCCTAGGCGCATGGAGGAGCACACCAAACATTCTTTGAGCATTGTTGATCACTCACACTTCATTCTTGCGCACTTGTTCAACATTCTTAGTGATTTGCGCTCTGTTCTAGTGAGAACCTCATGATATTCTTTTGAGCTCAAGTCTGGGTCTTGTGTGTGCGTATTTGCTGTGAGTTTTGTGTCTTGTGTGCGTTGCTCATCCCATCCTTACTCCGTGCTTCTTTGTGAACATCAAAGTGTAAGGGCGAGAGACTCCAAGTTGTGGAGATTCCTCGCGATCGGGATATAGTAAACAAAGCAAAACACCGTGGTATTCAAGTGGGTCTTTGGACCGCTTGAGAGGGGTTGATTGCAACCCTCGTCCGTTGGGACGCCACAACGTGGAAGTAGGCAAGTTTTGTACTTGGCCGAACCACGGGATAAACCACTGAGTCTATCTGTGTTGATCTTCTTGTGGTTGTTGTGTTTTGCAAGAACTCCTCTCTAGCCACTTGGACTTATTGTGCTAACGCTTAATCAAGTTTTTGTGGCTTTAAGTTTAAGTTTCTACAGGATCACCTATTCACCCCCCCTCTAGGTGCTCTCAATAATGATCAGTGAACAAAGATTCAACACAAGGTTAAATAACCAATGAGACAATGCAAATGGATATAATATGATCTTTGTATTGGTTTGAATATATGGACAAGACCTGAGAAATCACTACATACATATGATCAGAATAGAGAATGAAGTGATTAAGAGGATTGGTCAAGCCAAAGTGAAATAATATATGAGGAATCGTGAATTGGCTTGACCATATTACTATCAGTCCATATATGCTTCTATGAGAATCAAACTAGAGCTTGATTGATCTTAACAGTTATATCTAGAAGACATTCAAGCAAGGATCACAATATTGAACAAATGATTCTCTCAATGGATGCTCAATATGATGTGACTCAAGAATGGCTTGATAGGGTGAAGATAGCAAGGAAAGGGCTTCGAGGAACTAAGTGAAGGTGAAGGCCAAGCGACGGCTTGTGGACCGAGGTACCAAGGCTAAGGTGAAGAAGAGAGTACTTGCACTAAGTCGATGAACTAATTAGCTATGAAGAGTTATAATATGTTGATGCATCAGTAAGGTGACTTGAAGCCATGATTTGAACTCATATGTGTTGAAATGGTACAAGTCACATGGTTTGATTTGTGTTTGCTTCAAAAGGTGAGACAAAGATGTTTGTGATCCTTATGAAGCAACACCATGGAGAAATCACACACGAGACACCAATTACTCAAGGAGTTTACTTAATCATATTTTATTTAACTTGAGTATAAAAATCGTCGTACTATCAAGGGGATCCAAAAAGAAGGTTGGTGTTTGCCAAAGCCCAAGCCTCTATATTCGAAAGCTATTTTGAAAAACCAAAATCCCTTGGACACTATGTGTCTGACTGTTGTTAGGATTGAGAAACTGAGAGTATTCTTGTTGAAAAGCAGTTGAGCTTCTTCAGTTGCAGTTGAGCTTTTTCAACTGAGTTGAGCTTCTTCACAGCCGCAGTTGAGATTTTTCAGCTGAGTTGAACTTCAGCTGAGTTGAACTTCTTCAACTGCAGTTGAGCTTTTTCAGCTGCACTTGAGCTTTCTCAACTGCAGTTGAACTTCAACTTCAGCTGTGAACCTCTTTGACCATACACCAGTTGAACCTGCCTCCTGGCCAGTTGAACTGGCCGGGGTTTCTCTCCTAAGCTTTCTGGTCAAGACCAATTGAACTGGTCCCTAGGGGCGGTTCAACCGGTCTTTGACCCCTCTGGCCAGCAGTCTGCGACTCAGACTGGCAGACAGGCTGACATGTCTGCTAGGGGCGGTTCAACTGCCCCCTAGAGAGGTTCAACCACCCCTAGAGAGGTTCAATCGGTTTTGGTCAACTTGACCAAACTGCACAGTAGTCTACCAGTCAGACTAGCAGACATGCTGACAGTTAGAGTAGGGGCGGTTCAACCGCTCCCTAGAGCGGTTCAACTGGTCCTTCCTAGAAAATTCAGCCCAATGGCTAGTTTTGAAGCCCCACCTATATATACTCACTCCTACCTCTCTCCCCATAGGTGAGCACGTTTTGAACTCCATTTCTAACATGAGAAACACCTCCCACTCTCTCACACACCTCTTTCCTCTCCCATTTCAAATCTTTGGAGAGAAATCTTTGAGTGAGATTGAGAGCTGTAGTTTTTGTGTTTCATCTCCAAATCTCTCTTGCTCTTCTTCATTCAAGCTTTGGTACTACATTGAGTTCTTTGTGGATTCATTACTCTTGGAACTTCTAGCTCCTAGACGACTAGGTGTCTCTTGTGAGTCTCCAAATCTTGTGGAAGACCACAAGAAAGTTTGTATTACTCGCTCGTTTGAGCAAAGATTAGTGTGTGGGCTTGACCTTTGTGGTCGGCGAAGGGAGGATTAGGGTTGAAAGAGACCCAACTCTTTGTGGGCGCCTCAACGAGGAAGTACGGCACCTTTTGTGGTGCGACCGAACCTCAGGATAAATCTTGTGTCTCTTGTGTTCTTGTTCATTGTGTTTGTTCGTGTTCTTCGTTCTCTCACCATTCCATGGAAGAATTGTTCATATCTTTTTGGTGTGTGGATTTTGAGAAGTGCCCTTCTCAGATCTACTACTTTGAACCCTGTAGATCATCTAGGACATGGCATTTACAAAGTTAACTGGGTGAATTTCGAGACCAATTCAGTTTTATATCTCATTCTCTAGTTGAGCTTGTGCAAACCGACTGAACCGATTTTGACACTGGTTGAACCGGTTTTACCCAGTTTGTTTCTAGTTTTTGTTGAAAAAGTTTCCGCTTGCCTATTCACCCTCTCTAGGCAACTTTCAATTGGTGTCAGAGCCTAATCCTTGTTGTAACGCTTAACCGCGTGAGGAAAAGATCATGTCGGGGGAGGGCTAAGAAACGAAAGTGCTTCTAAGCTTGAAAAAGTTGAGGTTGCCTCGACTTCATCTTTTGGTGCAGATGTTGATCCTAGGGCAATAGACCTTACCATGAGAATCACCGAAAGGATGTTCCTCAAAATGAAGGAAGATGAGGCGAAGAACAAGATTGAAGAAGAAGAAATTGATTGATGGAGACCAAACGACGAATCCACCTCTTCACAAGGTTCATCTTTCAAATCCACTTCTCATATGTGCTTTATCGCTAATGGGAGTGACAGTGAAAGCGAAAGTGAGGATGAGGAGGAGCAAGAAAGTGATAGTGAAGATGAGGATGATCTTCAACAATTCTTTGCTCAGCTAAGCAATAAAAATTGGATGAGCTTGCTCAAACTCATGAAAAGAGTGGAACAACAAAAAGAAATGCTTCATAAGCAAGAAGACTTCCTCATCAGAAAAATCGAAGACTTAGAGAAGTTGACCAAAGAGCATGAGAAGCTAAAGTGCTCTCATGATGATTTGGTCCAAAGGTATGAAGACATTTCAATTGAGCAAATTAAAGTTGTTAATCATTCATCATATATTGTTTAATTAGAAAATAAAAATGTTATGCTCAAGAACACAATAGAAAAGTTAAATATTAATAATCTAGCTTTGCAAGAAAAACACGATATGCTTATGTGCTCTCATAATAAATTTATGGATTCACATATCATGTTAGAAATGGCTCATGAGGTTGTGTTAACTAATTTGAAATCATACCAACCAACCTCACTTATGCACATGTACTCAAATAGAAACTATATTATCATGTGCTAACAAATGTTGCTCTCAAGAAAGCCAATCTTCCATTGAGCTAGAATTTTTAGGAACAAGTAATGTTTCCTATGCAAAAGAAAACAATGAGCTCAAGGAAGAAAATGAGAGGCTAAGAAGGAGCTTGACTCAATTGAAGGGAAAGTGTCATGCTCAACCTTCTCAAGATAATAGTGATAATATGGTGAAAAAGCTTGAGAAGGGGACAACTATAGCATGCACAAAACCCCTTCAAAAGAATACCAAGCTTTCCAAGAAGGGCATGGGCAAAATTCATGGTCAGAAAATTAATGCTCATACTATTTGCTCTAACAATGTACCTATGTGCTTCAATAAAGAAAGATCAAAGAGAAGCGATAGAAGGTGCTATGGATGCACGGAGAAGGGTCATGAAATTGATTCATGCCCCCACATGAAGAACCAAGACCTTGCACGATCAAGAAAGATGATCATCAAGAAAGATGAAAGCAAAAGGCAAATGCATTGCAAGGACAAGCACCACATTTGCTATAATTGCCGTGAAAAAGGTCATCTATTCAAGGTTTGTCCAAAGGGTAAAACTCCTAAGCCTAACTTATCAATACATTCAAATATGCTTAGGAGA
This sequence comes from Zea luxurians, assembly GCA_029449295.1. Taxonomy (NCBI): domain Eukaryota; kingdom Viridiplantae; phylum Streptophyta; class Magnoliopsida; order Poales; family Poaceae; genus Zea; species Zea luxurians. The sequence goes on along the minus strand of JAOPSE010000033.1, from coordinate 22,981,639 downwards.
CCCAAATTTGACTCTTGTGCTAGAATGGTGATGAGTTCACCACATTCTAGGACCAAGGCTATTTGGGTGCCTAAGTCCTTATTAGATAACCTTGATGGACCCAACATGAGACGGGTACCAAAATATGTTTGAAAGAACTTGTAGGTACCCAAAGATGATATGAAGCTTTGCGGTGCTTGAGCGGTTTAACTCAATTCTTATCTCAAGCTATCAATGTTACATTGACTATTCTTTTAAGATTGACCCAAAGAAGAATTGAGTTGTTATATCTCTAACTTCATATTCATCTCTAGCAAGAACTTATGGTGTAGGGAATAAGGATTAACCTTTGTGGGAATCAAACAAAAGGCCTACAACTAAGGGATATCCAAAGGATGGTAACAATTCAATATTAAGTGCACATTGCTTCAATAAGTATATTCCTTGGTGTCTTTTGTAGCCACACAAGGAAAAATGAAGCACTTGAGAATGAACTTAAAATATTTTACCTTGTCTTGGAAAAGTTTCAATCATATGGTAGATTGCATATTTGTTATTTTCACATGTGGCAGTCTACATACTTTAATTGATGATAATTAATTCGTGGCATATTTCAAATGAATTATCATATTATTGCCATGACCTAGACATAAAGTGGATTATCCCGTATTCTTAAATGAATAGAGTGCTATGTAAGAAATTCAAATTCTTAAAGCACTTATCAAAAGGAGAATTCTCTATATGACTAGAGTTGTGAGACTAATGCTTCTATCTAAGTGTTTATGTAGTCTCACAACATAAGAATGTGTTTCTCACATGGATTGTGCCATTCAACATTCAAAGAAGATCAAACCAGTACTATGTGATGTATTCCTTCTTGTTTAAATTGGTTTTGAGTCTTCTACATTAATCACTCACCATGCTATGAATTAAACTTGCCATGTAAACTTAATTAAATAATCATGCTATTTTCACCTTGTTTAAATCAGAGTTATGCATGATGCTTGTAAAGGTAATTTAGTTTATATCATGAGGTTTCCCTATTTTAGTAAGCTTCTTGTCATTCATATACTAAAGGTTTCTCAATAGGAAACTATTGATTGTGTTTCTAATGCAATCTCTTTTAAGCTATTTCATGAAAATTCATAAGTAGAGATTGTGCTCTTTCAATTGGTAAAATCACAAGCATTAAAGTTTAATTTTTCACCTAAAAGATAGAATAGGATTGCTCAAGGCAAAGGTATGGAACTAGTTGTTTCATTTGGTATGAGATAAATTATAGTTTCTTTCAAGTGGTATTCTTTCAATTGGTAATAATCTATTCTATGGAAATATTAAATGTCAATATGAACGTTAAATTCCTTTTGGCTTAAATTTGTAAATTGGTGCATATTGTTAATTCACTCCTCCATGTGCACTAACTTAAAAGGAACTTAATTTATGCCTTTATGCCTCACAAATGATGATTTGTTTTCAATTCATATCTAAAGATCACCATTCATTAAACACTTCCTTGTACTATTAATATCTCTTTTCAAAGTTTTTGTTAACTAGTAATAAAAGGAAAAGAAATAACAAGCTAAAGAAAGAAGTCTCGACAAATGAAGAAAAGAAGAATACTTAGATGACACCATCTCATATAGTAAGATCTTTCAATTGATATAACAAATAATACATTATATATGGTGGTAAGTATTCTTAGGCATAAGTTAATTCATTGCAAATTTATCATGCCTTGACCAATATATGTAATGTACTCCTCATGAGACTCTTAACTGAATTGAAAGTGCATGTGGCAAGTCATTCAAATACTCGATGCATGCACATATCTAGTGCGAGAACATTATATATCTTGTGTCGTAGAGAATAATTTTCCCTTGAGTAAGCTATACTAAGACAATCCAAAATGGTAAATTTGTATCTCATTCATATGGATTGTAATCTTTGTTTTCTAAATAGCTACTCCTGATGCAGTTTAAAATTCCTTTATCGTTAAATCTAAAAGTGCATAAGAATCCTTTTTGTTGGTATCCAGAACCACACAAGATTCCGACTAATCCTCGTTGGTGCCCCTACGCAAAGGGTAGCCCACGTGAGGGCCAAGCACCTCAGTCGAGTAACTCCGTAGAGAGTCGTGTTGACGTTGATTTGGGCACCAATCACTGCGATGACAACCAGCGGCGATGCCCTCTGCAGAGGTACGGACGGTCCGCGGCCAGGGTCCGGACGGTCCTCGACCTAGTACAGGGGCTTGTGTTCCTACCTGACGGGCCGGACGGTCCGCGCATACGCAGGGTCGACGAAGATTGCCGGCAGTACATGGATCTCACTCCTGGGAGGGACCCTGTCGGGGAGTAGAGATCCTAGGTGTTGTCTAGGCTCGGTAAGCCGACCTAAACACCTCTAATCGGCGTAGAGCCGAAGAGAAGCGAAGAATTTAGGGATTAAGAGGCTAAACTAGAACTACTCCTAATGCATAAGGTAAAAACGAGAAATAGACTTGATTTGATCGATTGTTGGGGGTTTAATCGGCCGTAGCCCTTCATCTATATAAAGGGGGAGGTCTGGACCCGTTACAAGTTGATTCCCGAGCTAATCCTACGGTTTTAGCTAATAAATCCCGCGAGAAATTCGGAACCCTAACTGACTCTGCGCACGCGCGGACCGTCCGGTCTCAGGGCCAGACCGTTCGCACTGCCATTTTCTGCGTTCAACATATGCCCCTGCCTTTTGGTGGAGGTTGATGAACCAAAAGCATGTGAACTAAACCTGATGTAAGTCATCGGCTTTTCAATATGGAGATCACTCAATAAAGCACCAATGTATAAAGGTCGTTTCGGATTGTATCTTTCTCAGCCATGACCATTTGATCCATGGATCAAAAGGAATAGAACGGAGATGCCTCCCAGTCTAGATTGACAAAGGGACTATACATGTACCATGGATTCATCGTCGTACCATTCCATATTTGAACAGGATAATATACCAACGATGAGTAAACGGTGGAAAGTACCTTGGTATCATAGGATGAATAGGCGATGCTTGTTGTGTTGCCTTTCGGGCCATTTTGTTTGGCCGTTTCGTTTTAGCAGGTGATCGAGGTTTCTTTGTTGACCGATCACGTAGAACGGTCTTCTTGCTAGCACTCTTGGAGAGCAACTGATCAAAAGTAGGGTCAGCTTTGATTAGCCAACCATATGTGCTTTGCCTTGCGTCTCTTTCCTTACTTTGTATGGAGGCTGACGCCTTTGTCCATAGGCAGACTGTTCGGCTGAGTTAGCCTGACCATCTGTCTGAGCACCATCCGCACGTAGGTGCCGAACCGTCCGCGATGCTCGGGCCAGGCTATCGTGCTTGGCTCAATAATTGTGCTTGCCCCCCGGCGCCTTCGGACTTTTTAGCCTTCTCGTCCGGAGTCTTTCGAGCAATCTCCTTTTGTGATATATTTGACATGCGAGGATTGCCAATGATTATGCCCTTGCTTTTGCCTTTATCGGCCATTTCGGGCCGAACCAAGACCTTTTTGCATGTGAGTTCTATTGTATTAACAGGAAATGGTTGTGTGTCCACTTGCATCTCCTGAAAAGCCAACCGGCCCTCATTTATGGTTGATTGTATCTGTCGACGAAAAACATTACAATCATTGGTGGCATGAGAAAAAGAATTATGCCACTTACAATAAGCACGCCTCTTTAATTCATCAGGAGGAGGAATAGTATGAGTTAATTTAATGTTGTTGTTTTTTAGTAACTCGTCAAATATTTTATCGTATTTGGCAACATTAAAAGTAAACTTAACTTCTTCTTGTCGATTCTTTCGAATCGACTGTAAAGCTTAACATGCAGAAGGTTTAGCCTATCCTAGCCAAACCAGTTCAGCGGTATATACATCCGTGGATTCATCATCCGAATTATCGTATCCCACTAGATGCATCTTATGGCTAGCCGATTTTGATGTTTCCTTACTTCGGCTTTCATAGGTCATAGCCCGCTGGTGCAAGTGCACTAGTGAAAAGAATTGGGTGCCATCTAAATTTTCTTTTAAGTTAGGTCGCAACCCATTGAAAGCCAGTCCTGTTAGCTGTTTTTTCCGCGACATGGATCTGAAAGCATCGGTTTCTAGTGTCCCAGAACCTCCGGATATAGTCATTAACCGATTCTTCAGGCCCCTGTCGGACTGAAGCTAAGTCAGCGAATTCTAACTCATGTCCTCCTGAGAAGAAGTGTTCATGAAATTTCCGCTCTAATTCTTCCCAAGAGTTAATAGAGTTCGGTGGCAAAGCTATGTACCACGCGAATGCGATATCAGTAAGGGACAACGAGAATAAACGGACGTGGTAGGCTTTCGCATCAGCCAATTCTCCCAAGTGTGCTATGAATTGGCTTATATGTTCGTGCGTGCTTTTCCCACCTTCACCATAAAATTTAGAGAAGTCTAGTATCCTAGTCCCCTATGGATATGACACGGTGTCGAATCGGTGGCTATAAGGCTTCTGATACGATTGCCCTGTACCTGACACACTAACACCGAGTTTGTCCCTGAACATCCCAGCTACCTCGTCTCTAATCCTCTCTGCCATGTCTGGTGACCATCCATTAAGTTTGTGGGTGGAAATCTCAGGTTGCCTGACATCACTCTGTCGGCTTTCCTCCCAGGGATGTCTGAGGTATGTGTTAGATGTCCTATTAATGTCACCAGCTCCTGCCCTATACCTCTCAAGCTCTATAGTGGCAGAACAGTATTCAGCCCTATGTCCATAAGGTGGTATGGCATGGTTATAATGTGTTGCTGGTGGGGCACCATAGTGTTGCTGAGATGAGTGTAGGAACTGTGTGTATTGTGCAGCTCTTGGTTCTGCATACACTTTCCCGGACGGTCCGGCGTAAGGGGCCAGATGGTCCGTGACCGGGCCAAACGGTCCGAAGGTATGTCCGGACTGTCTAGCTGCATATGGCGCTACCTGGGTAGTCTCGTACCCAGACCGTCCGTCGTAAAGGGCTGGACGGTCTGTAATCGGGCTGAATGGTCTATGGCTGTACCTAGGCAGTTCGGTCATATATGGCGCGACTTGGGTGGTCTGCGCGTGGACTCGTGTAGAGTCGAATGGTACGGCGTAATACGCCAGTCGGTTCATGCCATATCTGGACGGTGCAGCGTAAGGTATCAGACAGTCCGTAACATATCCGGACAGTCTGACATAAGGTATCGGGTGGTCCGCAACATATCCGAACAGTCCGGCTCAATGCACCGGACGGTCCGTGATGGGGCCAAATTGTCTAGGTTGTATCCGGATGATCCGGCCATGCACGGTGCTACCTGAGCGATCTGCGTGTGGGCGTGCGTCAGGTCAGACGGTCCAGCGAAATACGTCGGACGGTCCACGATATAACCGGACTATCTGAGATGATGTTCGAACGGTCCGGCCACGTCCAGAACCTACCACGTGCCTAGTGGCGATGACTGTGATGATGACACGAAAGCGTGCATCGGGATACATATGATGGCTGGGCCAAGGGTGACCCATTTGTAGCCAATGTGCTTGGTGAGGGTGGTTCTTTATTAAACTCACATGATGGAAAGCTAGGAGCAGTTGATTTCTCATATGAATGTATATGCATTTTAATAGATTCATCTACATATTGCTTTAACTGATCTCTTTGTTGATCCATGAAAGTCATAAGAGATAGATCTAGAGCACTTACAACAGGACCCTGAAGTGGAGGTAGGAGAGATTCCATATCGATCTCCCCTTGACGGATGATCTTCTGGTGGCGATCCACCGTGAAGTGTGACAAGTACTTTTTCGCCGCCTCTTTGCGCCGTTCGGAGAGTTTATGTAGCAGTTCTGCCTCCTCCTTATCGCGTTGTTCATTCCATTACTGCATCACCTCCTTCTCATCGTGCATTATGAGGTCCTTAGAGGGTCTTTGGTCATCAGCCGGGAGTGCCTCCATGGCTGGCTTGATGATGTTGGTGGTGGAGATCTTGGTGTAATCCTTAGAACCGGCCATCTATGAGCTGATCTTTAGCAGATCTAGACACCTAGTCCCCAGCGGTGTTGCCAAAAAGTGTGTTGACGTCGATTTGGGCGCCAATCACTGCGATGACAACCAGCGGCGGTGCCCTTTGTAGAGGCACGGACGGTCCGCGGCCAGGGGCCGGACGGTCCGCGACCTGGTACAAGGGCTGGTGTTCCTGCCTCACGGGCTGGACGGTCCACGCCTATAGGCCAGACGGTACACGCGTACGCAGGGTCAGTGAAGATTGCCGGCGGTGCCTGGATCTCACTTCTGGGAGGGACCCCGTTGGGGAGGAGAGATCCTAGGTGTTGTCTAGGCTCGGCAGGCCGACCTAAACACTTCTAATCGACGTAGAGCCGAAGAGAAGCGAAGAATTTAGGGATTAAGAGGCTAAACTAGGGCTAAACTAGAACTACTCCTAATTCATAAGGTAAAAATGAGAAATAGACTTGATTTGATCGATTGTTGGGGGGTTCAATCGGCCGTAGTCCTTCATCTATATAAAGGGGAGGTCTGGACCCGTTAAAAGTTGTTTCCCGAGCTAATCCTATGGTTTTAGCTCACAAATCTGTGACACTATAAAAACCATCAATTAAAATAATACATTTAGGATTATTAATGATAATTAGGGTAATAACTTTTATTTCTAATGTTTGATTTTTTATTTTGCATAGAGAATAATTTTTTGGTTTTAGTCATGTTTGATTTTGGATATTTAGTAGAATTTCCTTCTTAATGAAAATCCTATTAAATAATATAATAATTATTAGTCCAAAAATAAATATTTTAGTTATAAATAATCTTGTATAATTATTATGAATTTTAGGGTTATTTAAAAATATATTTTGAAATAGAAAAGAAATAGAAAAAAGAGGAAAACCTAACCCTAACTGCGGCCAGGCCGACCCATTAGGCCTAGCCGACGCGCCCTAGCAGCCAGCCGCCGCCTCCCACTTACAGGCGGGGCCCACCCGGCCCCTTCTCATTCCCTTCCCAGGCGCGCCATCGCCAGAGCACTGCACGTGTGCGCCCGAGTGTGGAGCTGCCGCCACGCGCTCAGCACCCGACCACGGCCGATCGCGCCCGAGCACCGCCCCGACCCAAGCCACGCCGATTCGAGTCCGTGCGCCAGTAACCGTCGTCGTTTCCTCTTCTTCCTCCCCCACTCTCTCCCCTAACGAAGTCTCCACCATTAATGGCCGAGTAACGCCGCCGCCGGCCGTTCTCCTCTTCCCTCGGCGTCTCTCCCTCTCCCCCTTCTTCTATAAAAGCCGCACCATGGAGCTCTCTCTCCTTACCTGAACGCCCTCCCTCTCACGCTCTCTCTCTCACTCCCTTGGTCGCCGTTCGCCGACGAACAACCATCGCCAGAGCCGCTGGAGCAACCGCACCCGCTCGACCATCACCGGAGCCCGAGCTCGCTGCCCGTCCCCGGCCACTCGGCCGAAACCTCCCAGCCCCTTCCCCACTCGGCCAGACCCCGTCGAGCTTCTCCCTGTGTGAGCAAGTCCAAGGTTGAAGACAACCCGAAATAACGTTATTTATTTTTGAAATCACTTTTTGATTTTAGTTTATGAATTTTATAATCATTGTGTTATAATGTGGGAATGTCGTGATTTGGAATCCATGGATATGTGAATTATTGATTTTTGAGTATATATATGTGATAAATTAGTGCATCGTTATTAGTCATGTTATTTGTTTACAATGACTTTTAGAACGTTGGATTAGAGAGAAGTATGCCAAATTTTGGTAGACGCATGTTAGTAGTAAGAACACTAGATAAGTAATTTCATAGTTAATTTAGTTTGCGATGGATTTTAGAAGTTATCTAGAAATTGAATATCGTAGGTTCATTTAGGCTCACTAAATAAACAATGGAAATTCTTGAGCACGGAATTAGTAAAAGGTATAGAATTCATGGCAATACAAATATTATAGGTTGTTAGATGATTTATCTCCAATTATTATTAATGATACTTTCTATTAGGAAGAAAATATAAAACTAAAAGAATATCACTAGTCGTAATAAAAATAGGTTTTTACTAGTCAAAATAAAGGTGTTCATAAGTATAACACTTAACTTCTTAGAATTAGTAAAATACTTGTTTATGTCAAAATAACCATGATTATGTTATAAAAGTCCAATTTGTGATTTATATTGATTCTTAGAATATTAATGTTAGAAGAATCATGAATGAACTATTTTTAGCTATACACATAAGTTCTGTTTAGAAATAAAAGGAATAAAATCTATTAGTCTATTATTAGTAATAAAGAAAATAATTAGCCTTTGTTTTCATAAAGAATGTTAATATATATTATACTAGATAAAACTAGCATTATAGCCACCTACTCATAATTTCATCAATAATGACTCGCAGTAATAGTCATAATGAATTAATAAGTATTTACTCTTTAAGACGTATTTATGAATGTGATAGTGTGATGTTTGAATGAGAATGTAATGGTGAATGATTACCCCTTTACTGGTGTATGTTTTATTTATTTGGCGTACGTATTCTTTTGTATGTGCGATATGCAAATCGATGCTAGAAGTGGACTGTGAGGTAGACGAGCCAAACATGTTCGAGGACGACCTGCAAGAAACTTTTGAGCAAGGCAAGTGGATTCTCCCTCTGCATATTCTATTTGTACCTAATTAATGCATATAATAATATTTACTTTTTGGATATATTGCATAATTTGATGGGATTTGCCTAATTAAGGATTTCCTAGATTTACCAACTGTATTCCTTGATTACCCTGGAAAAATACTATGCTTTGCAAATTTGTGCTACCACTCAACTTGATAATTTTAATGTAACTCATTACTTGATATTAATGTTCCGGAAATGAAATTGGCATTATGGTGTTAACCCGATGGTTAAACAAGATTATTTCATATTAATTGGAACATGGAGTGACCACCCAGGATAACAGTCAACCACGAGTGCTATCATGGCTCTAGCTTTGGTAATTAGCTTTATATGCTTAGTACCTAGCAACCTTACCTGAAATATGGGCAAGAGGGGAGCGGCAGTGGTGGCAGCTCACGTTAACATGGGGACGTATTCTTGGCTAAGGTACCTCGCCCAGAGGGACTCCACGCCGACTTGGAAACCTTAGCGGGTTGCTTTGTATTAAGTGTATTTTGTGAAAGCCTCATAATGAATCCCTAGCTATTCACCTCGGTAGTGTTTATGGGTCCGATCAACCCAGGCTAGATGGGATACATTGCTTGTGGGTAAAGTTGTACCACCTCTGCAGAGTGTAAAACTATATGTCAGCCGTGCTCACGGTTAAGAGCAACCTGGACCCTCACATGATAATTGAACTTAAAGATTGACAATAAATCAAGATCTGATGATCTGCCAATGGTTTTGCTTAAGTGGTTTCACTTAAGTGTTTTTGATATACTCTTATACCTTTGTTTAAATGGGATACTTGGGATATACACTTATTAGTAAGACAGGTGTTGCTAATAAATATTGACTAACTAAAATGCTTACTGCTTAACCTTAGCCTCACCTTGTTAAACTTGCATTAATTTTTCCCCACTTGCTTAGCCCCGACCATAAGTGAGCTCACCCTTTCTAATATTTTGATCAGAGGGTGATGAAGAAGACCTTGATGGAGATTTCAATGAATACTGAGTCTAACGATGCGCTGGTCATCTTCCTGTGGGAGATTACCCATGTTATTTCCGCTTTACTTTGATGATACATTTTAAGATACTATTATATGGAAGTTGTAATAAAGACTATTCTACTCTCTTTACGCCTTTATTGCATTGTCTTTTGATATATTACACTTGTGACGTCAACATATGCGTGGAAAATGGATCTTGGCCCACATATGCTATGCATTCGGTTTTGCCCCCAGAATCGGGTGTGACAAAATCCCATGAGAAACTCGGAACCCTAACTGACTCTGCGCACGCGCGGACCATCTACGCTACCACCGCGGATCGTCTGGATCGCGGACCGTCCGGCCTCAGGGCCGAACCGTCCGCACTACCATTTTTTGCGTTCAACAAGTCACGGGCCTTCTCCATGCGCAAGTGGTGCTCCGCTTCCGACTCCTCTTGGACCCTCACCTCCGTCTCCACTATCGAGCTTCCGGCCGAAATGTCGTGGGCCTCGTTCCCTCCGATACACGGTGGCGGCCGTGACACAAACGCGGTTGTCATGGTCTCGCAAGACTCTCGCCCCACTCGGTACAATTACAACGGCTCGCGCAATAGCAGAGGTGTTTTGTCATTTTTCTAAACTCACTCAACTAACTAGGATTCACCTAGAGCAAATGCTAATACGGTCTAACTAAGCTAAGCATTTCGCAAAGCACCTACGCTAATCACCAAGTGATTCTATTAAGCACTTGGCTGTTTGAGCACTTGGAAATGTCTACAATATGCCTTGGTATGTTGCTTGGGCTGCCACACCTTGAAATGGCTGGTTGGGGGTATTTATAGCCTTCCCCCTCAATTATAATCGTTGGACAGAAAGCTGTTGTTTCTGTCGACGGGCGCACCGGAAAGTCCGGTGCCCACCGGACATGCACTGCTCACTGTCCGGTGCCCTAGCCATGTTAAGCGACCGTTGGGGTCTGTAGTTGTCGACCGTTGAATCCGACCATTGCCAGACTATCCGGTGCACACTTGAAAGTCCGGTGCTATAGCCCGAGGGTACCTAGTTGTGGGCCCCTCTACGTAGACTGCTTGGTGTCCCACCGGACAGTTCGGTGCACACCGGACAAGTACTATTCACTATCCGGTGCGCCACCAGTGCGCTGGCTGATTACCCACTTCATGGATTTCTTCGCTGTTTCCTTGGGCTTCTTTTGTTCTTGAGTCTTGGACTGCTACACATCTTTTATGTCTTCTTTTGAGATGTTGCATCCTCCGTGTCTTAGTCCAATCCTCTTCGCATCCTGTGAACTATAAATGCAAACACTAGCAAACATATTAGTCCATAGATTATGTTGATCATCAAACACCAAAGTCACTAAGCCAAATGGTGAAAGGGAAATGTGCCCTTGGGCCATTTCTATAAATGTTTTGGTGATTAGATGCCTAACACATATTGACTGAGTTCTTATGTGCTAAATGAGTGAGAAGTGCAAATCAAAGAACAAGGTATGTTTCTAGACTTAGTAAATTGTTTTTGAATACTAACATGTTTATCTAAGTGCTAGAAACAGTGACAAGAAAAGGAGAAAAGAATTGGAGAAGAGTTGGCTAAGTACAGCCAAAACCAGCACCAGCCTGGCACACCGGACTGTCCGGTGGTGCACCGGACAGTGTCCGGTGCCCCAGGCGGCTCGACGGTGAACTGGCTGCTCTCGAGAATCGACTGGGCGACTTCGCTAAAAATCACCGGACTGTCCGATGGTGCACCGGACTGTCCGGCGCGTCATCAGCACCCGCGTCCAAGTCTTCGGCGACGAACTCGTCGCTCTCGGGAAAAGAATAAAGCATCGCGGCTAAAATTCATCGGACTGTTCGGTGGTGCATCGGACTGTCCGCTGAGCCAACGACGCTCGCGACCAACGGTCGGCTGCGCAATCTGCGGGCGACGCGTGGCCCGCGCCAACGGTCGGTTGGGCACACCGGACTGTCCGGTGTGCATCGGACTGTCCGGTGTGCACCGGACAGTGTCCGGTGCGCCAACCGGTCCCGAGGACCAACGGTCGGCTGCATCCGATATGGAAGGAAATCGTGCACCGGACATGAACAGTAGCTGTCCGGTGGTGCACCGGACTGTCCGGTGCACCACTCGACAAAAGGCAAGATTTGCCTTCCAAGTTGATCTCCTACGGCTCCTAGCTGCCTTAGGGCTATAAAAGGGACTCCTAGGCGCATGGAGCAGGACACCAAGCATTCACGAAGCATTCTAAGACTCCCAGATTCTGCCTCCACGCATTTGATTCGTTGTGTTAGTGATTTGAGCTCCGTTTAAGTTGTGAACTCCCTGTGCTGTGTTTCGAGCTCAAGTCTTGGCTTGTGTGCGTGTGTGTGCTGCGGATTTGAGTCTTGTGTGCATTGCTTTCCCTCCCTTACTCTTGTGCTTCTTTGTGATCAATATTGTAAGGGTGAGAGGCTCCAACTTGTGGAGATTCCTCGCAAACGGGAAGAATACTCAAAAGGAAAAGACCATTGCATTCAAGTTGATCATTGGATCACTTGAAAGGGGTTGAGTGCAACCCTCGTTCATTGGGACACCACAACGTGGAAGTAGGCAAGTGTTACTTGGCCGAACCACGGGATAAAAATCGTGTGTCTTTTGTGTTGCTTTTCTCTATTATTGTTTTGTTCACAAGAGATCACTTCATAACAACTTGATTAACTCACACTAACATTTCTATAATCAAGTTTTTGGCTATTTAGTATTTGATTTTACAGGATCACCTATTCACCCCCCTCTAGGTGCTCTCAATTGGTATTAGAGTCGTATTCTTCATTTAAGGGACTAATCGCCCGAAGAGATGGATCCTAAGGGTAAGGGGATGATGGTCAACAGCAAGGAGAAGGAGTCTCTCTTCAACGAGCCAAGAGACGACAAGCCCACTGACTCAAGCTCGAGTTACAATAAGAGGGATGGGAAGAAGAAGAGGCACATCAAGAAGATCATCTACTACGACAGCGATGCCTCCTCTTCTTCACCAAGGGATGACGACGACACTGACTCCTCGTCCAAGAAAAAGACGGTTAATCAAAACTACTCCTTTGATTATTCCCGTATTCCGTATAATTCAAATGCCCATTTACTTTCTATTCCTCTTAGAAAACCCCCACACTTTGATGGAGAGGATTACTCATTTTGGAGTCATAAAATGCGTAGTCACCTATTTTCTCTTCATCCTAGTATTTGGGAAATTGTGGAAAATGGGATGCATTTTGATAGTATGGATAATCCTGTTTTTATAAATGAACAAATTCATAAAAATGCCCAAGCCACTACTGTTTTGCTAGCATCTCTGTGCAGGGATGAATATAACAAGGTTAGCGGCTTGGACAACACCAAACAAATCTAGGACACCCTCAAGATATCACATGAGGGAAATGATGCCACCATGATCACCAAGATGGAACTGGTGGAGGGCGAGCTAGGGAGGTTCGCGATGATCAGGGGAGAGGAGCCAACACAGACGTACAATAGGCTCAAAACCCTGGTCAACAAAATCCGAAGCTATGGAAGCACAAGATGGACGGATCATGACGTCGTCCGACTCATGCTGAGGTCATTTACTATTATTGACCCACATCTTGTCAACCTTATTCGTGAAAATCCCAGGTACACCAAAATGACGCTCGAGGAGATCCTCGAAAAATTCGTAAGCGGGCGCATGATGGTGAAGGAGGCGCGATACGTGGATGATGCCCTAAATGGTCCACTGCCCATCTACGAGCCGCAGCCCGTTGCTCTCAAAGCAACTAGTAGCAAGGAGACGCTACCGAGCAAGGTAGCACAAGTGGAGGCTGCTGGGCTAAATGAAGATGAGATGGCGCTTATCATCAAGCGCTTCAAGACCGCACTAAAAGGACGCAAGGAGCACCCCAACAAGAATAAAACAAGGGGAAAGCGCTCCTGCTTCAAATGCGATAAGACTGGTCATTTCATAGCCCAATGCCCTGATAATGATAATGACCAGGGACAAGAAAAGCAAGGGAAGAGGGAGAAGAATAAGAACTACAGGAAGGCCAAGGGCGAGGCACACATCGGGAAGGAATGGGACTCCGACTGCTCCTCCTCCAACTCTGAGGATGAAGGACTGGCTACCTCGGCCTTCAACAAATCTTCGCTCTTCCCCAACAAACGCCATACATGCCTTATGGCTAAGGAGAAGAAGGTACGCATTCAAGATACCCCTAAGTACTCTTCTTCTAGCGATGAGGAATCTTCCGATGATGAAGTAGATTACACTGATTTGTTCAAAGGACTAGATAGAGCTAAAGTAGACAAAATAAATGAATTAATTGATGCTCTTAATGAAAAGGATAGACTGCTAGAAAAGCAAGATGACATATTATATGAGGAACATGACAAATTTGTTAGTGTTCAAAAATCTCTTGCCTTAGAAATTAAAAAGAATGAACGACTATCTTCTGAAGTGTCTATCTGTCATGAATCTATATCTAGCTTAAAGAATTTAAATGATGAATTAAATGCTAAACTAGAGAAATTTAATGAAACTAATTCATGTGTAGAGCATGTCATTATTTGCAATAGATGTAAGGACTTCGATGTTGATGCCTGTAGTGAACATCTTACTTCTATTGCTAAATTAAACAATGAGGTGGCAAGTCTTAATGCTCAACTTAAGACTTGCAAAGTTGATTATGATAAACTAAAATTTGCTAGGGATGCCTACACTATTGGTAGACATCCCTCAATTAAGGATAGACTTGGTTTTCGAAAGGAAACCAAGAACTTAACATGCCAAAGGACTCTTGTTCTCAACAAGGAGAAAAGGAAGGCCCCTATGGCTAGTTGTCCTCAAAGGAACCATGCCTATATTTATGATAGGAAATTTAATAGTCGTGCTCATAATGATAGATGCTATGATCATGCTATTTTACTTGGTTATCATATTTCTCATGCTATGGTTGCTTCTAGCTCTACTTATGCTTATGGTAGAAATAGGCCTAGGAATAATCATGTTGTGTCTCATGCGCCTAGGAGAGTGTGCAATGGTCCTACTACTGTTTACCATGCTTGCAATGCTTCTTTTGTACTTTTATGCAAGAATGCAAAAGTAGTTGCTAGGAAGTTGGGATCCAAATACAAGGAGACAAAACTTGCATTTGGGTTCCAAAAACTGTTGTGACTAACCTTGTAGGACCCAACAAGAGTTGGATACCTAAACCCCAAGCTTAAATTCCTTGCAGGTTTATGCATCCAGGGGCTTAAGCTAGATTATCAACAACGGATGCACAAACCACATGACAGGGGAGAAGAAGATGTTCACCTCCTACGTCAAGAACAAGGATTCCTAGGATACAATCATCTTTGGAGATGGGAACCAAGGCAAGGTCAAAGGCTTGGGCAAGATAGCCATCACATCCGAGCATTCTATCTCTAATGTGTTTTTAGTTGAATCGCTCGGGTATAATTTGTTATCTGTGAGTCAATTATGTAACATGGGTTATAATTGTCTATTCACAAATATTGATGTATCTGTCTTTTGAAGAAGTGATGGTTCATTAGCTTTTAAGGGTGTATTAGACGGCAAGCTCTACTTAGTTGATTTTTCGAAAGAGAATGCCGATCTAGATGCATGCTTAATAGCTAAGACTAATATGGACTGGCTTTGGCATCGCCGTCTAGCACATGTTGGGATGAAGAACCTTCATAAGCTTCTAAAGGGAGATCTTGTGTTAGGACTAACCAATGTCTGTTTTGAGAAAGATAGACCTTGTGCAGCATGTCAGGCAGGGAAACAGGTAGGAAGCACTCATCACATCAAGCATGTGATGACGACATCAAGACCACTGGAGCTTCTTCACATGGATCTCTTTGGACCCATTACATACCTCAGCATCGGGGGAAGTAAGTATGGTCTTGTAATTGTCGATGATTTTTCCCACTTCACTTGAGTGTTCTTTTTGCAGGACAAATCAGAAACCCAAGGGACCCTAAAACGCTTCCTAAGGAGAGCTCAAAATGAGTTTGAGCTTAAGGTGAAGAAGATAAGAAGCGACAATGGGTTCGAGTTCAAGAATCTACAAGTTGAAGAGTTTCTTGAGGAGGAAGGCATCAAGCACGAGTTCTCCGCTCCCTACACACAACAACAAAATGGTGTGGTAGAGAGGAAGAACAGGACGTTAATCGACATGACGAGAATGATGCTTGGAGAGTACAAGACGCCTGAGCGGTTTTGGTCGGAAGCTGCGAACACAGCTTGCCATGCCATAAATTGGCTCTACCTGCACCGTCTCGACGTCTCCTCAAGAGGACCTCCTATGAACTCCTAACTGGTAAGAAACCCAATGTTTCTTATTTTCATGTTTTTGGGAGCAAATGCTACATTCTGGTGAAGAAAGGTAGACATTCTAAATTTGCTCCCAAAGCAGTAGAAGGGTTTTACTAGGATATGACTCAAATACAAAGGCGTATAGGGTCTTTAACAAATCATCGGGATTAGTTGAAGTCTCTAGCGACATTGTATTTGATGAGACTAATGGCTCTCCAAGAGAGCAAGTTGATCTTGATGATATAGATGAAGAAGAAGTTTCGACGGCCGCAATGTGCACGATGGCGATAGGTGATGTGCGACCACAGGAACTACAGGAAGAAGATCAACCATCCTCCTCGATATTGGTGCATCCCCCAACTCAAGACGATGTACAGGTACTTCAAGAAGAGGAGCAGGATCAAGGGGGAGCACAGGAGGAACACGTTATGGAGGAAGAAGCACCACGTGCCCCTCCAACTCAAGTCCGAGCGACGATCCAAAGACATCACCCCGTCGATTAGATTTTGGGTGACATCAGCAGGTGAGTAACTACTCGCTCACGATTAGCTAATTTTTGTGAGCATTACTCATTTGTCTCTTCTATTGAGCCTTTCAGGGTAGAAGAGGCCGTGCAGGATCCGGACTGGGTGTTGGCCATGCAGGAAGAGCTCAACAACTTCAAAAGGAATGAAGTCTGGAGCCTGGTGCCATGTCCAAAGCAAAACGTTATGGGAACCAAGTGGGTGTTCCGCAACAAACAATACGAGCACAGAGTGGTGACAAGAAACAAGGCTCGACTTGTGGCAAAAGGTTATGCCCAAGTCACAGGTTTGGATTTTGAGGAGACTTTTGCTCCTGTTGCTAGGATAGAGTCAATTCGGATATTATTAGCCTATGCTGCTCACCATTCTTTTAGGCTATTCCAAATGGACGTGAAGAGCGCTTTCCTCAATGGGCCAATTAAGGAGGAGGTATACATGGAACAACCCCCTGACTTTGAGGATGACAGGTATCCTGACCATTTATATAATCTCTCTAAGGCGCTCTATGGACTTAAGCAAGCCCCAAGAGCATGGTATGAATGCCTTAGAGATTTCCTTATTTCTAATGCTTTCAAGGTTGGGAAAGCCGATCCCACTCTTTTCACAAAGACATGCAATGGTGATCTTTTTATTTTCCAAATTTATGTCGATGACATAATATTTGGTTCTACTAACCAAAAGTCTTGTGAGGAGTTTAGCAAGGTGATGATGCAAAAGTTCGAGATGTCAATGATGGGCGAGTTGACCTACTTCCTTGGATTCCAAGTGAAGCAACTCTAGGACGGCACCTTCATCTCCCAAACGAAGTACACTCAAGATCTTCTCAAGAAGTTTGGGATGAAGGATGCTAAGCCCGCAAAGACACCAATGGGAACTAACAGACACCTTGACCTCAACAAAGGAGGTAAATTCGTTGATCCTAAGGCATACCGGTCAATGATAGGTTCGTTACTTTATCTTTGTGCTAGTAGACCTGACATTATGCTTAGTGTATGCATGTGTGCTCAATTTCAATCCGAACCCAAGGAGTGTCACCTTGTGGCTGTTAAGCGAATTCTTAGGTATTTAGTTTCTACGCCTTGCTTCGGGATCTAGTATCTAAAGAGGTCTACCTTTGACTTAATTGGATACTTAGACTCCGACTATGCCGGGTGCAAGGTTGATAGGAAGAGCACATCAGGGACGTGCCAATTTCTAGGAAGGTCCATGGTGTCCTGGAGTTCCAAGAAACAAACATCCGTTGCCCTATCCACCGCTGAGGCCGAGTATGTTGCCGCAGGACAGTGTTGCGCGCAACTACTTTGGATGAGGCAAACCCTCTGGGATTTTGGCTACAATCTGAGCAAAGTCCCACTTCTATGTGACAATGAGAGTGCAATCCGCTTGGTGGATAATCCGACTGAACACAGCCGCACTAAGCACATAGACATCCAGCATCACTTCCTGAGAGACCACCAACAAAAGGGAAATATCAATGTGTATCACATTAGCACCAAGAACCAGCTAGCCGATATCTTCACTAAGCCTTTAGATGAGAAAAGGTTTTGCAGGTTGCGTAGTGAGCTAAATGTCTTAGATTCGTGTAACTTGGATTGATCTAGAGCATACATGTAGTTCATGCCTTTGATCATGTTACCTTGAGCATTTACATCATTTGTTGTCTATTTATGATGATCAAGTTGTACAAGTCATCCTCGGACCTCATAAGTCCGTATGCAAATGATGCATATATTTAGGAGAAGATGTGCTACATCTTGATCCCTTTAAGACTAACTTGTTTGTTTGAGTACACTTGATGTTGTCTCAAAGGTACATTGAAAGGGAAAGTGAACTTGGACGACGAAAAGACTTCCACGACACTCCAGTATTAGTGTATTTAATTCCAAGTTCATACTTATGCTCTCATTGCCTTTTTGCTCTTTTTGACATTTTGGTGAGGCAATGGGGTTAATGGGCCAAAAATGATCCTGTTTTGGTGCTTAATGCCAAAGGGGGAGAAATTAAGGCCAAAGCAATTGGATCAGCCAACCACTTGAGAATTTCAAAAATAGTAGATTTAGAATTTGTATTTTGCCCAAATGACTCTTATTGCAAAATGTGGTCTCTTATGGGGGAGAATTTTGATTACGGAAAAGGGGGAGTTTTTGGCACTTGATAAATTTCACTCTTGGAATATCTCTATATTTGCACAAACAAGCGTGTTTGACTTAGAGATATGGAAAAGAATTTGATTTGCAAAAACCAAGTGGTGGCAAAGAGCGATCCAAATATGCTAAATCCTAAGTAAAAAGAATTTGGTCTTCATTTGCATTGATGTTGCACTTCTTATGTTGCTTTTTGATGTGTTGGCATAAATCACCAAAAAGGGG
Organism: Zea luxurians; assembly: GCA_029449295.1. Classification (NCBI taxonomy): domain Eukaryota; kingdom Viridiplantae; phylum Streptophyta; class Magnoliopsida; order Poales; family Poaceae; genus Zea; species Zea luxurians. Next base: position 22,962,772 of record JAOPSE010000033.1, on the reverse strand, counting down.
GAGATTGAAAGGGAAATGTGCCCTTGGGCCATTTCTATAAATGTTTTGGTGATTAGATGCCCAACACATATTGACTGAGTTCTTATGTGCTAAATGAGTGAGAAGTGCAAATCAAAGAACAAGGTATGTTTCTAGACTTAGTAAATTGTTTTTGAATACTAACGTGTTTATCTAAGTGCTAGAAACAGTGACAAAAAAGAAGAAAAGAATTGGAGAAGAGTTGGCTAAGTACAGCCAAAACCAGCACCAGCCTGGCACACCGAACTGTCCGGTGGTGCACCGGACAGTGTTCGGTGCCCCAGGCGGCTCGACGATGAATTGGCTGCTCTCGGGAATCGACTGGGCGACTTCGCTAAAAATCACCGGACTGTCCGGTGCGTCATCAGCACCCACGCCCAAGTCTTCGGCGACGAACTCGTCGCTCTCGGGAAAAGAATAAAGCGTCACGACTAAAATTCACTAGACTGTCCGGAGGTGCACCGGACTGTCTAGTGAGCCAACGATGCTCGCGGCCAACGGTCGGCTACGCAATCTGCGGGCGACGCGTGGCCCGCGCCAACGGTCGGTTGGGCACACCGGACTGTTCGGTGTGCACCGGGCAGTGTCCGGTGCGCCAACCGGTCCCGAGGACCAATGGTCGGCTGCGCCCGATATGGAAGGAAATCGTGCACCGGACATGAACAGTAGTTGTTCGGTGGTGCACCAGACTGTCCGGTGCACCACTCGACAGAAGGCAAGATTTGCCTTCCAAGTTGATCTCCAATAGCTCCTAGCTGCCTTGGGGCTATAAAAGGGACCCCTAAGCGCATGGAGCAGGACACCAAGCATTCACGAAGCATTCTAAGACTCCTAGACTCCGTCTCCACGCATTTGATTCATTGTGTTAGTGATTTGAGCTCCGTTTGAGTTGTGAACTCCCTGTGCTGTGTTTCGAGCTCAAGTCTTGGCTTGTGTGTGTGTGTGCTACGGATTTGAGTCTTATGTGCATTGCTTTCCCTCCCTTACTCTTGTGCTTCTTTGTGATCAATATTGTAAGGGCAAGAAGCTTCAATTTGTGGAGATTCCTCGCAAACAAGAAGAATACTCAAAAGGAAAAGACCGTGGCATTCAAGATGATCATTGGATCATTTGAAAGGGGTTGAGTGCAACCCTCGTCCATTGGGACACCACAACGTGGAAGTAGGCAAGTGTTACTTGTCCGAGCCACGGGATAAAAATCGCGTGTCTCTTGTGTTGCTTTTCTCTATTATTGTTTTGTTCACAAGAGATCACTTCATAACAACTTGATTAACTCGCACTAACATTTCTATAATCAAGTTTGTGGCTATTTAGTATTTGATTTTACAGGATCACCTATTCACCCCCCCTCTAGGTGCTCTCAAATGGTCGAGGGTTATTTTCCTTACAATCTCCCCTTTTTGGTGATTGATGACAACACAACCAAAGCAAGCAAATATAACAAACATTTTGATGAAACTATGAAATCTACTTGCTAGGATGCATGAGTATCCCCTCAAAGTAAGATTATGCACTTAAGCCTCCCCCTAACTGCAACACCCAAAATCACATTTTGGATATTTTAAAGAATTTTCCAACAGATTCGAGATAAAATGACTTCTAATAATGATTTCATTCCTTTTATAAAATATCTCTCTCTAAAGTAAATAAATAATAATAGCAAGAGTTTGGTAGTTCAACACTTAGATCCACATTTTTGAAACTAAAATTTGAGGTGAAACTTGTAACGATAAAAGGCTTCAATATTTTATTATTCCCTTTATAAACTATATAGTTAAAACACTCTTTAAAAATATTTGAACAAAAATAACTCATGGCAATGGTATATATTAACTTCTCCTAAACTGATAAGAAGAGCTTCGGGTTATTTGTTGGAGTGAAGTAATTCTTTCATGAACTACATATTAAGAAGTATTTATCAAAATAAACAAAGCAATTAATATATCAATATATATATATGACTTTACATATCATGCTAAGTTTTAATCGTTTGTGCATTGTGTTTGAATTTGTAATTGAAAACTTTATTGAATCTAAATTAGAAAATGAAAATAGAAATAGGAATAAAACATAAAAGAGTAAAAGAAGAAGAAAAGTATTTCTTCTACCATGTGCAGCCCAATATGCTCGGATGTCACTAATCCCAATAGAAATAGTAATAATCCATGTTCGGACGTCACTAATCCCAGCCCAATATGCTCTACTTACAGCCCATGTCATCGTCCAATTTTCTTTTTCTTTATTCTCTTGCCAAAAATGAGGTCAACATGACGCATGTGTGACAAAAGCATGCAAGTTAGCCGCACTTGTATCCCGCTCGGCCAGTACGTCACCGCCATATGGGGCCCTTTTGTAAGGTATTTCTTCTAGGTGAGTTCATTTAGATTTCTTGGTAACGGATAATAACAGAAAAATCCCCCACGCCTAGGATGCGATCTCACAGGGATGTATACATATACCCGAGCCTCTCCTTCCTATCTGTAATACCCAAAGTTGTAAACCAAAGAGAAGGGGATAACTCTCTTATGTACCTTGTCTCCAATTATTATCATATGTGAATAACCACACCTAAAAGTAACTAATTAACAAATGAGACAGGAACAACTTGTGCATCATGTTGGAGTTTATATGCTTGTGCATTCACTCCTAAAGATAATGATAATAGAAATATACAAATGGTGAAATAGGCATTAAACATAATTTGGAAAATTAAGATTTGGAGAAAAGGAAGGAAGAAAACACCATAAAACACAAAATAAATCCATAACTAAATAAATGCATCCCACTAGTGTGTTCAAATTGAATATTTAATTTGAGTACAAATCTTTCTGCAAAATTTGAATTTAAATTTTAGATTTGAAAATAAAAAGCAAAAGAAATAGAAAAGAAAAGAATAAAACAAACCTAACCTAAATGGGCTGATCGCCTCACTTCTGGCCCAGCTAGCCATTCTGGACGCGCGACCCATAAACCCTTCTCCATGCTGTCCAGACCCGGTTGCTCTTTGCGCTGACAGGTGGGCTGGCCGTGCCATTCACCCATCCGCTGAGCGCCGGGTTATCAATCGCTGGTGTGTGGGCCCGCTGGGTCAGAGCCGCCCTCTGCCTCCGCAGACTCGTGGGGAAAACGCTGTCGACCTGGGACCATCTATCATGGTATCTCGCGGTCACTGCTACGTGGACCAGTTACTGTGTTTCTTCTCTCTCCCGCACGACGCGCGCGCTCAACAGAACGCTCCTCTATCCCCGCAAAATCCGAGCACGTAGCAAACCCTCCCTAAAGCCTCGTGTCGCCCTCGCGGGAGTATATAGGGAACCTCTCGGTTATCCGCTCCACTACCTGCCTCGTTGACCCTTTACGCCATAGCCGTAAACCAGCCGCCGCCACCACCGGAGGGAGAGTGTGGAGGCCGCCGCTAGTGAACCTCGGCTTGCCACCAACCGCGCTCTTGAAATTTTGCTTAGGAGCTTCCTTTGGTCAGGGGAAAGCTTCCTCTGGCCGCGCCATTCACGAATCACCACCGACACCGCCGTAATTGCTCGACGGAATCATGCCCCCGCCGTGGAGACACGAGATGCCGTGGACCGCACGCCTGCACGCACGACCCTCGGTAATAACTCAATGACCATATCCGTCTTCCTTGCCGCAACTAGTAGGGCCTATCGGGTCTGGGTTGGGACACTAGGGCCGTGGATTCGCTTCTCCGGTGATGCCCTCCGTCGCGCTGGGCATTCGCGCAGTCGTGATTTGCCGAAGAAGGAAGTCGGTCGCCCGATCGTGGATTCCGAAATCAACGGCTTAGATTTTACGCCGCGTACCCCTTCGCTTAGATAGATCCACGCCGTTGAATCTCGTATCTGACGGTGGTAATCGGATAGGGTTTCATAAACTTTGGATCCTTGGATCTCGATCCAGCGGTTGATAAAGTGTACCGGTTCGAGTTAATGTCGATCTAATCCTGGCGCTCCGTTTGGGATCGGATGACTAGTATTGCACGATAACGCTTCGCCGTTACACATTTTCAAAAGAACCCCTGCCCCTTTTGGAAATAAACCCGCAATCCAGTGCTACTATTGACTGAATCTCGAGATTTTTGCGTAGTCGCCCTTGTACTTTCCTGCATTTGTCGCGCAGTCCAGAGAATAAGGAAAACCATATAAATAATATCAGAAATTGATTTTAACACAAAAAAGTTCTAGAAACTTGTAAAATTCATATAAAATTCATTTTAACTCCTTTTTAGTCTATTCTAGTTCCTATAATTTTGTATTAATATTGTCTATAACTCAGTAACACTGTTTCAACATGAAAATTATATTAAAACTGATCTCTTAATTAATCTTGTACTAAGCACATAAAACCTTTGGAAATTCATAACTTAAAATCCGTAACTCCAAATTTAATGATTCTTTTTCCTATGATCTTATCTTAATATGTAGATTATTAATATGTATTTTATATACATGTTTGGTGTAATGTTAATTTCCACTTTGTACTATGCTTGTTTGTATTGTGGCGAGTAGAAGAGCCAGTGGCTGAGGATCCCGGTGTTCAGCAGGTAGAAGTTGCTGAGCAGGAGCTCATTGAAGGCAAGTTGTGCCCTTGACCACTTTTATTACCCAATAATGTTCTTTAATATCACTTATTCATACATAGGTTTAATTTTTATGGGGCCCAATAGGTCACCATAGACTGTTTATCCTTATTACCTTGTTTACCCCTGAATCATTTGGGTAGTTTTGCTATTGCTCTATATGGTTTTGGGTTTAATATTACATTATGTCCATGTTCCAATTATTCTGTTATTCTATTTATTATTCATGTCAAGGTCATTAAATTTTAATTGTAACATGGAGCTGAACTTTAGAAACACGTGCCACCACAGGGGTGGAATGGGAACCCTTGGCTAACTAACTAGGAAAGCTAGTGAAGGACTACCTTACCTGATAGGGGCAAGGGTAGTAGGGGAGTAGGCGTGTAGGGAGGTTTTCGGGTTGATTTTGCTGCGATGGTGGTCAGACGGGGGATTCCTGCATTGCTCTTCCTAGAAATTGTAGCGGATTTTCTGAAGCTAGTGGAACTAGGTAAAGACCTCGTAGTGTTACCCTGCCTTGCTTCCTTGGTAGAGGTGTATGGGGCCCGTACAACCCCATGGTAGATAGGTAACATGACTTGTGGGTACAGGGTACAACCTCTGTAGAGTGTAAAACTGGTATACTAGCCATACTCGCGGTCATGAGCAGCTCAAGGCTCTCACATGATTAAATTACGGAACTAAATTCAATTTGTCATTTGCATTGCATGTGATTTATTAATTAATTTTGTTCTATTTATTATGGTCTGGTATTTACTTACATCTAGTAATTGCTAATAAAATTTGACCAACTTATTAAAAGCAATGCTCAGCTTTAGCCCGTATTATTGATCAGCCTTACACCTCACATGAACTCCCCACCTTTGGTGAGTTCATGCACATTATTCCCCATGATTTATTGAGCTATGATCTTTTGTGAGCTCACACTTGCGAAATATAAACCCCCCACAGGAGAAGAACAGGTTGTCCAGGAGGAGCCGCACAACGAGGAGTTCGATTTGATCTAGGTGGTGTCTCCCAGTTAACTTTATGACGCCAAGGATGGACTTTAGTTTGCTTTATGTTTATCTTTTATTTTTATAATACTTCCGCTATGTAATAAATACTTTTATGATATTATGACATTTATCTCTATACACTCTGTTATTATATGTGTTGTCTTCTTTGGCGCATATATGAGATGCACCTGGTTTTATCCCTTAAATCTAGGTGTGACAGAAGTGGTATCGGAGGCAAATGTTGACTGTAGGATGAAACCTAGATAGAAATGGACAAAACCCCTACCTACTTACCTTACTCTGATTCTTTCTATACTTATCTTGATCTTGTCTCACCTTTTGCTGTTGTACTCTGATTAATCTTATCTTTTCTACTCTAAGACAAGATGGATTTCACAACTTGGAATCCTACATTTATGACCCCTTTTAAAGAGATAGGAGACCTAGGACAAAATTAATTTTTTTCTCTATTTAAAAATATTGGATGATTGTTCTGATGATAAATGCCTGATTTGCTTCTTTGGTTGATTGAAATAGTATATACGGGCATCTTAGTATGTACCACCATGAGGTAAAGTATTAGCTTTAGTAGGTGACACACTAATCTACGTAGTTAATAAATCCCCCAAAGTAACATGCCTCATAATTACTCGCCTTGTCTATAATTCTTTCTTACCATGTGTTTCTAACTCAAATCGTCAATACCAGGAAGGGAGGCGGAATTGATCTACCTGCCAAGCCATTCAACCGGAGGGTACTTAGATAGCAACAACAACAAGCTGAGATGGATCCTCCAAATCCTCCACCATCCGGAACTGATCCAGCAGTTGCAGCCCAGATGCGGACAATGCAACAGATGGCTGATACTATAGCAGATATGCATGCGCAGATGTGACAGGAGCGTCAGGAGATGCGCCAAGAGCGAAGGGTGCAACAGCAGCAAGCACCACTGCTACCACCACCACCACCAGTTCCACCCCGGGACATGCACCGGGAGTTCATGAGCCACAAGCCACCGACATTCGCTAGCTCCCTAGATCCTCTGCACGCTGATGATTGGCTGAAGTCTGTGGAGAAGATGTTGATTATTGCTCAGTGCTCGGACCGGGAGAATGTTCTCTATGCTTCTGGTTGTCTTACTGGTCCTGCTGCTGATTGGTGGGATTCTTACACTGCTGCCCACGATGCTGCTGATACTATCACATGGGCGAATGAAGATAAAGAAGAAAGAATTTCTGTCGCTGAAGTAGGGGAGCATGTCAGTTAGCGAGTACCGCGACAGATTCATTCAACTCTCAAGATATGCACCCGATGAAGTGGCCGAAGATGAGAGGAAGCAGGAACACTTCATTGAGGGACTCAATGGGCCACTACAGTATGCACTGGTCGCTCATACATTTCTATCATTCCAGAGGCTGCTTGACAAGGCCCTAGCCATTGAACACAAGCGTGTTCAGCTGGGAGATTTGAAGAGGAAGGCAATCACCCAGAGTCAAGGGAGCAGCTGCGTTCGTCCACGATATGTTCCACCCCAGAGCACATCGGTTCGCACTGGAGGAGGCCAGCGCCTAGCTCAGTTCACACCACAGGGACTCCACCGACTCGTCAGGCTGCCCCCACTGGCGCCCCGGTGAAATTCTCAGGACATAGTGCAAACACCACATGCTACAAGTGTGGGAAGACTGGACATTATGCAAATGTTTGCCCATAGAAAATTGCTAGTACTCCCGTTCCGAACAAGCAGCAGACCCCAGGATCTGGTAAGGGATTCACTATTGCTAGGGTTAATCAAGTCAGTGCTGATGCTACTGCTGAAGGAGCTGACATCGCAATTGGTATGTTTTATATTAATGCAATTCCTGCAGCAATATTATTTGATTCTGGTGCTACACATTCCTTTATGTCTGCTCGATATGCCAACACAAATGAATTACCACTTCAAACTATGAAAACACCAATGGTAGTAATTACACGTAAAGGGCCTGTTGAAGCAAACTATATGACACACGGATTAACATTGACAATTATGGGAAAAGAATTCTGGGCTACCTGTATAGTATTAGAAGAAAGCAGTATAGACTTGATTCTTGGTATGTCATGGTAGTGGCGGAACCACCCGAATTATTCCAGCTTAAGTGCCTAAGTCACGCCTCAGGGGCCGTAACACACTTAAATCGGAATAACCCGTCAGTCCCTCAGATCTAGTCTGATGGAGCCACTTAACCAGGATCAAATTCCATAATCTCACTCGAAGGTGAGTCACAGAAGAAATACAATAAAACAGGAAAACTCACATTAAGTGCTGAATTATTACATAAATCGGAGTTTTTCAGTAGCAAGTAAGAGTTCTCGAAATAAAATGCAGCGGATAATCGATGTCGTCGGTATCGAGGAAATGGGCAAGGCCTAGCCCACTACTCCTCGTGCTCCTCTCCTGCCGGAGCAGCATCCCACTCGACCGTCCAACCCGGTGGCAGGGTGGTAGGCCAAGTCACACCATCAACCATTTCCTGAATGGTACCTACAAAAATTATGCCACAAGCAAGGCTGAGTATACTAATACTCAGCTAGACTTACCCGGTGTGAGGAATCTACTCCTCTACCTCTAGACTATGCAGATGTTTGGCTGAGGGGTTTGGTTTGCCAAAAGCACTAGCTGTTTCTAAAATCAATTTTTAGCTTTTCAATTTCTATCATCATTAACTTAGCTAGATTTGCTCCTTCTAAGAATACATGGTGACAAGCATTTAGTTCAATCAACAAGTTATCTCATGTAACCTCATTTCACTTCTTACACGATGCAGTACAAGGGGTCAAGCAGTCTCATTAGCTGCGAGAAGCAGACGATTCGAATCGAGTTTTTAACCTTGCAAGGTAAACCTAAACACACGGCATGTCAGGGTTCTCCGACCCTGCACATGACAACCGTCCCCATCGATTCCCCGTTCACGTCCAGGCCTCACCGCCTTAGCATACAATGCTCCACTGACCCCGGCTGTCGCCGTGCAGTGACCGCACTTGTACCCACCGTAGCTAGCATGGGAGACCAAGTCTCAGGTCGCATGAGGGATAAAGTCCGCGCCCGGCTTCACTCAGGTACTAGGTTTACCGGTTACCATTTTTCCCGGCATGTGCTTAGTACGTTCAAAAGCTTGACTCAGGTATCCACACATTAATCCTTAATTCCTTTTCCCGTCTCATGGTCAAGGCATCCTTCCTGGATCCAAGTCCATAGACTAACATAGATCCCGTTATCAAGATGAATACAATCAATTCCTGACCTCGCGCGAGTGCTAGAAAAATCACTCGACTTCTACCGAGATCCTGATTAGCGAAGCAACTACTCAACCTAGCATACTAGTATTCATCTCAAAAAGGAATCCTAAGTTCATGCATCTAGAGGTTTCAAGCAACTTCTACACTTAAGTGCACATTACAAACCTACAAACATTAAGTGTAGTAAAATAGCATATATATAAACGGTTATGCATAAAACAGGGGCTTGCCTTCAATTGCTGGGGCTGCAGGGAGATCCTCGATAGCAGCCTCGAAAGCTTGCTCCTGGTCCTCCTCTTGGACAAATTCTTGCTCGGGGATGAGCACGTACTCTCCATCGGCAAGATTACAATCTAATGAATGCAATGCGTAAGATATATGCATGATATGGTATGTGCTTTAGAAATTACAACTTTTGACGGTGTATGATCTACTTGAGTTAGATAAGGTTAAACCTTACTTATGTGAGACCTTTGGGTGGTATACTTAGTAAATTGGATCAAACTTAGCCAAGGTAAGTGGTAGGTTTATTTTCTTTGGGGTTCCACTGAATTCCTTTTAAGCCTTGGTGAGTTTTGACAAAAATTCAAGTTGGACTTATTGGACTGAGGTTTATTCCTTCTTCCTTTTTCTTTATTCTTCTTAAGTCTTTGGAGTGGGTTTGAACTACAAGTTGTTTTGATAAAATCCCAAAAATTCTGTAAAAATTACAGTGGCTTATTACTGGTGTAAAATTTTCTGTCTCAAAATTTGGGGTTCAAAAAGTGAATAGTTTTCTTTGGACAACCAAATTTCAGGGCAGAAGGGGTGATTTGAACTACAACTATTAATTAAAAGTAGGTAATCCGCTAAAATTTATTTTTGCTGGCCTTTAGGTGCTATAACATGATTTGACACAATTTTTTAGCCATTATTGCCTATTAATTATTTTATTAGGGTTTTCTCAAGTTTCTAGCCAAAGAGGTGCTTTCTATTACCACTATATTTGAAAAATATCAAACAACAGATTTCTTATTTTTCTTAGCTTCTATTTTGTGCAAGAGCAATCATTCTGAAGTTTGGCATCTTTTTTGCTTAAGGGAAGGGGTGGTATGCATTTATTGGATTAAATGGCCTTTCTTATAAAATATTAGCAATAGGTATTATTTTGCATCCTTTTACTGGGTTTGCATTTTTCTCTGGTGGCCTATCTTATTATTGACTTAGCAAAATTTTATTTGTCCATTATTGTAGTATTATGGGTTACTCATGATTTATTTGGGGAATGACTCATTATCATATTACACTTATTTACCCTACTTAAAATGATGGGCTAGGGTGTTCATTATTTTTGTAGTGAGGTTCTGGTGATTACAAGTCCACTGGATTTTTATTACCAATTTTGGGTCTGGTTTTGTAATTTTAATAATTGATTTCCAGTTGGGATAATGCTAAACAAAATATTTTATTTAAAAACTGATCTGGAATAAAGGTCTCTTTATTTTTCCTAGATTCTCTGTTACTTAAGTAGATTAGGAAAAATAATTTCACTCACTGTTCATTAATTTCTAAGGCCTTTCTGTTTTTCCTAAGTTTTGGGCAGAAATGGTTTTTAATGAATATCTACACTATATTCTTCAATACTGGGGTTCCTACTATTTTTAAACAGTGTCTAAATGAGGTTTGAATACCTACAAATTTTCTTAGGTTCAGCACAGAAGAAAAACTAATTTTCCTTAATTAAACAAGGTTTGGTCAGTTTCTGTTTTTAATTGTAAACTCTAAAAATTAGAACAGAAAGCATAGAGTTTATTATTTTTAAATGATAGTTCACAATATTTAGGATCTAGCAAAATTAGTTTGACAATTTTTGATTAAGAATTCATCAAGTTATGGATTTTCTAAGTTCCCTGGTTATTTAAAAAGATTAACAGAATTGATTAAATGGAAAACTACTTTGCACTAGGGTCCCTGGCGGGTGTTTCAAGTTTTTCCTCACGAATCAGTCCCTGGGCTACTATTCACATGAGACACTGACATTGCAGAAAACCCCTCGGGTTCTTCTAATCCTAACCCGATGTCCTTCTCCTAACTTAAACAGTGCCCGCGGCAGAAGAAAGGGCGGAGGGGCTTACCGGCTACGAGATCGCTCCGGTGAAGTGGTCCAGGATGTAGGGGAGGTCTCGGGGATCACAACGGTGTGCGGGTCGCCGTCGGGGGTGGTCGGAGTTGGCCGGTCCGCGTGCGCAGGCGGGGGAGCTCGTCGGCGGCGAGGAGTCCGGCCTATCCAGGGCGAAATTGACCAATCAAACGGGTCAGAGAGCTTCACCAGGGATCAAGGAAGGTGTGCGCGCGAGGAATTGAAGAATGGCTCACCGGAGAGCTTGGTCCACGCGCGGGGGCGGGCGACCGAAGTCCGGCGAGGGCGATCTCGGGCTTCCGGTGAAGTTCTGCCGGGTCCGAGGGCTTGGAGAGCTTCACGGGCCTGTGGCGGAGCTAACCGAAGCACTAGCGCGGCTTAGGGGCGACTGGGGTGGGCTAGCCACGGTGGCCGAAGCTCTGGCGGCAATGGCGGGCGGAAAAGAGCTCGCCGGAGCTAAGGAGGGGTGGCTGGCCGGTGATGGTGAGCGCGGGGTGAAGTGAGGCACGCCCGGGGATGCTTTATAGGCGTGGGTGGGCATGGCCGAGGGCAAGGGCGCACGGCGGACTTGACCGAACGCCGGGGCGAGCGCGCGCGCGGGTTGGGCGAGCGACGGTGTGCCGACCAGGGTCGAACACGTGTGCCCGTGCGTTCTGCCCAAGTTCTGGCGCGTGTGGTCACTCATCCGAGGCTGCTCTCGCCTTGGTCAGTGCACAAAACCTCTTCCCCTCCCTACAAGCTACCGATCTTGTGTAGGGGTCATAGGATTTTGCCTACAGGTTGCAGAGATATGGAGCCCGGAAATCCGGTTTGTCTCTCTGCTCAAATCCGAGGCAAATCTAGGGTTTTGTCGTGTCTAGGGCTCGCGTCCCAATGCCATCTTCTGGCACATGATAGAGGGGTTAGTTAGGCACGTTTTTGTTAATGGGGTCATTAGGATTTGAGTTAGGGATCAAGGTGAACACGCTTGATCTCTGGCTCAAGGTCTGAAATTCAGAATTCTGAAATTCAAAATTTCCTATTGAGTCCCCACATGAGAAGCTTGTTTGGGGTTTTATTTGAATTATTTTGGCCAAGCTTTTTTTCAATCTTTATTGTTGCTCATTAAATATACTTCAATGTTCATAATTGGCCCAAGTCATGATTTAAAATTTTCATTTTCTTGAATTTTGCTCATAGGGCTCAATTAGGGTTTTTGTTGGGGTTGCACATTTTACCTTTTGAAAAATCCATTTGTTTTGAATATGATACTTTTAAGTGTTGGGGGCCTTCGTCCTCCGAAGGTCCTCAAAAACATGATTTGACAATGTTTTCCAAGTGGATTATGTGAACAGGTATCTTCGGACTCAGAATTATGAACATGAAGCGCGGTCAGGACGAAGCCTGAACCAGACGAAGGACGAGCTGATTACCAAGCTCCACGAAGGATGGTGCACAGCCGAAGCTGTGCGCAGGGAAGCTTCGTCGCGATAGCAGAGAGGGGAACCGACTTAAAGATGAAAAGACTACGTGGGCCTTGACAGATTTCCATAAGTCATTGACAAATGTAATGGACATGGATGTAATTTTACGTGGGTTGCGTCCCGCGTCTATAAATAGATGAACAGTACTCCCGTACTGTTCACGCTGACTTGGCATTTGCTTTTTACGTCACGCTTGTACTTTTTACCTTCTCTCAGGATCGAAGGTACATTTGTAATTTGAAATCATTTCTATTTTTCCATGTTAATAAAATAGAAATGATTCTATGAAGATGTTTATATTATATTTCATGCTTCATATAAGTCCTTCGTCATTACTAGTTATATTTACGAAGGTACGTCTCTTGTGACCTTCGTCCGAAACTCATTATTTCCCGAAGGGGAATAATGTTCCAAAGGACGAAGGACTCTAACACTTAACACTTTTTATGTTGCCTTGTTCTTAACTCTTAGTATTTGAGAACAAGTCCCCAACATTGGCGCCCACCTCCGGTGAACTCACTTCCACTTCGAGTTTTTTTTGAACACCTTCGGAAGCTATAGACCTTCGCTATGGCGCCGAAGAAAGCTTCAGCGACTGGGGCAGCAGCACTACAACCACTGGACCCCAACCAGGAGACCGTCTCTCTTCGGGAGGCCCGAAGCCAGAAAAGGAAGGCTGTCAGCCCGACGCTTCAGGAGGATGAACTAGACCAAGAGATCAGGGATATGGAGATGCTTCATCAACAGGTGCAGAAGAAAAAGGAAAAGATGGCTAGGCTAGCCGAGCTGCAAAGGCAGATAGACGAAGCTTCTGAGGAAGTTCGTCATCTTACCCACGATGAGCAGAACCGAAGTCCTCAACAAAAAGACCTTCATCAGGAGGGCTTCTTCAACGAAGATGACTGGTATGACAATTTCCATCATGGAAATTTTGTTTTCGATGATGCTTCTCCTCTGTCCGCTGAGCTGCAGGCTACACCCTGGCCTCCATCCTATAAGCCACCCCAGCTTCCCATGTTCGACGGCCACTCAGACCCGAAGCAGTTCTTGATGAGCTACGAAGCAACAGTGTCTTCGTATGGGGGCAATGCTGCAGTCATGGCAAAATCTTTCGTTATGGCCGTCAGGAGTGTTGCTCAGACCTGGTATTCCTCCCTTCGACCAGGAACAATCACCTCATGGCAGAAGCTGAAGGATATGTTGTTAACCAGCTTTTAAGGATTTCAGACGAAGCCGGTCACTGCTCAAGCATTGTTCCAGTGCACTCAGGATCATGAAGAATACCTTCAGGCGTATGTCAGAAGGTTCTTGCGTTTGAGGGCGCAGGCACCAACGGTGCCCAATGAAATTGTCATCGAAGCCATGATCAAGGGGCTTCGTCCTGGACCTGCAGCTCAATACTTTGCTAGGAAGCCTCCTCAGACTCTGGAGAAGTTGCTCCAAAAGATGGACGAGTACATTCGTGCCGATAATGACTTTCGCCAAAGAAGGGAGGAGGCCTTCAGATTTTCTGAGATGACCAGGGGCTTCGGAGGAAGATTCTATCCGAGGCATGTCAGGTCCATCCACAACTCCACTCAAAATGATGATAAGGGGAGTCAGCAGAACAGACCGCAGTGCTCCTCACAAGCTTCGGGGCAACAGCAAACTTTCTTCCGGCCACCAGCTCCAAGAGGCAGAGGCGCCAGGGGCTTCGGCGGAAGATTTGGAGATCAACCAAGGAGGATATTTTGCTTATTCTGTGGTGAAAACAAGGGCCATACCACCAGGATGTGCCATGTCACCATCCAGAAACAAAAGGAGCTAGCAGAAGCTGCAGCGCAACAGGGCCAGCCGAAGCAGGTCATGCATACTGCTTCGTACCATCAGCCTTACATCCCGGAATACGTGGGCAACCACCCTGCAGTTTCCGTAGCTTCGGCGAGTCAACCTCAAGCTTCATGGCAACAGCCCCCGCCTCCACCTCCACTGCAACAAGGCCAACAGCCAGAAGGGAGCCAATATGTTCCGCACCAAAGGGATCTCAGAGAGCAATCTGAAGCCCGCACAGTCAATAGTACTGTGCCAGAGTCAAAGCACATTTATTGACATATATCCTACTTTGATAGCAGTCTTTTCCGTTTAAGTTCTATTTTTTGTGTAATAAAGAACATTTCAGTTTTCATATAATAATTTCGTGGTTGGTTATGAGGAAAACCTATCTTCTCCACAGGCTTAAGTTGCTGAAGCTTAAAAATTTGCGGTAACAAGGAGGACCTTCGAATTATTAAAAATCCTTCGAAGCAACAAAAAGTCGTTCTAAGGAACGCAGAGTAAGTTGCCGAAGTTACAAAAAGCCGTTCCAAAGGGAGCGCAGTGTAAGTTTTTTGCTCCAAAGACGTTCCTAAGGGAATGCAGAGCATACAGCGAAAAGTCAACGCTGATACCGCCTAAGTAAAAGGCGAAGAAGCTCCAAAGACGTTCCTAAGGGAATGCAGAGCTTATACCGCCTAAGTAAAAGGCGAAGAAGCTCCAAAGACGTTCCTAAGGGAATGCAGAGCTTATACCGTCTAAGTAAAAGGCGAAGAAGCTCCAAAGACGTTCTAAGGGAATGCAGAGCTTATAAAGATATTTCGCGTGTATCTTCGGAACAAACGTCATTTGCATAACATAACATCATCACATCATTTTGCATAGCATAAGCATCATACATCATGTTGCATATGGCAAAAGAAGGGGACACAGTATCAACCTTCGAAAGGATGCTTTAAGAAAGTGCAAATTGTGTAAAGTCACGAGGAAATACAATGATAATCTTCGGAGTACAGCTTCGGAGAAAGTTTTTTCAAAGTATGGACGTGCTTCATCAGAGTAATATCGAAATTGCACAGCTTCGGAGAATGTTTCCACGAAGCGTGGACGTGATTCATCAGAATAGTTTTAATGAAGAAAGTCTTCTTCACGAAGCATGAAAAGAAGGGAAGGTGTTTTTTCGCCGAAGGCTCAAAAATGGTATGTATGTAGAATTTCATGCATCGTAAAGAATTGAATAATGAAAAGAGACTTGAATATTACATTCAAATGTACAAAATATTACATAGATCACACTTTAAATGTTTTTCTAATAACACCTAGTCTTCTCTTAATACTACTTCGGCAGCCTCATTTAGAAGTTGTTCAACAACTTTATCCATGATAGCTTCGGCCATTTGTTTGATTTCGTCATCCTCCTTTGTGTGAGGGTCAATTGACGATCCAGCAGGTTCTGAGGAAGCAGAATATTTTTTGCATTACTATTACAAACCGCGAGCAAAGTTTGAAATAAAAATTACAGCACAACAAGAGCGACTAATTAATACCTATTTGCCCTTCGGCAGCTTTTGTCACTTTCCTAGCATCATGGATGCCTTTTTCACTCCTTTGAATGATTTCTTGCGCCATTTCTCGGCCGCCGTTGTCCCAGATATCAGTAAAGAATTTGCCACCAACCATGCTTGCTTCGGCCGAGGGGTCTTTGATGTCTTCGGAGGATAAGGCAGCTTCGGACTGAGCTAAAGATTTTACATGCCCGCAACCTTTCTTCTCTAAGACAGAAGCAACTCCCCTGGCGCCCGAAAAAGCGCAGATGTCGCCACGGCTATTCAGGATTTCCTCGAAGGCCTCTGCTTCGTGACCGATCCATTCCAGTGGACCTTCGGGATTGCCTCTTGAGAAATTTTCTTCACTGGAAAAGGCGCCCACGCTGGCGAAGCTGGTTTTAATCTTCTTCACGCATTCCATGGATTTTTCGTAGCATTTTTTCTTAGAAGACCGAAGCTCTTCCACGGTTGCTTCCAAATGATCAGCCCATTGGTCGCTACATTCCCGTCTTGTTTCTTCAAGTATGCGTTCTTCTTTCGCCCGGGCCAGTTGCTTCTGAAGATCTTTAATCTCGCGTCTGTGAGCTTCGGCCCGAACCTTTGCAGCAGCTTCGTCCTTTTTTACCTTGTCTACTAATGTAAGCAGAATTTTGTCTTTTTCTAGAGCTTCGTTTCTCAGTTTAATAACTTCTGAACGTAAATTGTTGAACGCAATTTCGTAGCTTTCATCTTCGGCGCTCTTTTGTGCTCTTAATGCGTTGCTTAGGATTAAACCCTATACGAAAAAGAATCTATATAAGAATAAAAGAATGAATTACGTAATAATTTTTTTTTCCAAGCGTCTAATTCCTATACCTTTAAGCTATTGTACGCAAGACTGTCCGCGAGATCTTCCTTCGTCATAGCACATAATCCAGCTTCGAGCTTCGGGAAACCCATACTTCTAGCCATCTCCCGGCAAACAGATAATTCTTTGTTATCAGGGAGGCAGTATAGGAAGTCATCTTCATTTGTCCCATTGAATACTACTGCCCCCTTCAGATACTTTAACTCTCTAGCATAGTGATTCGCTTCATAAGTCTCTTCTTCAGATAATTTCTTCCCCGAAGCATGTCGCACGATGTAATCGCATGTGCTGGAAGGAGCTTCGGGGGCGGCAGTGTCAATTTCTTTAACCAAAGCTGGTTCTGATATTTTCTCGGTCTCCAAAGATTGTTTCTTGGTGGGCTCTGAAGGCCCAGCTTCAGCTTCAGGTTG
Source organism: Zea luxurians (assembly GCA_029449295.1). Classification (NCBI taxonomy): domain Eukaryota; kingdom Viridiplantae; phylum Streptophyta; class Magnoliopsida; order Poales; family Poaceae; genus Zea; species Zea luxurians. The sequence continues at coordinate 22,945,709 of JAOPSE010000033.1, read as the reverse complement.
TTGCTTCGAAGCTTCAGCAACTTCAGCTTCGGTAGACACTTCAGCAACTTCAATAGTCCCCTTTGGAGTTGTGCTTGAAGACTTAATTGTCTCCAAAACATCTAACACGTTCACCATTCTTTTTCTTCTCGGGGTCACCGACGGGCCCTTTTGATTTTTTATTGTTTCAACATTTGCTGAAGGACTTAAGATTTCCGATATTTTTGGCTCTTCAATCTTCGGTTTCTCTGCTTTTTCGGCTGAAGGTGCTTCAGTTTTCTCTTCTATCTTCGGCACTGGAGCTGGTTCTGTAGCTTCAGAGGCCAAAGAGACTTCACCAATAAATTTTGGCACTGTGGCCGGCTCAATAAAGCGCGCTCGGTGGGTGAGCACCTTCATCTTTTTCCTTTGCGGCGCTGGCTCACTAGTAGCACTCGTGGTAGTTTCTGTCGCAGGAGAAGTAATTTTTCTTTTGCGACCCAGTACCGGATAGTGATAGTCAGGGTAGACAAACCCGACTACGTCAAATACCCGGTTGAGCCTTTTCTTCTTTCAGCCTCCGAAGGCTGCTGATAACGCAGTATTCTCGGCCTTCGAATATGCCCCAAGCAGTTCGTCACTTAGTGTTTCAATGCTTTTCAACCAGTCATCATCAGGTTCAACAAATTTATCCGCATATTTGAATGTGTATTTCAGTCTGACCAGTCCGCCTTCGTCGGACTCTTTGATGGTTTCCTTCGGCATTTCCCACTTTCCTGAAAGTGGCCACACCCTGAAGGCAATATGCTCTTGGACCAAGTCCCTTGTCCCAATGAAAGAGCAGACTACGCCGAAGGCTCTCTGGCATTCCTCGGCTGCTTCATCCATTTCAACCTTCGGCCTTCGAAGTCCGAAGCGTTGCCAGATGGGGCGCATAATGATATTCTTGACATCTTCTTGCGCTGCTAAGTCATTTTTTACATAAAACCACTCTGTCATCCAGGCTCCGGGCCACCTCTTCCGAAAAGTTGGCACAGGGCGGCTTGACCCAGAGCGGGCACCGAAGCTGTAACACCCAAAGTTGTTGTGATATTGCTCTTTCCCCCAGGGCTTCGTCTCGTATAACAACTCATGAATGTTGCAAAAGCTTTTAGCATTTGGTTCTAAACCTTGGCTTCTTGCAGCCCAGACAAACATCCCCATTCTTATGATAGCTTCGGGAGTAATTTGATGCAGGTAGACTTGAAATGTTTTCAGTACCTCAACAACAAAGTTGCTTAGGGGGAATCGAAGCCCAGCCTTGAGAAAGCTTCGGTAGATTACAACTTCATCTTCTTCGGGGGTGGGAGAAGTCTTTTCTCCAGCATCAGCCCTCACAATAGATATATCTCGAAAATACCGCCCCCTCATATTATCAATATGACTTTGCTTAATAGTGGTTTTCCCGAAAACCGTGTGACTTGGCCGCCATGGTCGATCTTCGGACTCTTCCTCACCACTTTCTACATCGTAACTGTCGCTGTCACCAGTATCTTCGGACAAACCTTCAAGAATCTCTTTGGTGATTTTCTCCGTATTGGTCTCCGCCATCGCTATAAGGAACCCCAAGTTCTTCTCTTCGTCGAGGCTCAGCTTCGTCTCGGCAGGGATCTTCTTACCTTCAGACATCTTCGGAAACGCTAAAAAACTGTTTTCAAGGCCGAAGCTTCAAAATCAAAAAGATCAACAAATCTTAGTGCACAAGAGCTAAAAATTTAGTAGGCTGAAGCAAATGGCAAGTGTGCGTACCAAATAAGTGTGCGGTATGATCTTATTTATACCCCCAGGCCGTTGAAAATTGAAAGACCCCACTTGTCAGTGAATGTTGCTATTCTAGCAAAGGGAAGGTGTTTTTTCGGACCTTCGGCTCAAGGCCTTCGTCCATATCGCAATCTGAATTTATCATTAACAAATTAATATTGCGAGGGGCTACTGTTGGGGGCCTTCGTCCTCCGAAGGTCCTCAAAAACATGATTTGACAATGTTTTCCAAGTGGATTATGTGAACAGGTATCTTCGGACTCAGAATTATGAACATGAAGCACGGTCAGGACGAAGCCTGAACCAGACGAAGGACGAGCTGATTACCAAGCTCCACGAAGGATGGTGCACAGCCGAAGCTGTGCGCAGGGAAGCTTCGTCGCGATAGCAGAGAGGGGAACCAACTTAAAGATGAAAAGACTACGTGGGCCTTGACAGATTTCCATAAGTCATTGACAAATGTAATGGACATGGATGTAATTTTACGTGGGTTGCGTCCCGCGTCTATAAATAGATGAACAGTACTCCCGTACTATTCACGCTGACTTGGCATTTGCTTTTTGCGTCACGCTTGTACTTTTTACCTTCTCTCAGGATCGAAGGTACATTTGTAATTTGAAATCATTTCTATTTTTCCATGTTAATAAAATAGAAATGATTCTATGAAGATGTTTATATTATATTTCATGCTTCATATAAGTCCTTCGTCATTACTAGTTATATTTACGAAGGTACGTCTCTTGTGACCTTCGTCCGAAACTCATTATTTCCCGAAGGGGAATAATGTTCCAAAGGACGAAGGACTCTAACACTTAACACTTTTTATGTTGCCTTGTTCTTAACTCTTAGTATTTGAGAACAAGTCCCCAACATTAAGTATATGCTTGGTGTATCATTTATTCTTAAGTGAATTTGATGTTCATGCTCAAGTTGGTTCACATAAAATGATGGTTCTTGGGTTAGCATCTTGAGAGAAACCCTGGGTGACACTGGGGTGTCACAGCCTTCCCCCCTTAAAGGAATCTCGTCCCGAGATTCTGGTCAGAGTCCTCCCAGGGTGAAGCGAAGGGTGAGACTTATAGGAAGTGGGTGATTACTGTTGTGATTAGATCAAACTGCTCTTCGAATGTGATTCTCTTTGCAACTTCAGAAGGAAGTCCTTCTTAATTTTTTGGTTCGTGATCACTTTATCCTGAATTAAGATTATATCTTTAGAATTTAGATTCGAAGGGCAGGAGGAGAGGTTGGGTGTGATTACGTACCAGTTTCCTTGGGTAGGCAATCGGGGAAGTTGGATCTCAAGAATTCCTCAGTTTCCCAAGTAGCCTCTTCCTCTGAGTGATTACTCCACTGGACCTTATACATCCTGATCGATTTAGCCCGAGTTGATCTTTCCTTGCAATCCAGAATCTTGGAAGGGTACTCTTGGTACGATAGATCTGGTTCTATCTCCAATTCTGGCTCTGCTAAGATCTCTGTCAGCAATCGAACACACTTCTTCAGCTGAGATACATGGAACACACTGTGAATGGTGGACATCTTTGAAGGTAACTTCAACTTATATGCCACGGGTCCACATGCTTCGATGATCTCGTAAGGTCCAATGTAACGAGGGGCTAGCTTGCCTTTAACTCCAAACCTCTGCACTCCCTTGGTGGGTGATACCTTGAGGTACACAAAATCTCCCACCTTGAACTGGAGAGGTTTCCTTCTTCTATCATGGTAACTCTTCTGCCTGGCCTGAGCAGCTTCTAGATTCTTCCTGATTAGTTTGACCTTCCTTTCGGCTTCAGTCACTAAGTCAGGTCCAAAAACTCCTCTTTCTCCAGGTTGAGACCAATTGAGTGGTGTCCTGCACCTTCTTCCATAGAGAGCTTCGAAAGGTGCCATCCTTAGGCTGGATTGATAACTGTTGTTATAAGCAAACTCTGCCAAGGAGAGGTGCTTATCCCAGTTCTTGCCACAATCGATTGCACAAGCTCTCAGCATATCCTCTAGAATTTGGTTTACCCTCTCTGTCTGACCATCAGTCTGTGGGTGGTAAGCTGAACTTCTGATTAGCTTAGTTCCCAAAGACTCCTGCAGTTGTTCCCAAAATCTGGCAACAAATTGGGCTCCTCGGTCAGAAACAATGGTCCGAGGTAATCCGTGCAAACACACGATCCGGTCAATATACAATTCTGCATACTTCTGAGCCTTATCAGTGGTGTGCACAGGAAGAAAATGTGCCACTTTCGTCAGTCGGTCCATAATAACCCAAATCGAATCATGATGACGAGAGGTGTTGGGCAGACCCACGATGAAATCCACGCTGATGTCATCCCATTTCCATGAAGGTATGGATAGGGGTTGCAAAGCTCCAGCTGATTTCAAGTGGCTTGCCTTTATCCTCTGATAGGTGTCACATTCCGATACATATTGGGCTATCTCCCTCTTCATTCTGGTCCACCAATATAAAGGCTTCAGATCATGGTACATTTTGGTGCTTCCCGGATGCATAGAGAATTTGGAGAGATGAGCCTCATCCAAAATTTTCCTCTTGAGGTCATGGTTTTTAGGTATCACCAATTTGCTTTTGAACCATAACACACCCTTTTCATCTTGGCGGAAATAATTATACTTCTCAATCTTCTGATGGAGATTCTTCTTGATAATCTGCACTCCCTTGTCAATGAGCTGGGCCATGATGATCTGGTCTTGCAAAGCTGGCTCAACAGAAATGTGAGACAACGAACCAGAAGGAATCACTTCTATTTGCATCTTGCTCAACTCATCACACAAGGTGTTGATGCGAGAATCCATCAGAATACAATTGCACTGCAACTTCCGACTCAAGGCATCTGCTACCACATTGGCCTTTCCTGGGTGATAATGTACCTCCAGGTCATAATCCTTGATCAGCTCTAGCCATCTTCTCTGCCGCATGTTGAGATCAGCTTGAGTAAAGATGTACTTAAGGCTCTTATGATCAGTGAAGATGTTGCAGTGGGACCCCATTAAATAGTGCCTCCACATTTTTAATGCATGAACCACTGTTGCCAACTCGAGGTCATGAGTGGGATAATTTTGCTCATGAGGCCTGAGTGCTCTTGAGGCATAAGCAATGACTCGGTTGTCTTGCATTAAGACACAACCTAGTCCAGTGCCAGAGGCATCACAATATACATCAAAAGGCTTGCTGTTGTCGGGTTGCGCTAATACTGGTGCTGTGGTCAGATGCTGCCTTAACGCATGGAAGGCGTCTTCGCACTTCTGACTCCAAACAAACTTGGCTTCTTTCTTCAGCAACTCAGTTATAGTCTTCACAATTCGAGAGAAATCTGGAATAAATCTTCGGTAATAACCAGCTAATCCCAGAAAACTCTGAATCTGACAGACAGTCGTTGGTGGCTTCCAGTTCATCACTTCTTGCACTTTATCAGGATCAACAGCTATTCCTGCCTGAGAGATAGTGTGACCCAAGAATTTGATTTCTTTTAGCCAAAAATCACACTTGGACAACTTGGCATAAAGGTGGTGCTCTCGCAGACGTTGAAGCACTACATGCAAATGCCCGACATGTTCTTCTTCGTTCCTTGAGTACACCAAGATATCATCGATGAAAACCACTACGAATTTGTCCAATTCAGGCATGAAAACAGAATTCATCAGATACATGAAATATGCTGGTGCATTTGTCAGCCCGAATGACATCACCAAAAATTCATATAGCCCGTATCTGGTTGAGAATGCCGTCTTCGGAATATCGCTTGCTCGTATCTTGATCTGATGGTAGCCAGAGCGAAGGTCTATTTTGGAAAACACCTTGGCCCCGACCAACTGGTCAAAAAGAACATCAATACGAGGCAAAGGATACTTGTTCTTGATAGTTACCGCATTAAGAGGGCGGTAATCTATACACAGCCTCAAGCTTTCATCCTTCTTTTTCACAAATAGTGCTGGACATCCCCAAGGCGAAGTACTTGGGCGAATAAATCCCTTATCCAGCAACTCTTGCAATTGCTTCTTCAATTCTGCCAACTCAGCGGGTGGCATTTGGTAGGGCCTCTTGGAAATTGGGGCCGTTCCCAGTTGCAACTCGATGGCAAATTCAATATCCCGGTCCGGTGGCATTCCTGGCAATTCATCAGGAAAGACATCTGCATACTCACAGACCACTGGGATCTTCTTCAGAGGTAACTCCGTCATAGAGAAAGCATATGACTGAGTAGAACCCTGACCAGGCAGAATTAAGGTGAAGTTCCCACAAAACGGAGAATTAATTTCCACGGTATGACTGGCTACATCAAGCACAACTTGGTGCAAGGTCATCCAATTAGCTCCCAGAATAATGTCCACATTTTCCAAACCCAACACAGGAAGAGTGGTTTTGACAATGTGGCTCCCTAGTTGAATAGGCACACTTTGGTTTAATCGATTAGTTGAAATTTTACCCCCAGGTGTGACTATCATGAATGACCCTTTTTGAGTGAGAGAATGGCAGTTCACAATTAGCACTGAACTTCTGGCTAATGAAACTATGAGATGCACCAGAATCAAACAGAATTAAAGCAGGTTGATTATAAACTGAAAAGATACCGGTCATGATAGGAGCTCCTTCAGGTACTTCCTCCAGAGTAGTGAAGTTGAGCTTCCCTTGCCTGACTTGTACCTTCTGCCTTCTTCCCTTGTCTTGACTAGGTGCTGGCATCTGCTGGTTCCTGGGACAATTCTTGGCATAGTGGCCCACATTGCCACAAGTGAAACACTTGTTCCCATTGCCCTGGTGGAACTGCTACTGCTACGGAGGCTAATTGTTCCTTGGAGCGGGAGCTGGAAAGCGGTTGGGTGCCGGCTGCTACTGCTGAGGTGGCCTGATCACCCATCTGCCTGCCTGCTGCTGGAAACCCCTGCTCTGATTGTGAGAAACAATCCGGAACCTCTGGGCTTGAGCGGATGGTGCTGCCATTGGTGCCTTTCTCTTCTTCTCTGCCCGGTGAGCTACAATGCAGTCCTCCTGGGAGATGGCCAGGTTGACCAACTCATTGAAGCTATCAGCCCGGACAGTGTTGAGTCGTTCCTGCAGCTTGGTATTAGGACCCCTGCAGAAGCGGTCTCTCTTCTTCTCTTCAGAATCAGCATGGTACCCTGCATACTGGCATAGGTCATTGAAGGCTTGCGCATACTGCAGTACCGTGCGAGTTCCTTGATTAAGGGCTAGAAATTCATTCAACTTTCGATCAAGAATGCCAGCTAGGATGTGGTGTCCTCTGAAGGCAGTCTTGAATTCTTCCCAAGACACCTCACGATCAGCGGGGAGCATAGCACGGAAGTGGTCCCACCAAGTCCGAGCAGATCCGCGAAGCTGCTGCGCTGCGAAGCGAGTCTTGGTAGCATCAGGGCAGTCTCCCGTGAGGAGGGGAAACTTGGACTCGACGACGCGAAGCCACACGTCGGCGTCCAACGGATCCTCTGCCTTGGTGAACAAGGGTGGCTGCGTGCTCAGAAACTCCTGGTAAGTTGCCATTGCCGGAGGTCACTGCTGCTGGCTTCCACCATGCTGCTGAGGGTGGGGCTGGCGCTGCAAGAGCTGTCGCAGAATCTCATTCTGCTGGGCCATCAGCTCCTGCACTGTGGGAGCTGGGGGAGGTGGCGGGGGAACCTGCTCGTTATGCCCGCGATGCTGCCTAGCTGCCATCTGAAAACAGAAATTGCCGCCATTGTTATCCCATCTCACTGCTTCGAACAACAAGATATCATCTCATATGGAAGGAAAAATGCCATAGTCATAATATCAGGTTCGAAATTAAGATAACATGGTGACAACATCCCACAGATTTCAAAGGTTCACAGGGTTACACCAATCAGGGGAAAGTACCCGTAAGCCTAGTCCAAAATCTGGCATTAACTAAGCTCGCATAGGTTTCTATCCGCCTAAAAGTGTCGAAGTGACTGCTTAACCCTGAGCGGTGGAAGCGACACTGGATGCGGGTGAAGGGGGCATCGCGGAGGTAGTCCCATTGGCACCAGGGGCTGGTCCTAGCTCCTCGGGATCCTCTTCTCCCTCGCTTCCGGCTTCATTGGCCTCCATCTCTAAGTGGTGCATGTCTAGGTGGTCATTCGCTTCTTCGAGTTCCCTCTGCACATCATGAAGCTGGTTTTCCAAGACATCAATGGTGTTGTCTCGAATCTCCACCTGCTGCTCCAAGGTGGTAATGCGCTGGCTCAGCCTTTCCATCTGCAGATCCTTCTCCACTAACTCGGAGGATAAATCGACCACAAAATCTTCTCGACTATCGAGAGTGAGCTTGGTGGTTTGAGCGATGTTAGCGAGGTGCGCCATAGCATCGCTCTGAAGGGCCTGGAGGCGGTACAGCGCACTCATGCACTGAACGGTGACCCTCCCAACCAAGTCAGGATACATTGCCCACACATCCTTCACATGGCTCACGCGGTTACACCACATGGGATCATCTCTCTTCTCAGCAGGGAAGAGTCCCAAGGGGTTCATCACCATCTCCAGGGGATGGTAACCACAAAAAGTCGTCAAAGTCTTCACGGCTGCCGCTTCAACGGTGTCGTTCGTCTTGAGTCCAATCGTCTCGGAATCAAGAGAACGCCAACCCGGCTGAAGGGGATGAGCCTCCAAAGTTAGCCCGACCCGACAACGAGGTACCCGATGCTCCTCATACAACTGCACTGTGTACAAAGGGGGCGTAGGGTAACCGGCAGAGTTAAGCACTTCCCACAAGATGGAAGGAAAGCCATCACGAGAAAGGAAGTCAGAACTGAAACGAGTGTCTCCTCCACTGGCGGGGGTAGGTGAATTCATCTGCGGAAGGGAACCAAAGGTAAAGATTATGGTGGAAGGAAAAGAAAAAGAGAGCCCAGATGGTTTTAAAGAAAGTGGGTTAGCTCAAGTTTTTAATTCCCTTTTGTGTTTATAATGCATGCATGCTGAAGGTAACGTTGCCTCTCAAAAATAGGGTGCTTTTAGGGCATCCTTAAAAATATAAGTACGGGCCCACGGGCTTAATTAATTAGCCACCTATTTCTCCCTCTATGCCTAAGGCCTTTCGTCCTAGGTCTAGCGGTCTAGTCCTGACGATCCTTAGCAGTTTCTAGGCAAGTTTTAGATTTTGAAAATTGGTATTCATAGTTTATTGTCCTTCTCTATGGTGGAATTTGCTCCGATACCAGCTGTGGCGGAACCACCAGAATTATTCCAGCTTAAGTGCCTAAGTCACGCCTCAGGGGCCGTAACACACTTAAATCGGAATAACCCGTCAGTCCCTCAGATCTAGTCTGATGGAGCCACTTAACCAGGATCAAATTCCACAATCTCACTCGAAGGTGAGTCACAGAAGAAATACAATAAAACAGGAAAACTCACATTAAGTGCTAAATTATTACATAAATTGGAGTTTTTGAGTAGCAAGTAAGAGTTCTCGAAATAAAATGCAACGGATAATCGATGTCGTCGGTATCGAGGAAATGGGCAAGGCCTAGCCCACTACTCCTCGTGCTCCTCTCCTGCCGGAGCAGCATCCCACTCGACCGTCCAACCCGGTGGCAGGGTGGTAGGCCAAGTCACACCATCAACCATTTCCTGAATGGTACCTGCAAAAATTATGCCACAAGCAAGGCTGAGTATACTAATACTCAACTAGACTTACCCGGTGTGAGGAATCTACTCCTCTACCTCTAGACTATGCAGCTGTTTGGCTGAGGGGTTTGGTTTGCCAAAAGCACTAGCTGTTTCTAAAATAAATTTTTAGCTTTTCAATTTCTATCATCATTAACTTAGCTAGATTTGCTCCTTCTAAGCATACATGGTGACAAGCATTTAGTTCAATCAACAAGTTATCTCATGTAACCTCATTTCACTTCTTACTCGATGCAGTACAAGGGGTCAAGCAGTCTCATTAGCTGCGAGAAGCAGATGATTCGAATCGAGTTTTTAACCTTGCAAGGTAAACCTAAACACACGACATGTCAGGGTTCTCCGACCCTGCACATGACAACCGTCCCCATCGATTCCCCGTTCGCGTCCAGGCCTCACCGCCTTGGCATACAATGCTCCACTGACCCCGGCTGCCGCCGTGCAGTGACCGCACTTGTACCCACCATAGCTAGCATGGGAGACCCAGTCTCAGGTCGCATGAGGGATAAAGTCCGCGCCCGGCTTCACTCAGGTACTAGGTTTACCGGTTACCATTTTTCCCGGCATGTGCTTAGTACGTTCAAAAGCTTGACTCAGGTATCCACACATTAATCCTTAATTCATTTTCCCGTCTCATGGTCAAGGCATCCTCCCTGGATCCAAGTCCATAGACTAACATAGATCCCGTTATCAAGATGAATACAATCAATTCCTGACCTTGTGCGAGTGCTAGAAAAATCACTCGACTTCTACCGAGATCCTGATTAGCGAAGCAGCTACTCGACCTAGCATACTAGTATTCATCTCAAAAAGGAATCCTAAGTTCATGCATCTAGAGGTTTCAAGCAACTCCTACACTTAAGTGCACATTACAAACCTACAAACATTAAGTGTAGTAAAATAGCATATATATAAACGGTTATGCATAAAACTGGGGCTTGCCTTCAATTGCTGGGGCTGCAGGGAGATCCTCGATAGCAGCCTCGGAAGCTTGCTCCTGGTCCTCCTCTTGGACAGATTCTTGCTCGGGGATGAGCACGTACTCTCCGTCGGCAAGATTACAATCTAATGAATGCAATGCGTAAGATATATGCATGATATGGTATGTGCTTTAGAAATTACAACTTTTGACGGTGTATGATCTACTTGAGTTAGACAAGGTTAAACCTTACTTATGTGAGACCTTTGGGTGGTATACTTAGTAAATTGGATCAAACTTAGCCAAGGTAAGTAGTAGGTTTATTTTCTTTGGGGTTCCACTGAATTCCTTTTAAGCCTTGGTGAGTTTTGACAAAAATTCAAGTTGGACTTATTGGAGTGAGGTTTATTCCTTCTTCCTTTTTCTTTATTCTTCTTAAGTCTTTGGAGTGAGTTTGAACTACAAGTTGTTTTGATAAAATCCCAAAAATTCTGTAAAAATTACAGTGGCTTATTACTGGTGTAAAATTTTCTGTCTCAAAATTTGGGGTTCAAAAAGTGAATAGTTTTCTTTGGACAACCAAATTTCAGGGCAGAAGGGGTGATTTGAACTACAACTATTAATTAAAAGTAGGTAATCCGCTAAAATTTATTTTTGCTGGCCTTTAGGTGCTATAACATGATTTGACACAATTTTTTAGCCATTATTGCCTATTAATTATTTTATTAGGGTTTTCTCAAGTTTCTAGCCAAAGAGGTGCTTTCTATTACCACTATATTTGAAAAATATCAAACAACAGATTTCTTATTTTTCTTAGCTTCTATTTTGTGCAAGAGCAATCATTCTGAAGTTTGGCATCTTTTTTGCTTAAGGGAAGGGGTGGTATGCATTTATTGGATTAAATGGCCTTTCTTATAAAATATTAGCAATAGGTATTATTTTGCATCCTTTTACTGGGTTTGCATTTTTCTCTGGTGGCCTATCTTATTATTGACTTAGCAAAATTTTATTTGTCCATTATTGTAGTATTATGGGTTACTCATGATTTATTTGGGGAATGACTCATTATCATATTACACTTATTTACCCTACTTAAAATGATGGGCTAGGGTGTTCATTATTTTTGTAGTGGGGTTCTGGTGATTACAAGTCCATTGGATTTTTATTACCAATTTTGGGTCTGGTTTTGTAATTTTAATAATTGATTTCCAGTTGGGATAATGCTAAACAAAATATTTTATTTAAAAACTGATCTGGAATAAAGGTCTCTTTATTTTTCCTAGGTTCTCTGTTACTTAAGTAGATTAGGAAAAATAATTTCACTCACTGTTCATTAATTTCTAAGGCCTTTCTGTTTTTCCTAAGTTTTGGGCAGAAATGGTTTTTAATGAATATCTACACTATATTCTTCAATACTGGGGTTCCTACTATTTTTAAACAGTGTCTAAATGAGGTTTGAATACCTACAAATTTTCTTAGGTTCAGCACAGAAGAAAAACTAATTTTCCTTAATTAAACAAGGTTTGGTCAGTTTCTGTTTTTAATTGTAAACTCTAAAAATTAGAACAGAAAGCATAGAGTTTATTATTTTTAAATGATAGTTCACAATATTTAGGATCTAGCAAAATTAGTTTGACAATTTTTGATTAAGAATTCATCAAGTTATGGATTTTCTAAGTTCCCTGGTTATTTAAAAAGATTAACAGAATTGATTAAATGGAAAACTACTTTGCACTGGGGTCCCTGGCGGGTGTTTCAAGTTTTTCCTCACGAATCAGTCCCTGGGCTACTATTCACATGAGACACTGACATTGCAGAAAACCCCTCGGGTTCTTCTAATCCTAACCCGAGGTCCTTCTCCTAACTTAAACAGTGCCCGCGGCAGAAGAAAGGGCGGAGGGGCTTACCGGCGACGAGATCGCTCCGGTGAAGTGGTCGAGGATGTAGGGGAGGTCTCGGGGATCACAACGGTGTGCGGGTCGCCGTCGAGGGTGGTCGGAGTTGGCCGGTCCGCGTGCGCAGGCGGGGGAGCTCGTCGGCGGCGAGGAGTCCGGCCTATCCAGGGCGAAATTGACCAATCAAACGGGTCAGAGAGCTTCACTAGGGATCAAGGAAGGTGTGCGCGCGAGGAATTGAAGAATGGCTCACCGGAGAGCTTGGTCCACGCGCGGGGGCGGGCGACCGAAGTCCGGCGAGGGCGATCTCGGGCTTCCGGTGAAGTTCTGCCGGGTCCGAGGGCTTGGAGAGCTTCACGGGCCTGTGGCGGAGCTAACCGAAGCACTGGCGCGGCTTAGGGGCGATTGGGGTGGGCTGGCCACGGTGGCCGAAGCTCTGGCGGCAATGGCGGGCGGAAAAGAGCTCGCCGGAGCTAAGGAGGGGTGGCTGGCCGGTGATGGTGAGCGCGGGGTGAAGTGAGGCATGCCCGGGGATGCTTTATAGGCGCGGGTGGGCATGACCGAGGGCAAGGGCGCGCGGCGGACTTGACCGATCGCCGAGGCGAGCGCGCACGCGGGTTGGGCGAGCGACGGCGTGCCGATCAGGGTCGAACACGTGTGCCCGTGCGTTCTGCCCAAGTTCTGGCGCGTGTGGTCACTCATCCGAGCCTGCTCTCGCCTTGGTTAGTGCACAAAACCTCTTACCCTCCCTACAAGCTACCGATCTTGTGTGGGGGTCATAGGATTTTGCCTACAGGTTGCAGAGATATGGAGCCCGAAAATCCGGTTTGTCTCTCTGCTCAAATCCGAGGCAAATCTAGGGTTTTGTCGTGTCTATGGCTCGCGTCCCAATGCCATCTTCTGGCACATGACAGAGGGGTTAGTTAGGCACGTTTTTGTTAATGGGGTCATTAGGATTTGAGTTAGGGATCAAGGTGAACACGCTTGATCTCTGGCTCAAGGTCTGAAATTCAGAATTCTGAAATTCAGAATTTCCTATTGAGTCCCCACATGAGAAGCTTGTTTGGGGTTTTATTTGAATTATTTTGGCCAAGCTTTTTTTCAATCTTTATTGTTTCTCATTAAATATACTTCAATGTTCATAATTGGCCCAAGTCATGATTTAAAATTTTCATTTTCTTGAATTTTGCTCATATGGCTCAATTAGGGTTTTTGTTGGGGTTGCACATTTTACCTTTTGAAAAATCCATTTGTTTTGAATATGATACTTTTAAGTATATGCTTGGTGTATCATTTATTCTTAAGTGAATTTGATGTTCATGCTCAAGTTGGTTCACATAAAATGATGGTTCTTGGGTTAGCATCTTGAGAGAAACCCTGGGTGACACTAGGGTGTCACAATGGTTAAGAAAAGCAAAGGCAGTTATACACTGTGCTAGAGGAACTATAGAACTCACTAGCTCTAAAGGAGAAAGATTTGAAGTTGAGATTACCGTAACTGCCTCTACCAGACCCACCGTATTTCTAGTAGATGGGAAGTTTGTCGGCAACAACATCTGTGTGGTTAGTGATTTCCACGATGTCTTTCCAGAGGAGTTACCTGGGATGGCACCAGATAGGGAAGTTGAGTTTGTCATTGATCTCTTACCTGGGACCACTCCTATTTCAAAACAGCCATACAGGATGTCAGTAGAAGAACTAAAAGAACTTAAGAATCAGTTAACGAAGTTACAGGAGGCCAGGTACATTCGTCCGAATTCCTCACCTTGGGGAGCACCGGTTCTGTTTGTACAGAAGAAGGATGGATCGCAAAGGATGTGTGTGGATTATAGATCCCTTAATGATGTTACTGTGAAGAACAAGTATCCACTACCCCACATCGCTGACTTATTTGATCAAATGAGAGGTGCTAGGGTATTCTCGAAGATTGACCTCAAGTCGGGCTACCATCAAATGAAGATTAGGCCATCTGATATTCCCAAGATGGCTTTCTCTACCCGATATGGTTTATATGAATTCACAGTTATGTCATTTGGATTAACCAATGCACCAGCCTATTTTATGAATCTGATGAATAAGGTATTTATGGAGTATCTTGACAGATTCGTCGTGTTATTCATCGATGATATTCTTATCTATTCCAAGAGTGATAGTGATCATGAAGAACATTTGTGGATGGTGCTACAAAAGCTAGGAGATAATCAACTCTACGCCAAGTATAGCAAATGCGAGTTCTGGATTGACGAAGTGCATTTCCTTGGACACATCATCTCTAATGGTGGGATATCAATGGATCCTACTAAAGTCAGGGAGATAGTGGTGTAGAGCATACCCTGTACAGTTATTGAGGTCCGAAGTTTCTTGGGACTTGCAGGCTACTACCAGCGATATATTAAAGGGTTCTCTAAGATTGCTAAGCCATAGACCTCACTGCTAGAGAAGGGAAGAGAGTTAAAGTGGGACTGGAAGTGCCAAGATAGCTTTAACCAACTAAAGTTGAGATTGATGTCACCCCCAGTGTTGGTTATGCCGGATCTGCAAAAGGGATTTGATATCTATTGTGATGCATGCGGCCAAGGCTTGGGTTGTGTTCTTATGCAAGAAGGACACGTGATTGCCTACGCGTCTCGTCAGTTGCGAAAACATGAGTTGGACTACCCTACTCATGACTTAGAACTGGCAGTCGTAGTGCATGCGCTCAAAATATGGAGACATTATATCATGGGAACCAAGTGCTAAGTGTACACCGATCACAAGGGTTTGAAGTACATATTCACTCAGAAGGATCTCAACCTTAAGCAACTGTAAAGCCCAAAATATGTGTAAGATAAATAAAAAAAGTATACTTATATGATAGTGTTCTCGGAATTATTTGATTTCCTTTTCTTTGTGCATACTCAATTAATGACATTAAATTATTCAACTAACAAATAAATGAATGAAGAAATATGCATCTCATGCTGAAGCTTTTGTATTTTAGCATTGGTATTTGTGAGACAAATTTAAGTTTGTAAAAATTAGGACTTGAAAATGGAAGGAGAAAAGAAAAGGAAAAGAATATACACTATAAAAATGAATGTATATGTATATATATATATAAATAATAGGCGTTATCTTCATCTTAGGATTTTTATTGGATATTTGGAAAGCTTAAGTTCAAACAGAAATTAAATTTGAAGTTGGAATCAAATTGAATTTGGAAATAAAATAAGAAAATAGGAAAAAATGGAGCTCCTAACCATGCTTGGGGCCCAATCCCTGGCCGGCCCAATCACCACCCTGCTCCAGCCAAGCCGCGCGGCCCAACTGGCGCCACATGCACGCTTTTGCTGCATGTGTTAATGACGGTGGACCTAGATCGTCAGCCATGTCTCCTATCCTCAACGTCTGCAATATCTTCTCCTCCGTTGCGAACGCAGAACCGAAGCTCCACAAATCTCGGGGGGAAATCGGCCGAGGATTAGTGCTATTTTCGTAGGGTTGTTGGGATTTGGCTTCGCGTGTGGCTATATGACCCAGGCCTCTCCCCGTTGAGCAACCAGAAGAACCCTTGCGCTGGGATCCATGGCGGCAAACCGAGAACGTCGTGCGTCTTCAAGCAATCCAGCGTTCTCCGGTTCGCCAACCCCGCCAGCCCACTCTGTGACCACTCAGACTCTAAATCCCGAGCGCCGTGGCCTCCTCGTCGGATGTCTCTTCTCCAGTCCGAGGCGATCGACGCTGAGCCCACGGCTCACCTGGGACCGGAAGCTCCTCCACCTTGGCCATCCTCTCATTGTTGCATGCGCGGAACTGTTGCTATCAGTTGGGAAACAAACTCCGCGGTTCTTGCGAGGATTCTGATTTCGACTGCTCCCTGGAACTGACGCGGTGAAATCCTTGGCGAGCTCACCGGCCAAACCGTTCTCCGCCTCGGGGGCCCTGCGCCTATATAAATCGGCGGCCCTACTCCTCATCCCGAGCCCCGAAACCACCCAGCAGCGCTTCAGCAATCGACAGGGAGACCCAGCGCTACCCCCTGCCGTAGATGCCGCCGCCGCCGTCCTCCTGGAATGGACATCACCGGATCATCGATGGGTGCCTCTGGTGATTCTTGATGGCGCAAGCAAGCCACCCTCGCACTAATTTGGCGTGCGGACGATCGAGACTCGACCAGCGACCCACCGGAGCTCGGTGGATGCTGGGGTCGTGCACTGTACCGTGTGCACGATTCTCTATTGCTCGACCACCGGTAAATCCCCTTCCATGTTGTTCGCCAGTATCCTTTATGTGATTCGCATATGTCTGCCTCATGCTAGAAGCACCAGAACACCAGGGCGCTGCTCTCCGGTGAGATGCTGCCACGGGAGCCATCTCCCTCGCCACTGCGGTCTGGCTTGGGGATGAAGACTCACGGGAGCCCTCGATCTACGGATGAATGGCTTCGATTGATCAAAGTTACCCCCTTCGCGAGATCAACCCTGAATCGTTGATGTGTGATCGGATGGCTAGGATTGCATCCTTGGCATACCGCCTCGGGTGCAAGATCTGCACCGTGGAAATCTGATCCTGGGGCCGTGGTCACAGACTGCTTCTTTAAAAGTGGAGATCTAATCTAGACCATCTAGGTCAGATCTGACGGTCTCGATTGTCTCATACCCCTTCGGTCGCGCCTCTTACAAAATAAACCCTGTCCTTTCTACTATTATAACCCGTCGTCCAACTCGGAGAATTCTGAGTCTGCGTAAATCTTGCGGGTTAGCCCCTGATCTTTTTGGTATTTGGTGCGTAGTCCATAGGATAATGAAAACATAAAATTAATTATAGAAATTAGTTTTTAATAAAAAAATAAATCCAGAAACTTATTTAATTCATAACTAATTCATTTTAGCTCCTTTTTAACCCATTCCAGTTGCAATAATTTTGTTTTAATATTATTTATCACCTAGTACCTTTGTTTAGCCAGGAAACTTGAACTAAAATTATTCACTTGATCTATTCTACACTAAGCACTTAATAACTTCTGAAATTCATAACTCCTCTGTTTTAATTCCGAATTGACTCGTTCCAGTTGCGTTAGCTTTGTATAAATATTTAATACGCAGTAGCAACATTTGTTATATGATATTCCTTACTTTTATAATTAGGTAACTATATGGAATAATCTGTGTTTATTAGATTAACTTCTTTAATATTAATATAATATTCTGATCTTATGGTTATAAATTTGACTAGATGATCTTTAATCAAATAATGATTTAGATTAAAGTTGAGATAAATATTTTTAGAATAACCTCTCATTTGATTCATACTAACTAATTTATAATATAGTTCAATAGTTAAATCACATAGATCTCCCATAAGTCATAACTTCGTAACCATGACTCCGATCTTAGTGATTCTCGTTCCCCCAATCTCGTAGCGACACATAGATTATTATTATACAGTTTATTCTTATGTTTGGTGTGATGTTAATTTTGCCTATACCATGTTTGTTTGTATTGCTACGATTAGCACGAGGTTACGTGTCATCCGAAGAGCAAGTTGGTACTTGGAATCTCAAGTGCCAGGCAAGTTGTGCCCTTGATCACTTCTTTTTACCCACTCATGTTCTAATTAATCATAATGATCTGCATAGGTTAATTTTGATGGGACCTAATAGGTTACTCTAGTTTGTCTATCTTTATGCCTTGTTTACCACTGAACTTCTGGGTAGAACTTGCTAGTGCTTTATGTGGATTTGGGCATTGAGATACACATTATTCATACTTTTGTTATTAGTTTGTTAATTACTGTTCATGATAAGATCATTTTGTTAATTGGAACATGGAGCGACCACACGAGAAAACAGTGCTACCACAAGGGAGGAATGGGACCCCTTGGCTGATTAATTAGGAAAGCTAGTGGATGACTACCTTACCCGAAAGGAGCAAGGGCAGTAGGGGAGTGGTCAGTGTAGGGAGGTCCTTGGGTTGATTTTGCTGCGATGGCGGTCAGGCGAGGGATCCCTGCATTGGAGCTTCCTATAAACTGTAGCGGGTTTTTTGAAGCTAGTGGAACTTTGTAAAGGCCTCGTAATGTTACCCTGCCTCGCCTCCTCGGTAGAGGTGTATGGGAAGTCGCGATCCCTTGGCAGATGGGTAACATGACTTGTGGGTAAAGATGCGCAAACTCTCATTGTTGCACGCGCGGAACTGTTGCTATCAGTTGGGAAACAAACTCCACGGTTCTTGCGAGGATTCTGATTTCGACTGCTCCCTGGAACTGACGCGGTGAAATCCTTGGCGAGCTCACCGGCCAAACCGTTCTCCGCCTCGGGGGCCCTGCGCCTATATAAATCGGCGGCCCTACTCCTCATCCCGAGCCCCGAAACCACCCAGCAGCGCTTCAGCAATCGACAGGGAGACCCAGCGCTACCCCCTGCCGTAGATGCCGCCGCCGCCGTCCTCCTGGAATGGACATCACCGGATCATCGATGGGTGCCTCTGGTGATTCTTGATGGCGCAAGCAAGCCACCCTTGCACTAATTTGGCGTGCGGACGATCGAGACTCGACCAGCGACCCACCGGAGCTTGGTGGATGCTGGGGTCGTGCACTGTACCGTGTGCACGATTCTCTATTGCTCGACCACCGGTAAATCCCCTTCCATGTTGTTCGCCAGTATCCTTTATGTGATTCGCCTATGTCTACCTCACGCTAGAAGCACCAGAACACCAGGGCGCCGCTCTCCGGTGAGATGCCGCCACGGGAGCCATCTCCCTCGCCACTGCGGTCTGGCTTGGGGATGAAGACGCACGGGAGCCCTCGATCTACGGATGAATGGCTTCGATTGATCAAAGTTACCCCCTTCGCGAGATCAACCCTGAATCGTTGATATGTGATCGGATGGCTAGGATTGCATCCTTGGCATACCGCCTCGGGTGCAAGATCTGCACCGTGGAAATCTGATCCTGGGGCCGTGGTCACAGACTGCTTCTTTAAAAGTGGAGATCTAATCTGGACCATCTAGGTCAGATCTGACGGTCTCGATTGTCTCATACCCCTTCGGTCGCGCCTCTTACAAAATAAACCCTGTCCTTTCTACTATTATAACCCATCGTCCAACTCGGAGAATTCTGAGTCTGCGTAAATCTTGCGGGTTAGCCCCTGATCTTTTTGATATTTGGTGCGTAGTCCATAGGATAATGAAAACATATAATTAATTATAGAAATTAGTTTTTAATAAAAAAAATAAATCTAGAAACTTATTTAATTCATAACTAATTCATTTTAGCTCCTTTTTTAACCCATTCCAGTTGCAATAATTTTGTTTTAATATTATTTATCACCTAGTACCTTTGTTTAGCCAGGAAACTTGAACTAAAATTATTCACTTGATCTATTCTACACTAAGCACTTAATAACTTCTGAAATTCATAACTCCTCTGTTTTAATTCCGAATTGACTCGTTCCAGTTGTGTTAGCTTTGTATAAATATTTAATACGCAGTAGCAACATTTGTTATATGATATTCCTTACTTTTATAATTAGGTAACTATATGGAATAATCTGTGTTTATTAGATTAACTTCTTTAATCTTAATATAATATTCTGATCTTATGGTTATAAATTTGACTAGATGATCTTTAATCAAATAATGATTTAGATTAAAGTTGAGATAAATATTTTTAGAATAACCTCTCATTTGATTCATACTAACTAATTTATAATATAGTTCAATAGTTAAATCACATAGATCTCCCATAAGTCATAACTTCGTAACCATGACTCCGATCTTAGTGATTCTCGTTCCCCCAATCTCGTAGCGACGCATAGATTATTATTATACAGTTTATTCTTATGTTTGGTGTGATGTTAATTTTGCCTATACCATGTTTGTTTGTATTGCTATGATTAGCACGAGGTTACGTGTCATCCGAAGAGCAAGTTGGTACTTGGAATCTCAAGTGCCAGGCAAGTTGTGCCCTTGATCACTTCTTTTTACCCACTCGTGTTCTAATTAATCATAATGATCTGCATAGGTTAATTTTGATGGGACCTAATAGGTTACTCTAGTTTGTCTATCTTTATGCCTTGTTTACCACTGAACTTCTGGGTAGTACTTGCCAGTGCTTTATGTGGATTTGGGCATTGAGATACACATTATTCATACTTTTGTTATTAGTTTGTTAATTACTGTTCATGATAAGATCATTTTGTTAATTGGAACATGGAGCGACCACCCGAGAAAACAGTGCTACCACAAGGGAGGAATGGGACCCCTTGGCTGATTAATTAGGAAAGCTAGTGGATGACTACCTTACCCGAAAGGAGCAAGGGCAGTAGGGGAGTGGTCAGTGTAGGGAGGTCCTTGGGTTGATTTTGCTGCGATGGCGGTCAGGCGAGGGATCCCTGCATTGGAGCTTCCTATAAACTGTAGCGGGTTTTTTGAAGCTAGTGGAACTTTGTAAAGGCCTCGTAATGTTACCCTGCCTCGCCTCCTCGGTAGAGGTGTATGGGAAGTCGCGATCCCTTGGCAGATGGGTAACATGACTTGTGGGTAAAGATGCGCAAACTCTCATTGTTGCACGCGCGGAACTGTTGCTATCAGTTGGGAAACAAACTCCGCGGTTCTTGCGAGGATTCTGATTTCGACTGCTCCCTGGAACTGACGCGGTGAAATCCTTGGCGAGCTCACCGGCCAAACCGTTCTCCGCCTCGGGGGCCCTGCGCCTATATAAATCGGCGGCCCTACTCCTCATCCCGAGCCCCGAAACCACCCAGCAGCGCTTCAGCAATCGACAGGGAGACCCAGCGCTACCCCCTGCCGTAGATGCCGCTGCCGCCGTCCTCCCGGAATGGACATCACCGGATCATTGATGGGTGCCTCTGGTGATTCTTGATGGCGCAAGCAAGCCACCCTCGCACTAATTTGGCGTGCGGACGATCGGGACTCGACCAGTGACCCACCGGAGCTCGGTGGATGCTGGGGTCGTGCACTGTACCGTGTGCACGATTCTCTATTGCTCGACCACCGGTAAATCCCCTTCCATGTTGTTCGCCAGTATCCTTTATGTGATTCGCATATGTCTGCCTCGCGCTAGAAGCACCAGAACACCGGGGCGCCGCTCTCCGGTGAGATGCCGCCGCGGGAGCCGTCTCCCTCGCCACTGTGGTCTTGCTTGGGGATGAAGAAGCGCGGGAGCCCTCGATCTACGGATGAATGGCTTCGATTGATCAAAGTTACCCCCTTCGCGAGATCAACCCTAAATCGTTGATATGTGATCGGATGGCAAGTATTGCATCCTTGGCATACCGCCTCGGGTGCAAGATCTGCACCGTGGAAATCTGATCTTGGGGCCGTGGTCGCAGACTGCTTCTTTAAAAGTGGAGATCTAATCTGGACCATCTGGGTCAGATCTGACAGTCTCGATTGTCTCATACTCCTTCGGTCGCGCCTCTTACAAAATAAACCCTGTCCTTTCTACTATTATAACCCGTCGTCCAACTCGGAGAATTCTAAGTCTGCGTAAATCTTGCGGGTTAGCCCCTGATCTTTTGGGTATTTGGTGCGTAGTCCATAGGATAATGAAAATAGAAAATTAATTATAGAAATTAGTTTTTAATAAAAAAATAAATCCAGAAACTTATTTTATTCATAACTAATTCATTTTAGCTCCTTTTTAACCCATTCCAGTTGCAATAATTTTGTTTTAATATTATTTATCACCTAGTACCTTTGTTTAGCCAGGAAACTTGAACTAAAATTATTCACTTGATCTATTCTACACTAAGCACTTAATAACTTCTGAAATTCATAACTCCTCTGTTTTAATTCCGAATTGACTCGTTCCAGTTGTGTTAGCTTTGTATAATTATTTAATACGCAATAGCAACATTTGTTATATGATATTCCTTACTTTTATAATTAGGTAACTAATTGGAATAATCTGTGTTTATTAGATTAACTTCTTTAATATTAATATAGTATTCTGATCTTATGGTTATAAATTTGACTAGAAGATCTTTAATCAAATAATGATTTAGATTAAAGTTGAGATAACTATTTTTAGAATAATCTCTCATCTGATTCATACTAACTAATTTATAATATAGTTCAATAGTTAAATCACATAGATCTCCCATAAGTCATAACTTCGTAACCATGACTCCGTTCTTAGTGATTCTCGTTCCCCCAATCTCGTAGCGACGCATAGATTATTATTATACAGTTTATTCTTATGTTTGGTGTGATGTTAATTTTGCCTATACCATGTTTGTTTGTATTGCTACGATTAGCGCGAGGTTACGTGTCATCTGAAGAGCAAGTTGGTACTTGGAATCTCAAGTGCCAGGCAAGTTGTGCCCTTGATCACTTCTTTTTACCCACTCATGTTCTGATTAATCATAATGATTTGCATAGGTTAATATTGATGGGACCTAATAGGTTACCCTAGTTTGTCTATCTTTATGCCTTGTTTACCACTGAACTTCTGGGTAGTACTTGCTAGTGCTTTATGTGGATTTGGGCATTGAGATACACATTATTCATACTTTTGTTATTAGTTTGTTAATTACTGTTCATGATAAGATCATTTTGTTAATTGGAACATGGAGCGACCACCTGGGAAAACAGTGCTACCACAAGGGAGGAATGGGACCCCTTGGCTGATTAATTAGGAAAGCTAGTGGATGACTACCTTACTCGAAAGGAGCAAGGGCAGTAGGGGAGTGGTCAGTGTAGGGAGGTCCTTGGGTTGATTTTGCTGCAATGGCGGTCAGGCGAGGGATCCCTGCATTGGAGGTTCCTATAAACTGTAGCGGGTTTTTTGAAGCTAGTGGAACTTTGTAAAGGCCTCGTAATGTTACCGTGCCTCGCCTCCTCGATAGAGGTGTATGGGAAGTCGCGATCCCTTGGCAGATGGGTAACATGACTTGTGGGTAAAGATGCGCAACCTCTCATTGTTGCACGCGCGGAACTGTTGCTATCAGTAGGGATACAAACTCCGCGGTTCTTGCGAGGATTCTGATTTTGGCTACTCCCTGGAACTGACGCGGCGAAATCCTTGGCGAGCTCATTGGCCAAACCGTTCTCTGCCTCGGGTGCCCTGCGCCTATATAAATCGGCGACCCTACTCCTCATCCCGAGCCTCGAAACCACCCAGCAGCGCTTCAGCAATCGATAGGGAGACCCAGCGCTACCCCCTGCCGTAGATGCCGCCGCCGCTCCAGAATGGACATCACTGGATCATCGATGGGTGCCTCTGGTGATTCTTGATGGCGCAATCAAGCCACCCTCGCACTAATTTGGCGTGCGGACGATCGGGACTCGACTAGCGACCCACCAGAGCTCGGTGGATGCTGGGGTCATGCACTGTACCGTGTGCACGATTCTCTATTGCTCGACCACCGGTAAATCCCCTTCCATGTTGTTCGCCAATATCCTTTATGTGATTCGCATATGTCTGCCTCGTGCTAGAAGCACCAGAACACCGGGGCGCCGCTCTCCGGTGAGATGCCGCCGCAGGAGCCGTCTCCCTCGCCACTGCGGTCTGGCTTGGGGATGAAGACGCGTGGGAGCCCTCGATCTACGGATGAATGGCTTTGATTGATCAAAGTTACCCCCTTCGCGAGATCAACCCTGAATCGTTGATATGTGATCGGATGGCTAGGATTGCATCCTTGGCATACCGCCTCGGGTGCAAGATCTGCACCGTGGAAATCTGATCCTGGGGCCGTGGTCGTAGACTGCTTCTTTAAAAGTGGAGATCTAATCTGGACCATCTGGGTTAGATCTGACGGTCTTGATTGTCTCATACCCCTTCGGTCGCGCCTCTTACAAAATAAACCCTGTCCTTTCTACTATTATAACCCGTCGTCTAACTCAGAGAATTCTGAGTCTGCGTAAATCTTGTGGGTTAGCCCCTAATCTTTTTGGTATTTGGTACGTAATCCATAGGATAATGAAAATAGAAAATTAATTATAGAAATTAGTTTTTAATAAAAAATAAATCCAGAAACTTATTTAATTCATAACTAATTCATTTTAGCTCCTTTTTAACCCATTCCAGTTGCAATAATTTTGTTTTAATATTATTTATCACCTAGTACCTTTGTTTAGCCAGGAAACTTGAACTAAAATTATTCACTTGATCTATTCTACACTAAGCACTTAATAACTTCTGAAATTCATAACTCCTCTGTTTTAATTCCGAATTGACTCGTTCCAGTTGCGTTAGCTTTGTATAAATATTTAATACGCAGTAGCAACATTTGTTATATGATATTCCTTACTTTTATAATTAGGTAACTAATTGAAATAATCTGTGTATATTAGATTAACTTCTTTAATATTAATATAGTATTCTGATCTTATGGTTATAAATTTGACTAGATGATCTTTAATCAAATAATGATTTAGATTAAAGTTGAGATAAATATTTTTAGAATAATCTCTCATTTGATTCATACTAACTAATTTATAATATAGTTCAATAGTTAAATCACATAGATCTCCCATAAGTCATAACTTCGTAACCATGACTCCGATCTTAGTGATTCTCGTTCCCCCGATCTCGTAGCGACGCATAGATTATTATTATACAGTTTATTCTTATGTTTGGTGTGATGTTAATTTTGCCTATACCATGTTTGTTTGTATTGCTACGATTAGCGCGAGGTTACGTGTCATCCGAAGAGCAAGTTGGTACTTGGAATCTCAAGTGCCAGGCAAGTTGTGCCCTTGATCACTTCTTTTTACCCACTCATGTTCTAATTAATCATAATGATCTGCATAGGTTAATTTTGATGGGACCTAATAGGTTACTCTAGTTTGTCTATCTTTATGCCTTGTTTACCACTGAACTTCTGGGTAGTACTTGCTAGTGCTTTATGTGGATTTGGGCATTGAGATACACATTATTCATACTTTTGTTATTAGTTTGTTAATTACTGTTCATGATAAGATCATTTTGTTAATTGGAACATGGAGCGACCACTCGGGAAAACAGTGCTACCACAAGGGAGGAATGGGACCCCTTGGCTGATTAATTAGGAAAGCTAGTGGATGACTACCTTACCCGAAAGGAGCAATGGCAGTAGGGGAGTGGTCAGTGTAGGGAGGTCCTTGGGTTGATTTTGCTGCGATGGCGGTCAGGCGAGGGATCCCTGCATTGGAGCTTCCTATAAACTGTAGCGGGTTTTTTGAAGCTAGTGGAACTTTGTAAAGGCCTCGTAATGTTACCCTGCCTCGCCTCCTCGGTAGAGGTGTATGAGAAGTCGTGATCCCTTGGCAGATGGGTAACATGACTTGTGGGTAAAGATGCGCAAACTCTCATTGTTGCATGCGCGGAACTGTTGCTATCAGTTGGGAAACAAACTCCGCGGTTCTTGCGAGGATTATGATTTCGACTGCTCCCTGGAACTGACGCGGTGAAATCCTTGGCGAGCTCACCAGCCAAACCGTTCTCCGCCTCGGGGGCCCTGCGCCTATATAAATCGGCGGCCCTACTCCTCATCCTGAGCCCCGAAACCACCCAGCAGCGCTTCAGCAATCGACAGGGAGACCTAGCGCTACGCCCTACCGTAGATGCCGCCGCCGCCGTCCTCCTAGAATGGACATCACCGGATCATCGATGGGTGCCTCTGGTGATTCTTGATGGCGCAAGCAAGCCACCCTCGCACTAATTTGGCGTGCGGACGATCGGGACTCGACCAGCGACCCACCGGAGCTCGGTGGATGCTGGGGTCATGCACTGTACCGTGTGCACGATTCTCTATTGCTCGACCACCGGTAAATCCCCTTCCATGTTGTTCGCCAGTATCCTTTATGTGATTCGCATATGTCTGCCTCGCGCTAGAAGCACCAGAACACCGGGGCGCCGCTCTCCGGTGAGATGCCGCTGCGGGAGCCGTCTCCCTCGCCACTGCAGTCTGGCTTGGGGATGAAGAAGCGCGGGAGCCCTCGATCTACGGATGAATGGCTTCGATTGATCAAAGTTACCCCCTTCGTGAGATCAACCCTGAATCGTTGATATGTGATCGGATGGCTAGGATTGCATCCTTGGCATACCGCCTCGGGTGCAAGATCTGCACCGTGGAAATCTGATCTTGGGGTCGTGGTCGCAGACTGCTTCTTTAAAAGTGGAGATCTAATCTGGACCATCTGGGTCAGATCTGACGGTCTCGATTGTCTCATACTCCTTCGGTCGCGCCTCTTACAAAATAAACCCTGTCCTTTCTACTATTATAACCCGTCGTCCAACTCGGAGAATTCTGAGTCCACGTAAATCTTGCGGGTTAGCCCCTGATCTTTTGGGTATTTGGTGCGTAGTCCATAGGATAATGAAAATAGAAAATTAATTATAGAAATGAGTTTTTAATAAAAAAATAAATCCAGAAACTTATTTAATTCATAACTAATTCATTTTAGCTTCTTTTTAACCCATTCCAGTTGCAATAATTTTGTTTTAATATTATTTATCACCTAGTACCTTTGTTTAGCCAGGAAACTTGAACTAAAATTATTCACTTGATCTATTCTACACTAAGCACTTAATAACTTCTGAAATTCATAACTCCTCTGTTTTAATTCCGAATTGACTCGTTCCAGTTGCGTTAGCTATGTATAATTATTTAATACGCAATAGCAACATTTGTTATATGATATTCCTTACTTTTATAATTAGGTAACTAATTGGAATAATCTGTGTTTATTAGATTAAATTCTTTAATATTAATAGAGTATTCTGATCTTATGGTTATAAATTTGACTAGATAATCTTTAATCAAATAATGATTTAGATTAAAGTTGAGATAAATAATTTTAGAATAATCTCTCATTTGATTCATACTAACTAATTTATAATATAGTTCAATAGTTAAATCACATAGATCTCCCATAAGTCATAACTTCGTAACCATGACTCCGCTCTTAGTGATTCTCGTTCCCCCGATCTCGTAGCGACGCATAGATTATTATTATACAGTTTATTCTTATGTTTGGTGTGATGTTAATTTTGCCTATACCATGTTTGTTTGTATTGCTACGATTAGCGTGAGGTTACGTGTCATCTGAAGAGCAAGTTGGTACTTGGAATCTCAAGTGCCAGGCAAGTTGTGCCCTTGATCACTTCTTTTTACCCACTCATGTTCTGATTAATCATAATGATTTGCATAGGTTAATTTTGATGGGACCTAATAGGTTACCCTAGTTTGTCTATCTTTATGCCTTGTTTACCACTGAACTTCTGGGTAGTACTTGCTAGTGCTTTATGTGGATTTGGGCATTGAGATACACATTATTCATACTTTTGTTATTAGGTTGTTAATTACTATTCATGATAAGATGATTTTGTTAATTGGAACATGGAGCGACCACCCGGGAAAACAGTGCTACCACAAGGGAGGAATGGGACCCCTTGGCTGATTAATTAGGAAAGCTAGTGGATGACTACCTTACCCGAAAGGAGCAAGGGCAGTAGGGGAGTGGTCAGTGTAGGGAGGTCCTTGGGTTGATTTTGCTGCAATGGCGGTCAGGCGAGGGATCCCTGCATTGGAGCTTCCTATAAACTGTAGCGGGTTTTTTGAAGCTAGTGGAACTTTGTAAAGACCTCGTAATGTTACCGTGCCTCGCCTCCTCGATAGAGGTGTATGGGAAGTCGCGATCCCTTGGCAGATGGGTAACATGACTTGTTGGTAAAGATGCGCAACCTCTCATTGTTGCACGCGCGGAACTGTTGCTATCAGTTGGGATACAAACTCCGCGGTTCTTGCGAGGATTCTGATTTCGGCTGCTCCCTGGAACTGACATGGCGAAATCCTTGGCGAGCTCATCGGCCAAACCGTTCTCCGCCTCGGGTGCCCTGCGCCAATATAAATCGGCGGCCCTACTCCTCATCCCGAGCCCCGAAACCACCCAGCAGCGCTTCAGCAATCGATAGGGAGACCTAGCGCTACCCCCTGCCGTAGATGCCGTCGTCGCCGTCCTCCCGGAATGGACATCACTGGATCATCGATGGGTGCCTCTGGTGATTCTTGATGGCGCAATCAAGCCACCCTCGCACTAATTTGGCGTGCGGACGATCGGGACTCGACCAGCGACCCACCGGAGCTCGGTGGATGCTGGGGTCGTGCACTGTACCGTGTGCATGATTCTCTATTGCTCGACCACCGGTAAATCCCCTTCCATGTTGTTCGCCAGTATCCTTTATGTGATTCGCAAATGTCTGCCTCGCGCTAGAAGCACCCGAACACCGGGGCGCCGCTCTCCGGTGAGATGCCGCCGCAGGAGCCGTCTCCCTCGCCACTGCGGTCTGGCTTGGGGATGAAGACGCGTGGGAGCCCTCGATCTACGGATGAATGGCTTCGATTGATCAATGTTACCCCCTTCGCGAGATCAACCCTGAATCGTTGATATGTGATCGGATGGCTAGGATTGCATCCTTGGCATACCGCCTCGGGTGCAAGATCTGCACCGTGGAAATCTGATCCTGGGGCCATGGTCGTAGACTGCTTCTTTAAAAGTGGAGATCTAATCTGGACCATCTGGGTCAGATCTGACGGTCTCGATTGTCTCATACCCCTTCGGTCGCGCCTCTTACAAAATAAACCCTGTCCTTTCTACTATTATAACCCGTCGTCCAACTCGGAGAATTCTGAGTCTGCGTAAATCTTGCGGGTTAGCCCCTGATCTTTTTGGTATTTGGTACGTAGTCCATAGGATAATGAAAATAGAAAATTAATTATAGAAATTAGTTTTTAATAAAAAATAAATCCAGAAACTTATTTAATTCATAACTAATTCATTTTAGCTCCTTTTTAACCCATTCCAGTTGCAATAATTTTGTTTTAATATTATTTATCACCTAGTACCTTTGTTTAGCCAGGAAACTTGAACTAAAATTATTCACTTGATCTATTCTACACTGAGCACTTAATAACTTCTGAAATTCATAACTCCTCTGTTTTAATTCCGAATTGACTCGTTCCAGTTGCGTTAGCTTTGTATAAGTATTTAATACGTAGTAGCAACATTTGTTATATGATATTCCTTACTTTTATAATTAGGTAACTAATTGGAATAATCTGTGTTTATTAGATTAACTTCTTTAATATTAATATAGTATTATGATCTTATGGTTATAAATTTGACTAGATGATCTTTAATCAAATAATGATTTAGATTAAAGTTGAGATAAATATTTTTAGAATAATCTCTCATTTGATTCATACTAACTAATTTATAATATAGTTCAATAGTTAAATCACATAGATCTCCCATAAGTCATAACTTCGTAACCATGACTCCGATCTTAGTGATTCTCGTTCCCCCGATCTCGTAGCGACGCATAGATTATTATTATACAGTTTATTCTTATGTTTGGTGTGATGTTAATTTTGCCTATACCATGTTTGTTTGTATTGCTACGATTAGCGCGAGGTTATGTGTCATCCGAAGAGCAAGTTGGTACTTGGAATCTCATGTGCCAGGCAAGTTGTGCCCTTGATCACTTCTTTTTACCCACTCATGTTCTAATTAATCATAATGATCTGCATAGGTTAATTTTGATGGGACCTAATAGGTTACCCTAGTTTGTCTATCTTTATGCCTTGTTTACCACTGAACTTCTGGGTAGTACTTGCTAGTGCTTTATGTGGATTTGGGCATTGAGATACACATTATTCATACTTTTGTTATTAGTTTGTTAATTACTGTTCATGATAAGATCATTTTGTTAATTGGAACATGGAGCGACCACCCGGGAAAACAGTGCTACCACAAGGGAGGAATGGGACCCCTTGGCTGATTAATTAGGAAAGCTAGTGGATGACTACCTTACCCGAAAGGAGCAAGGGCAGTAGGGGAGTGGTCAGTGTAGGGAGGTCCTTGGGTTGATTTTGCTGCGATGGCGGTCAGGCGAGGGATCCCTGCATTGGAGCTTCCTATAAACTGTAGCGGGTTTTCTGAAGCTAGTGGAACTTTGTAAAGGCCTCGTAATGTTACCCTGTCTCGCCTCCTCGGTAGAGGTGTATGGGAAGTCGCGATCCCTTGGCAGATGGGTAAGATGACTTATGGGTAAAGATGCGCAACCTCTACAGAGTGTAAAACTGGTATACTAGCCGTGCTCACGGTCATGAGCAGCTCGGACCCTCACACGATTAATTTATGGAACTAAATTCAATTTGTCATATGCATTGCATCGCAGGTGATGTTATCAAATTTTGTTCTACTACTTAATTGGGTTGGTATTTACTTATACTTAGTAATTGCTAATAAAATTTTGACCAACTGTAAAAGTAATGCTCCGCTCTAACCATCCTCTTTGGTAAGCCTTACACTTCATGTGAGCTCTCACCTTTGGTGAGTTCATGCACATTATTCCCCACAACTTGTTGAGCTATGAACGTATGTGAGCTCACTCTTGCTGTCTCACACCCCCCACAGGTCAAGAAATGGTACCACAGGATGAGGCGCTTGGAGGATGCTGTGTCGAGTTCATGAGAGGTCTAGGCCGTCGTCTCCCAGTCAACTTTGGGTTGCTGGACCGTTGTCTCCTAATAATGTAACTAGCTGAATGCCCATGCGTTGCAACGGAAATATATAATACCAGTATACTACGATAACTTATATACAAAATATGTGTTATACCATTATGAGAAAATGTTTCATAATCAATTTGTGATTCTGGCCATACATAAATTTTGTTATTTATAATATATCTGTTTCACCACTACATTGTAACCATCAGTATCATGCAGACTTCGATATATGTCATGATTTGCATGGTCTCATTATTGGAGAGCACGTTTCACACATACCGGAAGAAATTCTCTCGTACATCGTTAGTCATCGGACACGTACCACCATACGCTTTTGCTTAAACAAAAAGTTAAGTGTGTGTTTGCAAGACTAATGGTCAAACATCGTATAACCATAAAGTTAGAATACTATATTAATATATTAAATAAATTAATCCAATAGACATAGATTAACCCAATTAACATAGGATAAATAAATATCTAATTATAAAAGTATGAAACATGGTATAATCAATGTTGTTACTGCGTAGTAAATATTCATACGAGACTAACACAACTGGAACGGTTCAATTTAGAATTAAAATGGGGAAGTTACGAATTTCCAAAGTTTCTATATATTTGATATAGGATTAATTAGGAAATCAATTTTATTGTTGTTTTCATGACAAAACAGAGGTATTATGTGATAAAAAATAATATTATAGAATTATAGAAATTGGAATGAACTCATTTGGATTTAATATGAAATTTCCATGAATTAAATGGATTTCTGCAATTATTTTTAAACTAAAAATCAATTTCTAAACTCCTTTTCCCTGTTTTCTTTATTTCCTGGACTGCGTCCCAAATTCCAGAAAGATCAGGGGCCAAACTATAAATGTTTTTGTAGACTCAATGAGCATACAGAGTGGACGGCGGGTTAAACACAAATAAAGTCTTAGTTGAAGTTATACACAATTCAACATGAGTCACGTTGGCTAGAAGGTGGAAGGCTAGGCATTCTACTCAATAGATCCTAGGTTCGATCCCTGAGCAGCCATGATTTAATTTTTTTTTCTGCGCGTGGGCAGAACGGCAGAACACGGGGAGGGCAGAACGGTAGACTACTCTTATCTTCTTAATAAGTAGTATAGATATAGATTATTTATTTTGTACAGAACTCCTATTATATAGTAAAAATATGACATTCAATCATGTGCCATGATTCATCATATGTGTGAGACTTGGTCCCAGCACACCTAATGATTATGTTCGCGCCCGGGTCTTGGTGCCCCGAAACCCGGGTGTGACAACAACACTGATGGTTGGAACTCATAAAGGATTATGATTTGGAGATTCACTATCACCCGGGCAAGGCGAATATGGTTGCGGATGCCTTGAGTCAGAAGGAACACATCCATGCAGCTGTTGTTGCCTAGCTACCCAATGAGCTTGTTGAGGATTTTAGAAGACTCAGCTTGGGAATAGTTGCACACACTGAAGGAGTCACCATTGAAGTGGAACCTACCTCGGAGCAAGAAATCTGCAAGGGTCAGATTGGTGATGCTAAAATACAAGAAATCAAAGATCTGATTACTGAAGGTAGAGGTCCAGAATTTACAGAGGATGAGCAAGATACAATATGGTTCAAGAACCGGATATGTGTTCCTGAGATTGATAGCCTTCATGAGACTATACTAAAAGACCATGACTCTGATTATTCTATTCATCCTAGTAGCACAAAGATGTATCAGGATTTGAAGTAGAAGTACTGGTGGTATGGGCTGAAAAGAGATGTGGCTGCACACGTGGCTATGTGTGATGTGTGTCAAAGAGTCAAGGCCGAACACCAAAGACCAGCTGGACTATTGCACCCGTTAAAGATACCCGAATGGAAGTGGGAAGAAATCGGCATAGATTTCATTGCCGGGTTGCCTCGCACCTCGAAAGGATACGATTCCATATGGGTGATTGTGGATAGACTAACCAAAGTAGCACACTTCATTCCGGTCAAGACTACTTATAAACGATCTCAGTTGGCAGAAATATATATGGCTCGAATTATGTGTTTACATGGTGTACCAAAGAAGATCGTTTCGGATAGAGGCTCACAGTTCACCTCCAGATTTTGGAAAAGCTTTCATGAGAACATGGATACAAAGTTTTAGTTTGGCCTATCACCCTCAAACTGATGGCTAGACCGAAAAGACTAATCAGGTACTGGAGGATATGTTGATAGCTTGTGCCCTTCAGCATGGTGGTAGTTGGGACAAGAGTCTATCATATGCTAAATTCTCCTATAATAATAGTTACCAGGCCAGTCTGAAGATGTCATCATTCGAGGCTTTATATGGCAGGAAGTGTAGAACTCCTCTATATTGGGATCAGACTGGAGAAAGACAGTTCTTTGGGCTTGAACTTATTCGAGAGGCAGAAGAACAAGTCCGTATAATCAGGGAGAACTTGAGGGTGGCACAAACCAGACAAAAGATCTATGCTGATAATCGAAGAAGACCACTGGAGTTCGAGGAAGGTGATCATGTGTACCTCAAGGTGTCACCACTTCGTGGAATGAAGAGATTTAAAGTTAAGGGCAAATTATCCCCTCGCTTTATTGGACCCTTCAGAATCTTTAGGCGAGTTGGGGAGATGGCTTACCAACATGAGTTACCTGACCATCTATCTGATGTACATAATGTATTCCACGTGTCCTAACATAAGAAGTGTCTCTGTGTCCCTAAGGAACAGTTACCAATGGAAGAACTTAGTGTTCAGGGTGATCTAACTTATACGGAGTATCCTATCAAGATTCTTGACACTTTGACTCGGGTTACAAGAAATAAAGTGATAAAGATGTGCAAAGTGCAATGGAGTCACCATTGTGAAGTTGAGGCTACCTGGGAAAGAGAAGAAGATCTTCGAATAGAATTTCCTCATCTTTTCCCTTGTCCTTCCTAAATCTTGAGGACGAGATTCTTTGTAAGGGGGGTAGGATTTGTAATACCCAAAGCTGTAAACCATTGAGAAGGGGATAACTCTCTTATGTACCTTGTCTCCAATTATTATCATATGTGAATAACCACACCTAAAAGTAACTTATTAACTAATGAGACAGGAACAACTTGTGTATCATGCTGGAGTTTATAAGCTTGTGTATTCACTCCTAAAGATAATGATAATAGAAATATACAAATGGTGAAATAGGCATTAAACATAATTTGGAAAATTAAGATTTGGAGAAAAGGAAGGAAGAAAACACCATAAACCACAAAATAAATCCATAATTAAATAAATTCATCCCACTAGTGTGTTCAAATTGAATATTTAATTTGAGTACAAATATTTCTGCGAAATTTGAATTTAAATTTTAGATTTGAAAATAAAAAGGAAAAGAAACAGAAAAGAAAAGAATAAAACAAACCTAACCTAAATGGGCTGATCGCCTCACTTCTGGCCTAGCTAGCCATTTCGGACGCGTGGCCCATAAACCCTTCTCCGCGCTATCCAGACCCGGTTGCTCTCTACGCTGATAGGTGGGCCGGCCGCGCCAATCACCCGCCCACGGAGCGCCGGGTTATCAATTGCTGGTGCGTGGGCCCGCTGGGTCAGAGCCGCCCTCTGCCTCCGCAAACTCGTTGGGAAAACGCTGTCGACCCGGGCCCATCTGTCATGGTATCTCGCGGTCACTGCTGTGTGGACCAGTTATTGTGCTTCTTCTCTCCCTCGCACGACACGTGTGCTCAATAGAGCGCTCCTCTCTCCCTGCAAAATCCGAGCACGTAGCAAACCCTCCCTAAAGCCTCATGTCGCCCTCATGGGAGTATATAGGGAACCTCTCGGTTATCTGCTCCACTACCCACCTCGTTGACCCTTTGCGCCATAGCCGTAAACCAGCTGCCGCCACCACCGGAGGGAGACTGTGGAGGCCGTCGCTAGTGAACCTTGGCTTGCCACGAACCGCACTCTCGAAATTTTGTCCAGGAGCTTCCTTTGGTTGGGGGAAAGCTTCCTCTGGTCGTGCCACTCATGAATCGCCACCGACACCGCTGTAATTGCTTGACGGAATCGCGCCCCCGCCGTGGAGCCGCGAGAGTCGTGGACCGCACGCCTGCACGCACGACCCTCGGTAATAACTCAATGACCGTATTCGTCTTCCTTGCCGCAACTAGTCGGGCCTCCGGGTCTAGGGTTGGGGCACTAGGGCCGTTGATTCGCTTCTTCAGTGATGCCCTCCACCGCGTTGGGCGTTTGCGCCGTTGTGCTTTACCGGAGAAGGAAGACGGTCGCCCGATCGTGGATTCCGGAATCAACGGCTTAGATTTTACGCAGCGTACCCCTTCGCTCAGATAAATCCACGCCGTTGAATCTTGTACCTGACGGTGGTAATCGGATAGGGTTTCATAAACTTTGGATCCTTGGATCTTGATCTAGCGGTTGATAAAGTGTACCGGTTCGAGTTAATGTTGATCTAATCCTGGCGCTTCGTTTGGGATTGGATGACTAGTATTGCACGATAACGCTTCGCCGTGACGTATTTTCAAAAGAATCCCTGCCCTTTTTAGAAATAAACCCGCAGTCCAGTGCTACTATTGACTGAATCTTGGGATTTTTGCGTAGTCGCCCCTGTACTTTCCTGCATTTGTCGCGCAGTCCAAAGAATAAGGAAAACCATATAAATAATATCAGAAATTGATTTTAACACAAAAAAAGTTCTAGAAACTTGTAAAATTCATATAAAATTCATTTTAACTCCTTTTTAGTCTATTCTAGTTCCTATAATTTTGTATTAATATTGTCTATAACTCAGTAACACTGTTTCAACATGAAAATTGTATTAAAACTGATCTCTTAATTAATCTTGTACTAAGCACATAAAACCTTTAGAAATTCATAACTTAAAATCCATAACTCCAAATTTAATGATTCTTTTTCCTATGATCTTATCTTAATATGTAGATTATTAATATGTATTTTATATACATGTTTGGTGTGATGTTAATTTCCTCTTTATACTATGCTTGTTTGTATTGTGGCGAGTAGAAGAGCTAGTGGCTGAGGATCCCGGTGTTCAGCAGGTAGAAGTTGATGAGCGGGAGCTCATCGAAGGCAAGTTGTGCCCTTGACTACATTTATTACCCAATAATATTTTATAATATCACTTATTCATGCATAGGTTTAATTTCGATAGGTCCCAATAGGTCACCATAGACTGTTTATCCTTATTACCTTGTTCACCCCTGAATCATTTGAGTAGTTTTGCTATTGCTCTATATGGTTTTGGGTTTATTATTACATTATGTCCATGTTCCAATTATTCTGTTATTCTATTTATTATTCATGTCAAGTTCATTAAATTTTAATTGTAACATGGAGTTGAACTTGAGAAACACGTGCCACCACAGGGGTGGAATGAGACCCCTTGGCTAACTAACTAGGAAAGCTAGTGGAGGACTACCTTACCTGATAGGGGCAAGGGCAGTAGGGGAGTAGGCGTGTAGGTAGGTTCTCGGGTTGATTTTGTTGCGATGGCGGTCAGACGGGGGATTCCTGCATTGCTCTTCCTAGAAACTGTAGCGGGTTTTCTGAAGCTAGTAGAACTAGGTAAATGCCTCGTAGTGTTACCCTGCCTCGCTTCCTTGGTAGATGTGTATGGGGCCTGTACAACCCCATGGCAGATGGGTAACATGACTTGTGGGTACAGGGTACAACCTCGGCAGAGTGTAAAACTGGTATACTAGCCGTGCTCGCGGTCATGAGCAGCTCAAGAGTCTCGCATGATTAAATTATGAAACTAAATTCAATTTGTCATTTGCATTGAATGAGATTTATTAATTAATTTTGTTCTATTTATTATGGTTTGGTACTTACTTACATCTAGTAATTGCTAATAAAATTTGATCAACTTATTGAAAGCAATGCTCAGCTTTAACCCCTATTATTGATCAGCCTTACACCTCACATGAACTCCCACATTTGGTGAGTTCATGCACATTATTTCCCACAACTTGTTGAGCTATGATCTTTTATGAGCTCACACTTGTGATATATAAACCCCCCCACAGGAGAACAGGTTGTCCAGGAGGAGCCGCACAATGAGGAGTTCAATTTGATCTAGGTGCAGTCTCCTAGTCGACTTTATGGCGCCAAGGATGGACTTTAGTTCGCTTTATGTTTATCTTTTATTTTTGTAAGACTTCTGCTATGTAATAAATACTTTTATGATATTGTGACATTTATCTCTATACACTCTATTATTATATGTGTTGTCTTCTTTGGCGCATATATGAGATGCACCTGGCTTTATTCCTTAAATCCGGGTGTGACACTATCCGCCAAGCCATAGCAAGAAGACCAAGTGCATGTGAGGGTCATTGGGTGTCGATCGCAATTGTCGACAAACACAGATAAACATAGAGTTGTTCCACCATAGATCTCGAGCTTTGGTCACCGACGAGCATCGATTGGAGTGTCCAGGCGTACATTGAGCATAGGGATACGCGAAGGAACCATAAATTCCTCACCGAAGGAGCGCCACCGCCGCCGTTGCCACTGGGAAAAAAAGGAGGGTAGTTAGAAAATGATCGCACCTAGATCACATATATTACATCTATTTAGCCTGTAATTTTTTATATGACTCTGATCTAACCAATCAGATCATGTCATATTACCTATTTATGTGCAGTCCTACTAATTTATGTGATATCTTCTAGATCAAATAAGTTGTTTTAATTTGTTCAAGTTGTGTTAGGTTCATATTATTTTTTGCGTACGTAGTAATAACATTGTTTTTATTATGCCATATGTTTTAATTATATAATTAGTTAATTACTTATTTAATTAAAGTTAATTAGCTAGATAATCTAGTTAATCTAATGTCTAGTTCTAACCTACACATTTTATAAATAATTGTTAATGATTAATACCAACTCAAATAATTTAATTTAATATCTGCTTAGTTTTAAAGCAATATCTGTTAGATCCCATCTATTAGATTTATTACGCCTAAATATCATTTTATTCATAAATTCTTCGTTTTAGCTTCGATTTTAATGGTTCTCGAACATACGATCTCATAG
>JAOPSE010000033.1:21507814-21707930 GCA_029449295.1 Zea luxurians | reverse complement strand
CTCGGGCTCTTGCATCTGTCTGAAGGCTTTAGCAAATATGGTGTCGGCTGCACTGCCCGTATCAACCAAAACATTGTGGACCAGAAATCCTTTGATAACACAAGAGATAACCATAGCATCATTGTGTGGGTAATCCTTGAGTTGAAGATCCTCTTGGGAGAAGGTAATAGGAATGTGAGACCATCTGGACTTGATGAAGGGTCCTTGCACCCCGACATGCTGTACCCTTCTCTGTGCTTCCTTATTTTGCTTCTTGTTGGCTGGTTCTGAACATGAACCGCCTGTTATCGGGAATACCAGCTTCGGAACCGAAGCAGCTCCAGCTTGAATATTGAACGAAGCCATCAGCTCAGAAAAAGTGGTAGTGAGTTCACCGGAGGTGGGCGCCAATGTTGGGGACTTGTTCTCAAATGCTATGAATTAAGAACAAGACAACATAAAATGTTAGATATTAATTCCCTTCGTCCGCCGGAGCATTATTTCCATAAGGATTTAATGAACTTCGGACGAAGGTCACGAGCATAATATTACGAAGGTTTCACCTTCGTAATTAAACTTGTAAAGATGATACACAGTAAAGTGAAACATTAAAGATAAATACATCGAAAATAAATGACATCATTCACATATCTTATTATATGAATTTAAGATATTTGAATACAACGTTTTTAGGTACATTTATACCTTTGCCTTGACAAACAATGATTCCAGAGTGATGCGTTAACAATTATAGGAATGCGTGAACAGTAAAGGAATAATGTTCACTATTTATAGGCACAGGACACAGCCTGTGAGGAATTACAATCATGCCCCTCATAAAAGTTTACAACAATGACTCAAACACTTGTGGACTAAAAGGTCATTCTACTTTTAAGTCGGTTTGCAATTCCGAAGCTTCATGAACAGCAACCTTCGGTCATCACGTGCCGGCAGCTTCAGCCGAAGTTGTTTCTTCCTGCAGGACCTTCGGCGACGAAGCTTGGTCCCAATAGTTAAGGGAGGTTCTCTAGTACGAAGGAGGCTAGAGAACAGAGTAGATGGCTAATGAGTGACTTGTATTTGATGGGGCGCCCCCTAGGCCTTATATACTCGACCGTGGAGCGTTACATCCGTGTATGATAACAACGTACGCCTAAGTAATAGTGAACCGACTGAGCTTATCTTCCTGTAATCCTGCCGACTTATCCTCACTTAATTCTGACATCTGAGGGCGCTGCGCGGGAGAATCGGATCCATGTTGCAGATAATACTTGAATCCAATGAGCCATCTGGGCATGAGTCTATCCATTCTTGCGTCAATCCATTCCGCTGTTGTTCCTCCCCTAGCCCAGAAGGGATGGTCTTGCGAAATAATGAGCCCAAAAACCCTTCGCGAGGCCTTCTTGCCTTCTAGTGGACCCAGGGGATATTGTCTCCCACAATCCCCCAATCTTTGAGTTGATTTTGAAATAATCCGCCCAAAGATTCTAGGTCCAGTTTGCGGTTTTGATTTTGGTAATGGGTGCTTTGAAAATACACCCAACGGATCATCGCTTCTGAACTCTGAGTAATTCAATAAAAAGCATTCTTTCGTTACCCTCCTTTGGCACGTTCAATAGTCTTCACACTATACTTCAGAAATCGGTGTTCTATCATTGGCTTGTGCTTTGGAAGTCAGCACTCGGTGCTTTGGGATTAAGGATTCATTGGGTGCACCAGAGGTGCACCCAATGGGTGTAGCCCCCGATCTTTGAGTGGATTACTGAAAATAATCCATTCGAAGATCCTTATCTCATGCTTCTTAGAGATCATCATTTTATCTTCATCCCATGCTTTAGAAATCAGCATCATACCGTCAGCTTATGCTTTAGAGATCAGCATGCTGTCTTCATTTCATGCTTTAGAAACCAGCTGCGCCACTCTAATTTTGTCCTGTTAGGTTTGAAATTTATTTGATCGGTGACAGATTGGACGTTTGGTAGATGGCTCTTGGCTGATTAGACTTGCGGTTCAGTGGCTATATTTGGACTTCCTCCGATCTCTACCAATCTCCTCTTTTTGTCTTAGTACATTCATTGTATACTATGGATATGGCTTCTTTAGAAAATCTTTTGATGATTCCTGGCTACCCCCCCAATGGGTGTGTTCGGAGAGCGCCTTGGTACGCAAAGCGTTTAGAACTCTGTCCTGGAGTAGTAACTTGATGTGACCGCAAGGTGTAATCATACTGTCTGAGTAGTTGACCTGGGTCCAACCGGTGTTGTGTTACGCGAAGCGGCGTCTGCTGCCTGTCTTATTTCCAGACGATTTGAATTGCTTATTGAATACTTGCGACTATTCGGTGGTCATGGTAGGAGACGAACAGTTGCTTCCGGCCTCTATAAATAGACTGTTTGCTTCATTGGTGTCTTCACACATTTTTCGATCGTCTTCTTCTTCTTCTCCCACTCTCCTCTTCTCTTCCAACCAACCATGGGCAAGAACAAGAAAGGTCGAGGTTTGTCGCCCCACTCCGGCAACAAGTGTAAGCGAGAGTCGAGTCCTCCCTCGGACGACTTTGGTGATTCCGAGTACTCGGAGGAGGAGTTCTCCTCCGAGTCTAAGGGGTCACCGGTCTACGCTTCCCCTCCGGTGTTGTTCGATGACTCGGACGACTCCCAGGGGATAGCGGCCAAGGTGTGGACATACATCTGGGCCATCGAGTGCTCTGGGCTTAAGGGCTCGGATGAGTCGGGGGTCTCAGACAAGGAGAACTCCTCTGACTCGTCCGAGGAAGGTGACGGTGGCGAAGACGACGACGAAGACGATGACGGCGATGGCAGTGGCGATGGCGATGACGGCGACAATGGCGACAAGGTCGACGGAGGCGACGGCGGCAAGGCCGACGGAGCAACGGCGGCAGGGGTACAATGACGGCAGGGGCAGCGGCAGCAGCAGCAAGGCCAGTGGCAAAGCGCCACTGGCTTAAATATTAGTATAGATAATTAGTAGTAGAATTAGTAGTAGTAGAAGAATAATGTAGTAGTAGTTAGTAGTATAGTGTAGTGTAGTGTGGTAATGTAGTATAAGGTAATGTAATGTAGGGTAGTGTAGTGTAGAGTAAAGTAATGTAGTAGAAAGGGAAGAAAGGCCGACTCATAATGAGTCGGCTTTTGAGTTTGTATAAAACTTCCCTCCTCCATATAATGAAGAAATTCCAGCTGTTCTGGGCAACCTTTTGCTCTCCCGTCGTTCTTTTTTATAGTTGATGGTTCACCTTTGCGCCTGATGCTGCCGACGTTTTAGAAATATCGGCAGAGTTATGGATGATGTTGTCGGCGTTTTAGAGGTAACAGCCGAGTTGTGGATGATACTGCCGGCGTTTTAGGGGTAACAGTCGAGTTATGAACGATAGTGTCGGCATTTTAGAGGTAACGACTGAGTTATGAATGATACTATCGGCGTTTTAGGGTAACGGCCAAGTTATGGATGATACTGCCGGCGTTTTAGAGGTAACAGCCGAGTTATGAATGATATTGTCGGCGTTTTAGAGGTAACAGCCGAGTTATGTCGGGAGTTTTCGCTTTCACGGGTGGTGACTTGGCACT
The DNA here is from genome assembly GCA_029449295.1 of Zea luxurians. Classification (NCBI taxonomy): domain Eukaryota; kingdom Viridiplantae; phylum Streptophyta; class Magnoliopsida; order Poales; family Poaceae; genus Zea; species Zea luxurians. The sequence goes on along the minus strand of JAOPSE010000033.1, from coordinate 21,704,364 downwards.
TTTCAGAAATGGTACCCAACCCGGGAAAACCCCATTTATACTCGTGTCGACGCGTGCCTTTGAGTTCTGAGCCCTAGCTTCGCATTTCCGCCTTGGACCACCCGTTTATTTCCCTAAGATTTTGCCCTTGTTCGATCCGCCGGCGAGATTGTCATGGCGCCCAAACGGAAGAGACAGAATTCTGCTACGCAATTACTCCTCCCATCAACCCCAACAGTCAATTGCTGTTTGCAGGTAACCACATGTCTGTTGTTTCAGAGTCAGATCTTCTCCACCTCGTTGAAGTTGGAATTCTTCCTCCAAAAGAGCTCTGCTCTTGGGGGTTTGCTGTGGGGTCACTGTTTCGATAGAAGATACCCACGAGTCCATTATCTATGTTCCTTTTCTCATCTGCGGCCTTGCTCTTCCCATTTCTCCTTTTTTCTGCGGTCTCCTTGATTTTTACAATCTAAACTTGACCCATCTAAATCCCAACTCTATCTTGCAAATTTCTATCTTTGTGCATTTGTGCGAGGCCTACCTCAGAATTCTTCCCCATTTTGGCCTTTGGAAGTACTTGTATCATTGTCGGCCCGAGATGGCTGGGCGGCAGCATCAACTCATGGGTGGTGCAAGTTTGGAGATGCCCCGTGGGAGGAAAACAGAATACTTCGATTTTTGTCTCAAGGATAGCATTAAAGGGTGGCGTCTTGAATGGTTTATTGTGGAAAACCATTGCAAGTCCCTCCCCCCTCGGTCGGGTAGACAGCCAGATGTCCGCACTCTGAGCTGGGTTGATCTCCAACTCCCTTAGAGGTGACAAAGGCCAGAGTTCTGCTCGCTGAGATCTGTCTGCTGAGGGAGAGAGGTCTGACTACTGAAGCGGTTGTTGCTGACTTCGTCTTCAAGAATATACAACCTTTGAAAGATAGGGCATATCCGGCTTATATGTATAGTGGTGTAAATGACTCTACTTGGGTCATCAACAAGAGAATCCCTGCTAAGGATCTGGTGAGCCGACTAGACATGATTCTGAGGGGTAGAGTGTCGAATGTTAGTGCTCCTGTTGCTTATTCTGCTTGGAATTTGCCACCTCATAGGCCATTCTCTGATTTTGTGTCCAATCCTCCTAATAGTGATGGTGGTCTGGGTCTTGGAGTGCGACCCTCTACCGAGGACGTTGAAGCTCTAATTGCTTCCTTTCGGGATATTCCCAATGACGAGAGGCAAGTTCACTTTGAGATGCCAGCTAGTCTGGATGATGCAGAGATGAATGCTGTACTTAGTATATTGGCTGGGGAATCTTCCGAATCGACTCATGCTGAGCTGATGGCCATCACAGCTAGACGAGAGCCTGATAAAGCAGCGGGAACCCAAAAACCTAAGAGTGCCCGCCCAAAGCATCCTCGCCAAGTTAGCGCCTGACTGCAGATGTTGAGGAGAAGAAAAAGAAGAAGAGACGGCTTCGGCGACTGTCACGCTTGGACCAGGATGCAGGACCTTTTGCTCTGGCTTGTGATGAAGTACTAGCAGAAATCCTTCCTGAGGTTGATCCCAATGGTGGCGCCCATGCTGAAGTTGATCCCAATGGGTGTGGCCGTGCTGAAGTTGATCCCAATGGGTGTAACCCTGCTGAAGTTGATCCCAATGGGTGTGACCGTGCACCGACTGTTGTCCATATAGTTGATGAGGACGAAGAAGAGGAAGAAGTTCCACTAATTCGTAAGAACAGCCGACATACAGGGGTAGTAGGGGGATAGTGATATTCCTTCTCCAGCTCTGTCCGCTCTTGTTGGCCTTCAAGAACTGTCAATATCGAACTTTGACCAAGCCCTTGAAGAGGTCGTCCCTGAAGATATGCTATCGGAGCCAACTGCTGATGACATGATGACTGTCTATTTGGAAATTCGAGACATGGGGTTAGATATATCCTGAGCGGTGTCTCGTGCATCATCGACTTTAGAAGACAGTTTTTGATGTCAAAACGTTGGTCAGGATTGTCCGACTCACATGGAGGTGACAGAAGATCCTTCAGCCTTAGAAGTGGCTGCTGCCGAAAACCCAGCTCCTGGGGGTGCCGCCGGTAGTGATCCGGCTCTGGTGAGTAGCGCAAGCTACAACCTAGCCCCGAGGGTGTTGCCGGTAATGATCCGGCCTTGGTGGGTAGCGTGAGCTGCAACCCAGCCCCCGAGGGTGTTCAAGTGAGTTCACCTTCCCACACCTCCATGGGCGTCCATGTTGGGTCGTCTCCACCGCGATCTGATGGGGCGACAGTGATGCATGCCTCCATGGCTTCGAATAAACAAGTCGTCTTAGAAGTCGGCGAGCAGGATGCAAGAGGTCTAGTATCTGCTTGTGAGGCTGAGCTTGCTCCTGACAATGTTCTTCAAATTGCTCCTGCTGATACTCCTCCATTGAACTATGACATCGCTCCCTCTTACTTGGGCTTACCGCTGTTCTTTTCCAATCTTTAGGGGACTCAACTGCTTGCTTTATTACTCTTCTATGTAGATTATCTTTTCCATACTCATTTGTCTTCAATCACAGGCTTTGGTGGACGAAATGTCTGCCCAGCTGAGGTGTATGGTGCTTCTATCCCAGAAGGAGCTCTGTCTCTGATGCAGTGGAACCCATTGCTGCTTCAGAAGCAGATCGCTGACTTAAAAGCATCGAACACCGGTTAGTGATTTTGTTTCTTCCCTAGTTACTTCTATTGATCAATCTTATTCTTAGCCATGTATCCGTTTTTAGCTGCTTTGTCAGATATGACTCGGCGATGTTCTGAGCTTGAGGAGAAACATCTTCAAAGCCAAACTGACTGGACCCGACGGTACTCTGATCTTGAGGAGAAGTATTCTCAAAGTCAAACTGAACTGGCTCGGGTTTCTGCTTCACTAGACGATGCATATCCTTTGAATTCTTCTCTCAACGCTCAACTCCATTCAGAAAGGGCAACATTCGAGGTAAACTCTTTTAGTTGATTCTGCCATACTTATTGTTGGCTGGGTGCTGAATGTTGATTCTTGTCTGCAGGAGGAAAGGCGAACTCTTGTGGCCTCGTCTGATAACTTGGAAAGGTTATATCGTGATGCTAGCAATTCATTGACCATCTTGGAAAGGAGCCACCGCTTCACCATGTCAGACCTGGATCACCCATAGCCACGAGCTACAAACATCTCAGGACGAAGTTCAGCGGTTGGGATAACAATTATCAGCCAAGGATTCAATCATTAAGGATCTTCGTGCTTCGAAGAAACTTGCTGCACAAGAGCTGGAAACTGCTCGGTCGGCTGCTAAAGCTTTTGAAGACAGCTGTGCCGTTTTGAGAACTCAGCGCGACAAGGCTATGTATAAAGTCATTCGCACGGGGCGGATTTTGATGAGGAGATCTAGTGTAGTGGTTCCTGATGACATCATCGCCGACGTCAAGGCTGTGCCTGATGCCTCGAGTCGACCCTCCTCCTCGGTTGCTCCTGCGAAAGACATTGCCAAATAGGGACGTTTTGATGCAGCAAAACTTCGAGTGTATTTATGAACTCTATGTGCATGTGATGGTTGTATTCGAGTTTTTGTGGTTGGAGCACTAGGGTGCGTCCTAGGTGTTGACAACTGTAACATTTTATTTTCCTGAAGTACTAATTGTTTCTGTTGTCAGGGTATAACAATTATCCTGGACAACTGTGAGAGTAAATGTAGCGTGCTGGTTTTGGAATTTTTCCTAATTCATGCCGGTCGCTTGGTTAGTAAGGCATAGTGGCCGCCTTAAGAGGGGTAGACACGATCTTTTCATGCTATTTTAATATTGGTAGGGGTATAGTGATTCCCCTAAGCCAAGTCTGCGCGAGCACGCGGCGTCGTCCAAAGCCAACTGCTCCGTTGGTAGGGCATAGTGGTCACCCTGAGTTGAGTAAGTGTGAGCATGTTGCACCGTCTTAAGTCATCGCCGACTTAAGCTGATTGCTTCGTTAGTAGGGTATAGTGGTCACCCTATGTCGAGTAAGCGTGAGCATGTTGCACCGTTTTAAGTCATCGCCGACTTAAGCTGATTGCTCCGTTAGTAGGGTATAGTGGTCACCCTAAGTTGAGTAAGCGCGAGCATGTTGCACCGCCTTAAATCGTCGCCGACTTAAACTGATTGCTCCGTTAGTAGGGTATAGTGGCCACCCTAAGTTGAGTAAGCGCGTTGATTCTGAGTCCAATCGAATCGAAGTCAATTGATAGTCGACAATTTGAATGCCTTTGAAAATGAAATCTTTATTGATGATGTATTCTCTAGTACAATGTTGCTCCGATAGCTTCTGAGGTATTGCTAAGGGTAAAACTTTCTAAGATGCTCTATATTCCATGAGTTCCCCACTTCCGTTCCATCCATTTGAGTAAGTCGGTATGATCCTGGCCGAGTGGCCTCTGATACAATGAATGGTCCCTCCCACAGTGGTGACAACCTGTGTCGTCCCTCCCCCTTTAGAATTCGGTGGAGGACCAGGTCTCCCACTATAAAGGATCGTTGCCGCATGGTTTTATCATGATAGCGCCTCAAGGTTTGCTGGTATCTGGCCGACTGAATTACTGTGTTCAATCGCTCTTCCTCTAACACTTCAATATCCTCTAGTCTGGTGGCTTCGACTTCCGCTATACTTTCGAATACCAGCCTTGGTGCTCCAAACTTGAGGTCGGCAGGTAGCACTGCCTCCGAACCATAGACCATGAAGAAAGGGGTATTTCCATGTAGAACCCGACTAGGTTGAGTTCTTAAGCTCCAAACCACATAAGGCAACTCCCTGATCCACTTTCCTATGAATTTTTCATTTTTGTCACACTTTCTTCTTGAGTGCCTCCAGTATCATACCATTAGCCCTTTTTACTTGACCATTAGCTCTTGGGTGTGCTACTGATGCGTATTTGATCTGTATGCTCCGTTGTTCGCAGAAATCAAAGAATTCAGAGCTAGTGAAGTTAGATCCTAGGTCGGTTATGATGTTGTTCGGTATCCCAAACCTGAATATTATGTCTTGTATGAATTCCCACTGCCTTGGCTGAGGTTAAAGAAGCAATAGGCTTGTACTCTATCCATTTGGTGAATTTGTTAATGGCGACTAATACGTGAGTATAGCCTCCCTGTGCTTTCTTGAAAGGTCTGATCATGTCCAGTCCCCCAGCATGCAAACGGCCATGTTACAGGTTTGGTTTGCAGCTGCTGTGCCGGTAAGTGTTGTTGCTTTGACAAGAATTGGTAGGCTTCACATCTCTGGACTAACTCGGCTGCATCTTTCTTTGTTGTTGGCCAATAGAAGCCAGATATGAGGGCTTTCCCAACTAGAGTTCGGGATGCTACATGTATCCCGCACTGTCCAGCGTGAATCTCATCCAATAGTTGCTTCCCAGTATCTGTGGAAGTGCACTTCATGAGGACTCCTGTTGCACCTCTTCTATACAGTGTGCCCCCTACAAGGGTGTAGTGGGTCGACTGCCTTGCAATGCGTTCTGCTCTAGCCTTATCATCCGGTTCTTCTTCATTTTTTATATACCTGATGATAGGTTCTCTCAAGTCGCTAGAGTCCGATTCTGGCTGGCTCAAGATGTTGCATTCTTTTGCCTAATCTGAGGGAATACTTGGTCGTGACACTTCCTGGACAAAGACTCCTGGAGGAACTTGGGCCCGACTGGATCCCAACTTTGATAACACGTCTGCTGCTGCGTAGCGATCTCTTTCCACGTGATGGAATTCTAGCCCTTCAAACTTGTCTTCTAGTTTTTGGACGGCTGTACAGTATTTGCCCATGGAATCAGTCGAGCAATCTCAGTCTTTATTTATCTGGCTTATGACCACTAGTGAATCTCCGTATACCATCAACCTCTTAATACCCAATGACATGGCAATGTTCAACCTGTGGATTAGAGCCTCATATTCTGCAGCATTATTTGACGCTGGGAATAATAGCTGAAAAGCATACTTGAGTTGCTCACCTCCAGGGGCAATGAAGAGAATCCCTGCGCCTGCTCCCTGCAGTTTCAGCGAGCCATCGAAATACATTCACCATACTTCAGTAGCTTCTGGGTTGTCAGGAACTTGTAGCTCAGTCCACTCTGATACGAAGTCGACTAGTGCTTGAGTCTTTACTGCTATGCGAGGTAGAAACTCTATGTCATGAGCTCCCAGCTCGCAAGCCCACTTGGCTATTCTTTCAATGGCTTCTTTGTTGTGAAGGATGTCTCCTATTGGAAACCCGGTGACTACTATGACTTTGTGGTCGTCAAAGTAGTGACAGAGTTTGCGAGCGGTTAGAAGTACCGGGTATAGGAGTTTTTGAACTTGAGGATATTTCTTTTTAGAGGGTCTCAGAACTTCACTAATAAAGTAGACCGGATGGTGTACTGGATATGCGTGTCCTTCTTCTGCTCGTTTGACTACCATTGCAGTGCTCACCACATGAGTCGTACAGGAGATATATAACAACAGATCTTCCGCCGGTTGATCTGGCGTGGCCCGGCGTGGCGGCTTCAATACTGGTTGATGTGGTCAAGAACTTTTTTAATGCTTCGAGAGCTTCCTGTGCTTCTGCGGTCCACTAGAATTTGTCTACCTTCTTGAGCAACTTATAGAATGGTAAGCCTTTCTCGCCTAGCCTTGATATGAACCTGCTCAAGGCTGCCATGCATCTAGTAAGCCTTTGCACTTTCTTCTGTGATTGTGGTGCTTCCATTCTCATGATGGCCTCGATTTTTTCTGGATTGGCTTCAATTCGCCGATGGCTGACGATGAATCCGAGTAACTTACCCGCCGGTACTCTGAAGACACACTTTTCTAGGTTGAGTTTCCACCGGTATCGCCTCAGGCTTTTGAAGACCAACTGCAAATCTTCGATGAAGTTCTCTGAGTTCTCTGTTTTGATCACCACATCATCAACATAAGCTTCTACTCGCTTGCCCCAGTGATTGGCTAAGCATGTTTGAATAGCTCTCTAGTAAGTCGCTCTAGCGTTCTTGAGGCCGAACGACATGGAGGTATAGCAGAAAGCTCCAAACGGGGTAATGAATGCAGTTTTTTCCTCATCTTCTTTTGCCAAGCTAATCTGATGGTAGCCAGAGTAGCAGTCCAGGAAGGATAACATAGAACATCCGACGGTCGAATCAACCACCTGGTCTATTCTAGGGAGTCTGAAGGGATCCTTCGGACAGTGTTTGTTGAGATCTGTATAGTCGACGCACATGCGCCAATCTACTTTATTCTTTTTGAGTAAAAGAACAGGGTTTGCTAGCCACTCAGGATGCAGTACTTCTCTAATGAACCCTGCTGCGACTAAGCGAGCTAGCTCGGCGCGAATAGCCTCTCTCTTGTCCGGCGTGAATCGACGTAGTTTTTGCCAGATTTGTCTTGCTTGGGGATAGACTTTCAGTTTGTGCTCGAACAGTTCTCTCGTGACTCCCGACATATCCGCGGGCTGCCATGCGAATACGTCTCGGTTATCTTGCAGGAACTAGACAAGCGCCTTCCTATTTGTCATCCAGGCTAGAGCTGATGACGACAATCTTGCATTCATCGGCGAACCCGAGGTTGATTCTTTTCGTCTCCTCAGTCGGTCGCATAGAGGTCACGTCATGAGCTTCATTCGTAGGTATCGCGAGGTCTTCTTCAGGCTTTGAGTTCGCTTGTGCGGAGGAAGCTGTTAGTGGTTTGGTAGTGAGGGCCACCTGGATGGCCACTCGGAAACATTCCGCAGCGCCTTGGAAGTCAGCACGTACGGTGATGATACCTTGTGGTCCCGGCATCTTCAATATCATGTATGAATAGTGCGGGATGGCCATGAATTTCGCCAATCCTGGCCTACCGATGATGGCGTTGTATACGCGGTCGAAGCTCGCCACCTCAAACCTCAGGAACTCGGTTCTATAGTTTTCTAGAGTTCCAAAGGTACCAGGCATGTAGATGTGTCCAAGCGGGTATTCTCCTTTGGTCAGCACGATGCTGAAGAAAGGAGTATCTGACTCGTGGAGCTCTTTGAGTGCAACTCCCAAGCCCAAGAGTGTCTGGGGGAAGTGACGTTGATGTTGCTTCCCCCATCCACTAATACTTTCTTTACCCTGCTCTCTCGGATCACCGGATCGACGAGGAGTGGGTATTTGCCTGGATGATCGAAGTTGAGCCATTGATCTGCCCGAGTAAAGGTGATCGAGTGTTCGGACCACCGATAGGGGGCAGGGGCACTAGTGGTTTCCACCAGTATCTGTCGATCGTTAAGCTTCTGCTGCCTTTTGCTTTCTTGCGACCCGTGTCCTCTAAGGATGACGTTGACCTCTCCGTCGACACGCGAGAACGCTCCACCTCCTCCCCCTTCCTGCTGCTATGGTTGTCGAGGTTCTCCGGGCCCTCCTCGTGGTGGGTGAGGTGGTAGAAGTTGGAAGGGTCGGCCATTCCCGACGGAATGCTTGAAGTCTCTGCAGTTCTAGAGGGTGTGTCACATATCCTTGTGGTACAGGCACTGGGCATCGAGGATGTCGCCCAATATTCGCTCGCCTCCACGGGGTGCCCCTTGGGCATGAGAGATGGGTGGTCCAGCGGCGTGGACTTCTTCACGAGGCCTCTTCTCCTAATGCTTATCGGTTTGTTGATTTGCGTCGCGCCGCGGCACAGTCGGAGCAGGCTTCGTCCCTCCGATGAGGTCTTGAGCCCGTTCGTTGGCGGTGATGTAGATGTCCGCTTCCTTGAATAACTACTCAGAGGTGATCGGCGCTTTTTGTAGTATGGCTCGGACAAAGGCCGAGTCATCAGATCCCCGGTAGAAGTCTTCGATCACTACCACCTCGGCGACTTTGGGGATACGGTTTCTCATGGTCTGGAATCTTTTGAGGTATGATCGAAGTGTTTCATCACCCCGACGCTTGATGGATTTGAGGTCCCATGGCTGCGCCGGTTTGTCGGAGAGGGATTGAAAGTTGGCGATGAAGCACCGACTAAAGTCGCTCCAGTCGTTGATGCAGTGTCGTGGGAGGTGTCGTAGCCACTACAGCGCATCCTGCTCGAGAACGATGGGCAAGTATGCGGTCATCACGTCTTCAGTTGCTCCAGCGGCCCTGGCGGCGGTCGTATAGATGGCTAACCAGCCTCCTGGGTCCTGCTTAGGCTCGTATTTGTTGACGTTAGAGACGTTGAAGTTTGGGGGCCATTGAATGGCCCTGAGACGTGGAGTGAGCGCAGATACCCCACTTGTGTCTTCCTGTCGGCGACCGTGGTGCCGGTCCCGGGGAGGGGACTTGTCGATGTGCTGTCTCGACCGTCCCCAGGTAGTTCCACCGGTTGAAGCCGTTGCCGACTCAACTCTAGTGGCTTGACTCCGTGCCGGAACGCCATGGTCCCAATCGTACTCCTCCCGGCGTCGTATCTCATTCTCATGTCACCGTTCTCGCGAAGCGTTGATGGAGCTTCGCGCATCTCGCCGACTGTTGATGGCGTGCCGTAGATCGCTTGGGGGATGGGCGAGGGGTAGAAGATGATTAGCCGCTCGAGTGAGCAGCCGCCGATAGCCTTCAGCGTTCGGAGTACACAGGAGACCATCAGCTATCCTAGCCAATACTCCACCGACCTCACTTGGTGTGTTCATGGCATGGGCGAATTCAGGGTTCAGGTTTCGCGCAAAGAGAGGGTTCTCTTGGTGTAGCCTTGCATCCTGTTCAGCTTGCTCTTGAGCCTGCCGGCGGTGCATCGGCGAGAGTTACTCCTTTCCCTGAAGACTCGTTCTTCTAGAGTTTCTCCTACCTTCGAGATCTCATCTCGGGATACAGGCTGCGCCAGGTCCCGCTCTCCAGCTTCGTGATGTCGCCGAACATTCCGGCGTCGATTCCTCCGTAGCGAGCCTCTCTCTGAGGAGGTTCTTCCCTAGGGACGGTTGGTTCGTCGTTGGAGACAGGAGATGATTCCACCCTTCCCCCAAAGAAGAGGACGTCGGGGTAGAATGGAGTTGCTGTGGTGACAAACTTCTTTCTATCCTCGTAATCCATGTCCACTCTTCTGTGAAGAGGGTGAAGGTGCTAGGAAGGTAGCCCGACGGGCTTCTATCCCACTTGCCTCTTTCTTCCTCGTAATCCGTGTCCACTCTTCTATGGACGAGGTGGGCAATGGGGTTCTTCGGATAAATGAATTCTCAGCCCCTGTCTTGTAGGAGGGGATCTTCATCCGGGGCACCGGAGGTTACGCCATTTGCTACCTTGCTTCGGCTTCTTCGGAGATTTTTGAGGAGAGCTTTAACTCTGGTGAATCTGCTATGCAATGAAGAATTCCTTCCTCATCTGCCACGGACGAGATAGTCCCGAAACAGAATATGGACCCAGGGCGAAGAGCGATCTTGCACTGGGAAGTGATGGCCATTGAGCTAGCTTGGATCAATGATACACCCCCTACCAGGCGCGCCAGCTGTCGGTGTTTTGGACCCGACTGCGCACCCATGGTTACCCCTCGAGGTGCTTTTGGGTAGGACGGTGCAGTTGATTGTAGCTCGATGGTTCGTGCAGGGCGCACGAGAGACGAAGACGATTTTATACAGGTTCGGGCCACTTGGAGAGGCATAATACACTACTTCCTAATGTGGATCCTTTATGTGGTGGGTTACAGGGAGGTTCTCTAGTACGAAGGAGGCTAGAGAACAAAGTAGATGGCTAATGAGTGACTTGTTTTTGATGGGGTGCCCCCTAGGCCTTATATACTTGACCGTGGAGCGTTACATGCATGTATGATAACAACGTATGCCTAAGTAATAGTGAACTGACTGAGCTTATCTTCCTGTAATCCTGTCGACTTATCCTCACTTAATTCCAACGTCTGAGGGCGCTGCGCGGGAGAATCGGATCCATGCTGCAGATAATACCTGAATCCAATGAGCCATCTGGGCCTGAGTCTATCCATTCCTGCGTCAATCCATTCTGCTAGTTGTTCCTCCCCTAGCCCACGAAGGGATGGTCTTGCGAAATAATGAGCCCAAAAACCCTTTGCGAGGCCTTCTTGCCTTCTAGTGGACCCGGGGATATCTGTCTCCCACACTCATCATACATGGGAAGCTGTGGTGGTTTGTAGGATGGTGGCCATGGGGTAGCCTGCAATTCTGCTGCTAGAGGAGAAGCATCAAAAAAAGCAAAGTTACCATGATGAAAGTCATCATACCATTCATCATCATTGATTGGACTTTCTTGACGAAGCTCTCTCTGTTGAGGCCTTCGTCCTTGGTCATCTTGTGTGATATGACGCATTTCTTTAGCAGCTTCGTCGATCTTCCTCTAATGGTTAGCTAGCCAAAGCATCTTGTCTCTCTTTCTCTGCACTTGTTGGTGTATGGCTTCCAAGTCTCTGATTTCTTTGTCAGAGAGAGAGTCTCTTGGTTGGTGTCCTGTGCCTGAAGGGCAGCCTCTGGCGATATTGCCTTCTTCAGCGGCATGACAAAGGTGAATGCTTGTCGAAGGTGGTCGTTTGAGTTCACCAGAGGTGGGCGCCAATGTTGGTCACTTGTTCTCAAATGTTGTGAATAAAGAACAAGGCAACACAATTGTTAAAATTCAAGGACCTTTGTCCTCCGAAGTATTATATCATCTCGGATATAATAATCTTCAGACGAAGGTCATGATGGACATGCCTTCATGATTCATAATGTCGAGGACCATAATTAGGGGTACCCCCAAGACTCCTAATCTCAGCTGGTAAACCCCATCAGCATAAAGCTGCGAAGGCCTGATGGGCGCGATTCAGGCCAAGGCTCCGCTTAAAGGACACGATCCCGCCTCGCCCGAGCCCAGCCTCGGGCAAAGGCAGCCGACCCCAGAGGATTCACGTCTCGCCCGAGGGCCCTCTCAAGCAACGGACACACCTTCGGCTCGCCCGAGGCCTAGTCTTCGCAGAGAAGCAACCTTGGCCAGATCGCCACGCCAACCGACCGTATCGCAGGAGCATTTAATGCAAGGATCACCTGACACCTTATCCTGACGCGCGCTCTTCAGTCGACAGAGCCGAAGTGACCACAGTCACTTCGCCGCTCCACTGACCGACCTAACAAGAAAACAGCGCCGCCTGCCCCGCTCCGACTGCCATGCCACTCGCCAGAGTGAGGTCAACAGCGGCTAAGTCCAGCCTCGGGCGACATAGGAAGCTCTGCCTCGCCTGACCCCAGGGTTTGGCCCCCGTCTCGGCTTCGAAAGATGGACTTCGCCTCGCCCGACCCCAGGGCTCAGACTCAACCATGACTTAGAAGACGGTGGACTCCGCCTCGCCCGACCCCAGGGCTCGGGCTCAGCCTCGGCTCCGAAAGACGATGGACTACACCTCGCCTGACCCCAGGGCTCGGACTCGACCTCGACCTCGGAGGAATCGCCACCTCACCCAAACTCAGGTCCGGACTGGCCACGTCACCAGGGGGGCCGTCATTACCCTGCCCCTAGCTAGCTCAGGCTACAGGGAACAAGACTGGCGTCCCATCTGGCTCGCCCCAGTAAACAAGTAATGATGACACCCCGCACGCTCCATGACGACGGTAGCTCCCAGCCCCTTACGTCAGCGAGAAGACGTCAGCAAGGATCCGACAGCCCTGACAGTTGTACTTCCGTAGGGCTCCAGCGCTCCTCCGACGGCCACGACATCACATGAATAGGGCAGCAAAACCTATTCGACTGCCACGACGGCATGTACTTAGGGCTCTAGCTTCTCTCTGCTAGACACGTTAGCACACTGCTACACCCCCATTGTACACCTGGACCCTCTCCTTACGCCTATAAAAGGAAGGTCCAGGGCTCTCGTACGAGAAGGTTGGTCGCGCGAGAGAACGGGCCGGCGCATAAGGCTCTCGCTCTCTCTCTCTCTCCCACGCGAACGCTTGTAACCCCCTACTGCAAGCGCATCCATCCGCCCTGGGTGTAGGACAACACGAAGGCCACGGTTTCCCCTCACTGTTCTCCCCCCTTTGTGTCCCGTCTCGCGCCGACCCATCTGGGCTGGGACATGCAGCGACAATTTACTCGTCGGTCCAGGGACCCCCCGGGGTCGAAACGCCGACAGTTGGCGCGCCAGGTAGGGGCCTGCTGCGTGTTGACGAACAGCTTCCCGTCAAGCTCCAGATGAGTAGTCTCCAGCAACCTTTCCAACCCGGGAGGATGCTCCGTTTTGGGAGTCTTGAGTTCATGTCCCTCGACGGTAGCTACGACATGATACTCCTTCCTCCGCCGCGCGACAGTGACAATGGCGACCGTCAGCCCGCCCGCCGGTGGTGGAATCAACGACGTCTTCACCACATGGCGGAAGAACAACATCCGGGTTTGTCCCATCACCTCCCCCACCGACGGAGGAGGAGGCGGGGCAACCATGGCCAAGCAGGAGGCGGCACCTCGTCGGTTGTCGAGCAAGTCGACGACGCCGGCGCCCCAGCGGGGGACACGTCGGGCTTCGACCTTGCGTCTGAGACGAAGACGAGCGCCGCTTCCCCGCAACACGCCAACCCCAAGCAGACAAACGACACCAGCACGCTCGCGAAGGACTTGCTAGGCGTCGCCCTCATACCTGAGACAACTGTGCAGTCCGCCCCCGACGCGACTTCGTCGCCGCCCGTCAACCAAGAGGTACCGACCGATTCCCATCTCGTGCCTTTTGGATTCAGCTTCGACCCACCAAGCGACCTCGCTTCAGTGGAAGCCTCCATAGAGGCATGTACCAACCCTCCGGGGTACCATATGCGGTCGCCCTGGGACAGACTGATGGCCGTCTCGACCTACGGACCGTCGGGTTCCGAGGAAGATGACGAGCCCGACTTTTGTTGAGATTTCTCCGGGCTTGGTAACCCCAGTGCCATGCGGGACTTCATGACCGCATGCGACTACTGCCTCTCCGATTGTTCCGATGGTAGCCGCAGCTTCGGCGATGAGGACTGCGACCCAAGTCATGAATGTTTCCACGTCGATCTAGGGGGTCCCGGCGAAGGCAACCATCTTGGTATGCCGGAAAACAGCGATCCCCCTAGGCCTGCGCCTCGCGTTGACATCCTTCGGGAGCTAGCTGTGGTCCCAGTCCCTGCGGGGGGACAGGACGCACAGCTTGAGCAAATCTGTGAGATGCAGGTCAGGCTCGACGAGGGAGCAGGAACACTTGAGCAGTTCCGGCAGAACATCGGGCAGGAATGGGTAGACCAAGCTCCGGCCGGAGAAGCGCGTCATCTACCCCAGGGCATCCAGCACCGCATTGCCGACGACGTCAGGGCAAGGCCACCACCGGCTTCCAGTGGGGTCGGCCAGAACCTGGCTGCAGCAGCAATACTACTCCGCGCGATGCCGGAACCATCGACCACCGAAGGGCGGTGTATCCAGGGAGAGCTCAAGAATCTCCTAGAGGATGTCGCGGTCTGACGGGCCGAAAGCTCTGCCTCCCGAAGGCAGGGGTACCCCTCGGAGCATCACGCCGCGACTTCCCGATTCGTGCGGGAAGCCTCGGTCCACACCGGGCGCACGCGCAACACGGCGCCTGCGGCCCCGGGTCGCCTCGGCAACAAGCACCACCACCGCAACCGTCGAGCCCACCTCGACGAGAGGGTGCGCCAACGCTACCACCCCAGGCGTGGGGGACGCTACGACAGCGGGGAGGATCGGAGCCCCTCGCCCGAACCACCCGGTCCGCAGGCTTTCAGCCGGGCCATACGACGGGCGCCGTTCCCGACCCGGTTCCAAACCCCGACTACCATCGCAAAGTACTCGGGGGAGACGAGGCCGGAACTGTGGCTCGTGGACTACCGACTAGCCTGCCAGCTGGGTGGAATAGACAATGACAACCTCATCATCCGCAACCTCCCCCTGTTCCTCTCCGACACCACTCGAGCCTGGCTAGAGCATCTGCCTCCGGGGCAGATCTCCAACTGGGACAACCTGGTCCAAGCCTTCGCCGGCAACTTCCAGGGCACGTACGTGCGCCCTGGGAACTCCTGGGATCTCCGAAGCTGCCGCAGCAGCCGGGAGAGTCTCTCCGGGACTACATTCGGCGATTCTCGAAGCAGCGCATCGAGCTGCCCAACGTCACCGACTCGGACGTCATCGGCACGTTCCTCGCCGGCACCACCTGCCGCGACCTGGTGAGCAAGCTGGGTCGCAAGGCCCCCACCAGGGCGAGCGAGCTGATGGACATCGCCACCAAGTTCGCCTCTGGCCAGGAGGCGGCTAAGGCCATCTTCCGAAAGGACAAGCAGCCCTAGGGCCGCTAGCTGGAAGACGTCCCGAGGCGTCCGCCCAGCACGGCACCAAGATGAAGGACAAGAAGAAGTCGCAAGCGAAACGCGACGCCACCGACGCGGACCTTGTCGCCGCCGCTGAGTACAAGAACCCTCAGAAACCTCCTGGAGGTGCCAATCTCTTCGATAAGATGCTCAAGGAGCCGTGCCCCTATCATCAGGGGCCCGTCAAGCACACCCTTGAGGAGTGCGTCATGCTTCGGCGCCACATTCACAAGGCCGGGCCACCGGCGGAAGGTGGCAGGGCCCACAACAACGACAAGAAGGAGGATCACAAGGCAGAGGAGTTCCCCGAGGTCCACGACTGCTTCATGATCTACGGTGGGGGAGTGGCGAACGCCTCGGCTCGGCACCGCAAGCAAGAGCGTCAGGAGGTCTGCTCGGTAAAGGTGGTGGCGCCAGTCTACCTAGACTGGTCCGACAAGCCCATCACCTTCGACCAGGGCGACCACCCCGACCGCGTGCCGAGCCCGGGGAAATATCCGCTCGTTGTCGACCCCATCATCGGCAACGTCAGGCTCACCAAGGTCCTCATGGACGGAGGCAGCAGCCTCAACATCATCTACGCCGAGACCCTTGGGCTCCTGCAGATCGATTCATCCTCGATCCGCACAAGCGCGGCGCCTTTTCACGGGATCATCCCCGGGAAACGCGTCCAACCCCTCGGACAACTCGATCTGCCCATCTGCTTCGGGACTCCCTCCAACTTCCGAAGGGAAACCCTCACGTTCGAGGTGGTCGGGTTTCGAGGAACCTACCACGCAGTACTGGGAGGCCATGCTACGCCAAGTTCACGGTCGTCCCCAACTACACCTACCTCAAGCTCAAAATGTCGGGCCCCAACGGGGTCATCACCGTCGGCCCCACGTACCGACACGCGTACGAATGCGACGTGGAGTGCGTGGAGTACGCCGAGGCCCTCGCCGAATCCGAGGCCCTCATCGCCGACCTGGATAGCCTCTCCAAGGAGGCGCCAGACGTAAAGCGCCATGCTGGCAACTTCGAGCCATCAGAGACGGTTAAGTCTGTCCCTCTCGACCCCAGCAACGACGCCTCCAAGCAGATACGGATCGGCTCCGAGCTCGACCCAAAATAGGAAGCAGTGCTCGTCGACTTTCTCCACGCGAACGCCGAAGTCTTTGCGTGGAGTCCCTCGGACATGCCTGGCATACCGAGGGATGTCGCCGAGCACTCGCTAGATATCCGAGCTGGAGCCCGACCCGTGAAGCAGCCTCTACGCCGATTCGACGAAGAAAAGCGCAGAGCCATAGGCGAGGAGATCCACAAGCTGATGCCCACAGGGTTCATCAAAGAGGTATTCCATCCCGAATGGCTTGCCAACCCTGTGCTTGTGAGAAAGAAAGGAGGGAAATGGCGGATGTGTGTAGACTACACTGGTCTAAACAAAGCATGTCCGAAGGTTCCCTACCCTCTGCCTCGCATCGATCAAATCGTGGATTCCACTGCTGGGTGCGAAACCCTGTCTTTCCTCGATGCCTACTCAGGGTATCACCAAATCAGGATGAAAGAGTCCGACCAGC
The DNA here is from genome assembly GCA_029449295.1 of Zea luxurians. Classification (NCBI taxonomy): domain Eukaryota; kingdom Viridiplantae; phylum Streptophyta; class Magnoliopsida; order Poales; family Poaceae; genus Zea; species Zea luxurians. The sequence continues at coordinate 21,687,605 of JAOPSE010000033.1, read as the reverse complement.
TTGCGACTTCTTTCATCACACCTTTTGGCATGTACTGTACGTTACTATGCCATTTGGTTTGAGGAATGCGGGTGCGACATACCAAAGGTGCATGAACCACGTGTTTGGCGAACACATTGGTCGAACCGTCGAGGCTTACGTCGATGACATCGTAGTTAAGACGAGGAAAGCCACCGACCACCTCTCCGACCTTGAAACGACATTCCGGTGTCTCAAGGCGAAAGGCGTAAAACTCAATCCCGAGAAGTGCGTCTTTGGAGTCCCCCGAGGCATGCTCTTGGGGTTCATCGTCTCCAAGCAGGGCATCGAGGCCAACCCGGAGAAAATCACGGCCATCACCAACATGGGGCCCATCAAGGACTTGAAAGGCGTACAGAGGGTCATGGGATGCCTTGCGGCTCTGAGCCGCTTCATCTCGCGCCTCGACGAAAGAGGCCTACCTCTGTACCGCCTGTTAAGAAAGACCGAGTGCTTCACTTGGACCCCCGAGGCCAAGGAAGCCCTCGGGAACCTGAAGGTGCTCCTTACGAACGCACCCATCCTGGTGCCTCCCGCTGCCGGAGAAGCCCTCTTGATCTACGTCGCCGCTACCACTCAGGTGGTCAGCGCCGCGATCGTGGTCGAAAGACGAGAAGAAGGGCATGCATTGCCCGTCCAGAGGCTGGTCTACTTCATTAGTGAGGTACTGTCCGAGACCAAGATCCGCTACCCACAAATTCAGAAGCTGCTGTACGCGGTGATTCTGACGCGGTGGAAGTTGCGACACTACTTCGAGTCTCATCTGGTGACTGTGGTGTCATCCTTCCCCCTGGGGGAGATCATCCAGTGTCGAGAGGCCTCGGGTAGGATTGCAAAGTGGGCGGTGGAAATCATGGGCGAGACAATCTCGTTCGCCCCTCGGAAGGCCATCAAGTCCCAAGTCTTGGCGGACTTTGTGGCTGAATGGGTCGACACCTAGCTCTCGGCAGCTCCGATCCAACCGAAACTCTGGACCATGTTTTTCGACGAGTCGCTGATGAAAACGGGGGCAGGCGTGGGCCTGTTCTTCATCTCACCCCTCAGGAAGCACCTCCGCTACGTGCTGCGCCTCCATTTCCCGGCGTCCAACAATGTGGCCGAGTATGAGGCTCTGGTTAACGGGTTGCGCATCGCCATCGAGCTAGGGGTCCGACGCCTCGACGCGTGACTCGCAGCTTGTCATCGACCAAGTCATGAAGAACTCCCACTGCCGCGACCCAAAGATGGAAGCCTACTGCGACGAGGTTCGGCGCCTGGAGGACAAGTTCTACGGGCTCGAGGTCAACCACGTCGCCCGGTGGTACAACGAGACTGCGGACGAGCTGGCAAAGATAGCTTCGGCGCGAACAACGGTTCGTCTGAACGTCTTCTCCCGGGACCTACATCAACCCTCAATCAAGACCAACGACACGCCCGAGCCCGAGAAGGTCTCGGCCCTGCTCGAGGCGCCCTCGGCTTAGCCCGAGGCACCCTCGGCCCCCAAGGGTGAGGCACTGCGCATCGAGGGAGAGCGGAATGGGGTCCCGCCTGATAGAGACTGGTAGACCCCATACCTGCAATATCTCCACCGAGGAGAACTGCCCCTCGACCGAGCCGAAGCTCGGCGACTGGCGCGGCGCGCCAAGTCATTCGTCTTGCTGGGTGACGGGATGGAGCTCTACCACCACAGCCCCTCCAGCATCCTCCAGCGATGCATATCCATCGCCGAAGGCCAGGAGCTCTTACAAGAAATACATTCGAGGGCTTGCGGTCATCACGCAGCACCTCGAGCCCTTGTTGGAAACGCTTTCCGACAAGGTTTCTACTGGCCGACCGCGGTGGCCGATGCCACTAGAATTGTCCGCACCTGCCAAGGGTGTCAATTCTACACAAGGCAGACGCACTTACCCGCTCAGGCTCTACAAACAATACCCATCACCTGGCCGTTTGCTGTGTGGGGTCTGGACCTCGTCGGTCCCTTGCAGAAGGCACCCGGGGGCTACACGCACCTACTGGTTGCCATCGACAAATTCTCCAAGTGGATCGAGGTCCGACCCCTAAACAACATCAGGTCCGAACAGGCGGTGGCATTCCTCACCAACATCATCCATCGCTTCGGGGTCCCGAACTCCATCATCACCGACAACGGCACCCAGTTCACTGGCAGAAAGTTCCTGGACTTCTGCGAAGACCACCACATCCGGGTGGACTGGGCCGCCGTGGCACACCCCATGACGAATGGGCAGGTAGAACGTGCCAACGGCATGATTCTGCAAGGACTCAAGCCGAGGATCTACAACGACCTCCACAAGTTCGGCAGGCGGTGGATGAAGGAACTCCCCTTGGTGGTCTGGAGCCTGAGGACGACGCCAAGTCGAGCCACGGGTTTCACGCCGTTCTTTCTAGTCTATGGAGCCGAGGCCATCTTGCCCACAGACTTAGAATAAGGTTCCCCAAGGACGAGGGCCTACGACGACCAACGCAACCAGACCAACCGAGAAGACTCACTGGACCAGCTAGAAGAGGCTCGGGACGTGGCCTTACTACACTCGGCGCGGTATCAGCAGTCCCTGCGACACTACCATGCCCGAGGGGTTCGGTCCTGAGACCTCCAGGTGGGCGACTTGGTGCTTCGACTACGGCAAGACGCTCGAGGGCGGCACAAGCTCACGCCTCCCTGGGAAGGGCCGTTCGTCATCGCCAAGGTTTTGAAGCCCGGGACGTACAAGCTGGCCAACAGTCAAGGCAAGGTCTACAGCAACGCTTGGAACATCCGACAGTTACATTGCTTCTACCCTTAAGATGTTTTCAAGTCGTTCATATACCTCGTTTACATATGAAGTCTAACCATCAAGGAAGGGTCAGCCTTGCCTCGGCAAAGCCCGACCCTCCCTCGGGGCTAGAAGGGGGGAACCCCCTCCGCGTCAATATTTTCCTCGGAAAAAGTCTTTCTGCCAGAATATCTTTCGTGCTTTTCGACTACTTCGGTAGTGGGATCATGAAAACGACTGAGTACACGTAAGCAGGCAAGGCCAACCGAGCCGAGGGACTCCTACGCCTCAGGGATACGAATACCTCACTCATCACCTTCTGCGAGAAGTAACTCGCGTTCGGATGAGCGATCCTACTGACCGAACAAGTCTTAATGCTCGAAAACTTTTCTGCCGAAACAATTTTTTGTGCCTTTTCGACTATATCGATAGCAGAATCCTACGGACGAGTAAGAGTACACGTAAGCGGCAAGGCCGACCGAGCCGAGGGACTCCTACGCCCCCGGGATACGGATACCTCACTCATCACCTTCCGTGAAAAGTAACTCTCGCTCGGACAAACAATTCTGTTACCGACAAATAAGTCCTGATACTCGAAACAAGGGGAAAAGAAACACAGCTTTACAACGCGACGACAGTATGTTTGGGCCTCGGCGGCCGCAAAAAACATATGCATACTACGAGCGAACCGATCCTGCAGGCTCAGACGTCGATGGAGGGGGAGCAGCAGCACCCTCGGCGTCAACTCCACCTTCGGCGAAGTCCGACCGAGCCTCGGACAGCAACACGGTCGGAGGATCTCCGCTCCAAAGGACGACGTCAGCACCACGCCCGGGCCATTGCCGCCAGGGTCTCCTCCAGGAACTCGGCCTGAGTAGACGACTCGACCGGTCGCCCTGAAGCCTCAGCCAGCTGTCCCCCGAGGACACCAGCCCGGCTCGTGGCCTCGGCAACTCGACTCCGGCGTTGGTCCCGCCAGTGGACGACCCGGCCAGGCCCTGGCCGACGAAGCTTCCTTTTTCGAGCCAACTCCGCCTCTGTCCACGCTGACACCGCTGCCCTCGGCCCCGGCTCACCGCAGAGCAGCCGAGGGTTTCTTTGACTAAGCAAGTGAAGCCTCGGGCGGCAACGCCGACCGAGCCGAGAGATTCCTACGCCTCTGGGATACGGATACCTCACTCGTCACCTTCCGCACAGAGCAACTCACATTTGGTTAAAGCGGTTTGGCTAGCCGACAGGCGAGTTCCAGTGCTCGAAAATGTGGAAAAAACATGGTATTACACCCAAAAATACCTACATGTTCAGGCCCCGACAGCCACAATGAACAAACACCGGTACTCAAGGTGCCATCACAAACGGAACTCCGGTTCCGCCCCCGCGGGTATGAACAACCTCCACATCGGAGAAGCCTGCGGGACGACAGACTCCGGGTGACTCGCCAGTAACCTCCACAGCAGCAGCCATGGTCCCAGGACGGACGCAGCCACCGGAAGGCTCCCGTTCGCGTCCCCACTCAAGGGACGCGAACCAGATATTAAAGCCAAAGAGCTGGAGGTTGGTCCGCGGGTGGCGCTGACGGTCTCGTCGGCGGAAAAGCCTACCTCTCCAGCTGCCACCACCTCAGCATCGACGGCGGCGTCCACCTGTCCACCAACACCACACCGGCGGGCGCCGGCCACTCCAAAGCGCACCAGGCAGGTCCTCACTCCCATCCTCGCCACGAAAACGAGAATAGAGTGAGACCTCCCGGTGCGGCTGGCCACCATCGCCCAGACAAAGGACGGAATGTTGCACCCTGGCTGGGCAGCAACAGTTTGCCTTCCTCGGCATGGCTGGGGGGCGCCTCCTCCGCAGAGCTGGAGGATGGTTCCCACCCCAGAAGCTGGAAGAGGCGGGACGCCAGCCCACGCGAAGGCAGGCCCCGGCTCGCCTCGCTCTCCGCCCCAGCAAGGATGATGAAGATCCTTGAAGTTGAGGGCGGGGCGGAGGCCGCAGCCCAGCTCGCTTCTCCCCACCATCGAACTGGTGGTCACCGTCTTGGGTGACCACCGGCGAGGGGATGTAGCCGGGCTGCTTGATGAAAATCCTTAAAGTATGGCTAAAAGGTACCAACTTCCGCGAAGTTGCCTTCCTGCGACGATGACGAGACGAAAGCAACGCGAGCGCTCCCCATCCGGGGGCTCGGAAGGTGGAAGGGCATGATGCATAAGGAGAGTGCGAAGGCATGGTTGCCGTCCAAGGGGGTCGCCCTCCTTTTAAAGGCGACTCTCCCCACTTGCGTCCTTAGCCGTCGCGGACTGAGTCTTCTCTAACACGCTCCAAGGTCCTCCCCCTACGACACAGGGCTGGGTCCCACGCGTCATGCAAGCTGGCCCAGGACAGAAGAGGCCAAACCGCCGCGTGCAGTACGCGTAACTGCCCAGTGGTTACAAGCGCTCCTCCACTTTTGCCCAGACCAGCGGGTGAAAGGACGGACCGCCATGCAGGCGGCATGCAACTGCACCAAGGGGGTGCACCCTTTCGACTTCGACGCGTCCAGCAAGGAGGCCCAGGCCCACACGTCATGTAACCGACGCACCGGTTACTACGTGCGAGAAACTGCACCGCCACTCGCGCCAGTACCGTGCCTTCTCGAGTGCGGAACCGGTGCCACGACTCGAAGCAACCCTGCGCATGGCCCAACAGTGCCAACCGAGCACATCGGTCACGGGTCAGTTAGCCGCGGGAGAAGGCGCGACGATTGATATGGCCAAAAGTGGGCCGGCAGTAATGGCGGCAGCAGGCGAGCGGAAGCAGCAGTCAAATCATCTGTAGGCTCACATCCCCTCCTGAGACAGCGAGAGAGCCCTCTCCCATGGCGTGAAGACGACGCGCCCGTGTTCTGTTCCTCGAACGGCCCGCGCACGCACAACGGCTGCCCCGCCAACCACTTGTCCCGTCGCATTAACTCTGCGGCAGGGCAGGCGGCACCTTTGGCAGGCGAAGCGGGCGATGCTTCACCTCCGCCATAATGACCGCGTCAAAAAAGGTGCGCCACGTCGCTCAATTTCGTATCCTTTTCCTCTTCCCCTTTCTCTCTCTTGCTACAGGGACCAGGAAAGGGGATACTCCGAAAGGGATCCTTCTCCGCGAAGGAAGCGGGCCCCAAGCCCCCCTACTGATCAGAGGTTCGAAGGCTAGCCCCTCGGAAGGGTTCAACAGCCGCCTCAGAGCACTCGGGCTCCGCGCCCACTACTGGTCAGAAGTTCGAAGGCTGGCCCCTCGGAAGGGTTCAACGGCCGCCTCAGGCCACTCGGGCTCCACGCCCAATACTGATCAGGGGTTCGTAGGCTGGCCCCCGAAGGGTTCGACAGCCGCCTCAGAGCACGCAGAGCGAGGGATGACCCTGGGTACGTTCGATACATAACCAAGGCTTGGGCTGCGCTCCCGAGGTACCCTAGGACATTTCCGAGACCGACGAGAACGATTTTGTAACGGGATCCCACCAGAGGGAGGCATTGAGCCCTCAGACCCCGTCAAAAGGGGACCGGGTCCGGCGAATCACCCGCAGGTACTTTTGGAGCGCGCCTCCGGGCCACTAGCTGACCCCTAACGAATGGGGCACGGGCGTCCACTCGGATCACCCGCTAGCAGCTCACTGGAGACTCCATGTTCGGCGCCCTCCGAGGGCAACATGGCGCTTTCCCCCCCCCTCCTCCTTGCGGAAAGGCGACGCAGGGGCGTATGAAAAAAGCCGAGTCTCTCCTTGACCGTCCTCTTGCTCTATGCGGAGGCTCGGGGGCTGCTCTCGCAAACCCGGCTCCAGCCAAACCGTTGACAGCGTCAACATACCAGTCCGAGAACTTGGGACCTGACTAAGCACCCGGGCAACGACCAGTTCGCATGAGGGAACAACCAAACCGGTCGAGCCATCATGAAAGGCACTAAGACCTCGAAGGAGTCAAAACACTCCTCCGAGGCCTCGGGGGCTACACCCAACGGGTGCGCTCGCGCGCACCCACCGGAACGAAATGCAATCGAGAAAGGCCGATCCCCTTGCAAAAAAGTGCGACAAAAGCCTCCAAGCGAGTGCCAACACTCCCTTTGAGGCTCGGGGGATACTGTCGGGGACCATAATTAGGGGTACCCCCAAGACTCCTAATCTCAGCTGGTAAACCCCATCAGCACAAAGCTGCGAAGGCCTGATGGGCGCGATTTAGGCCAAGGCTCCGCTCAAAGGACACAATCCCGCCTCGCCCGAGCCCAGCCTCAGGCAATGGAAGCTGACCCCGAAGGATTCACGTCTCGCCCGAGGGCCCTCTCAAGCAAAGGACACACCTTCGGCTCGCCCGACGCCCAGTCTTCGCAGAGAAGCAACCTTGGCCAGATAGCCACGCCGACCGACCGTATCGCCGGAGCATTTAATGCAAGGATCGCCTGACACCTTATCCTGACGCGCGCTCTTCAGTCGACAGAGCCGAAGTGACCACAGTCACATCGCCGCTCCACTGACCGACCTGACAAGAAAACAGCGCCGCCTGCCCCGCTCCGACTGTCGTGCCACTCGCCAGAGTGAGGTCGACAGTGGCTAAGTCCAGCCTCGGGCGACATAGGAAGCTCCGCCTCGCCCGACCCCAGGGTTCGGCCCCCGTCTCGGCCTCGGAAGATGGACTTTGCCTCGCCCGACCCCAAGGCTCGGACTCAACCACGACTTAGAAGATGGTGGACTCTGCCTTGCCCGACCTCATGGCTCGAGCTCAGCCTTGGCTCCGGAAGACGATGGACTACGCCTCGCCCGACCCCAGGGCTCGGACTCGACCTCGACCTCGGAGGAATCGCCACCTCACCCAAACTCGGGTCCGGACCGGCCACGTCGCCAGGGGGGCCATCATTACCCTGCCCCTAACTAGCTCAGGCTACGGGAAACAAGACCGGCGTCCCATCTGGCTCGCCCCAGTAAACAAGTAATGATGACACCCCGCACGCTCCATGACGACGGCAGCTCCCAGCCCCTTACGTCAGCGAGAAGACGTCAGCAAGGATCCGACAGCCCTGACATCTGTACTTCCGTAGGGCTCCAGCGCTCCTCCGATGGCCACGACATCACATAAACAGGGCAGCAAAACCTCTCCGACTGCCACGACGACATGTACTTAGGGCTCTAGCTTCTCTCTGCTAGACACGTTAGCACACTGCTACACCCCCCGTTGTACACCTGGACCCTCTCCTTACGCCTATAAAAGGAAGGCCCAGGGCTCTCGTACGAGAAGGTTGGCCGCGCGGGAGAATGGGCCGGCGCATAAGGCTCTCGCTCTCTCTCTCTCTCCCACGCGAACGCTTGTAACCCCCTACTGCAAGCGCATCCATCCGCCCTGGGCGCAGGACAACACGAAGGCCGCGGTTTCCCCTCACTGTTCTCCCCCTTTGTGTCCCGTCTCGCGCCGACCCATCTGGGCTGGGACACGCAGCGACAATTTACTCGTCGGTCCAGGGACCCCCCGGGGTCGAAACGCCGACACATAATAATTAGAATACATAAAGACAATAAATGTAATATATTGGCTCATACACATATGTATTTCATAATATGCACATGGACATTAACATAATTTATATTACACTGATACATTTGGCTTGTTCAAAGGTACATTAACATAATATGCGAGAGCGATTACAATTCAGCATGAATAGTACGGTGGTACTGTTCATCTATTTATAGGCACGGGACGCAACCCAGGTAAAAATACATTTCTGACCTCAACATTTGTTCATAACTGTAATATAAATCATTAGGGACTAGCGAGTCTTTTCCTGTTCAGCTCAGCATCATGTTTGGTCTTCGTCATCATTTTAAGCTAAAGCTGTCATTCTTCGACTATAGCTTCGGTGTTCATTGTTATCACCCTCGGGCTATATCTTCGTCTTGACGACCTTCTACAGAGGAGAAGACTTCCATCACGAACCAAAGCTCTCTGTAATAATCAATATTATGCTAGAAACAAATGGTTAGTCATGTTTTTGAGGACCTTCGGAAGAGAAAGACCCCCAACACAAGGTAAATACAAAGTTAGTCAATTTTTAGGTTTCAATTAAGTAATGCGGGGCAGTGAATTATAAATAAATAGGATATAATGGGTTAGTGGACACTTGCCTTCACCAAACAGATGCTCAGGGTCGTCAACTTTGTAAAACTCGAAGAACCTGACCACTTGGTCGCCGAAGCTTGTCTATCGATTCCTCGAAGCTCGGAAATGAATCGCGATCTAATCTCAACACGAAGCGAAGACGAATAGGCACAAGCAAATAAACATATATATATATATATAATAACATTACACCATTCAAAGAAAAACATAATAAAACATACAAAAATAGAGCTCGATACTATGGTCACGCGACGAAAATAAACGCGATAGTGAGAGCTACGGTCCAGAGGTTATCGCGTTTACGCTGAACATGTACTAGTTAACACATTTGATTCGACATAATTATATTAATTGACATTTATGATATAAATTAAAACTATTCAGTTTTTACTAACTTACTGTTTTAATTGTGGATGATTAAATAAATAACTAATTAACTGACATGAGTGATTATAAGCGAACGATTTAATCTCGCGCGCAGATAACGCACGATATGCGGGAATGGTGCGCGGCAAGACGCGCGACACCCGCGAACGGCGCGTGACAACACGTGTGAATAGCGTGCAACGACGTGTGTGAACAGCACGTGTGACACTCGCGAATGACACGCGACGACGCGCGCGAAACAGCACTGCGGCCCGTGTATGGTGCACACGCCGACACGATACACGAAAACTAATAAATAAATACCATGATTAATCTAAACAATTATTAATAAAGAATATTTCAGTTAAGGTTAATCATGTTGATGTCTAAATATAAATGCACAAATCGAATTCCTAAATTAGATTTTAAAATTGAAACGACGTCATAGTAGCCATTGGTCAAACAAACGTTTAAGTAAATTAAATAAAATATACAATAGTAGGAAAAATACTTCTAACATGTAGATAATTTTAATACGAACCTAATGCAACTCGAACAGATTGAATCGGGTTTAAAACGCAAAAGTTATCACCGTTTTAAATTAGATTAAATTCCTGCATACGGTTTCGAAATCTGACTGGGCATTTTCGCAAATTAGTCATCTTCTTCCTCACCTCTTTCTCTCTCATGCAGGAGCTTCCATGGGGCCTTGAGGGTGTGTGCAGGGGGAGAGCTCGGCCGCCGCCGGGCCACGAGCGTAGGGGACGGTCGCGCGCCAGGGGAGTCAGGCCGCACCAAGCCAGTTGGCCGGCCGACCAGCCACCGCCACCGCAGGGAGGGGCTGCGCTGGGGTGGGGGGACGAAGGGGGTGCCGCCGCTGGGGAAGAAGAGGGAAGGGAGAGGGAGCCCTGCACAGACGGGAAAAGGGAGAAACGATGAAACAAACAATGGAGGTTTCTCACCGGGGAAGAAGACCCTCGCCAAAGACGAGGAGTAAACCGTTGATTGACAGAGATTCGGAGGTCTGATCGATGAATTGGATGCACTGCAACGAAGCCCTCGATGAGATGAATGCAGCGGTACTCTCAGATTCCGCAGACGATGCACGGACTGGGAGTAATTGCTCGCTGGAGTTGGAACCGCTCCGAACTTTGGCGAGCAATTCCACGAGCTGGGAGTTCAATTTGAGGAAACTGTTTCATGCTCTGGAACGTGCTCGACGAGGAGAAGCCGGGCATATATATATCGGACGAGATGAAAATTCAGGTCAAATTCGAATTTTACTATTTATAAAATTCAGAAAAGCCTAGAAATCTATATTTTGTGCTCAAAATATTGTAAATGCTTCCAAAAATTTCAGAAAATTCCTAGAAATATTTTGGCATCTAATTAACTCAAGAAACATAACTACAGTTTCTAGAAACATTTTTAAGTACCTTAAATAAATAGATTTTGGTTTCTAGAATGTAACACCCCCGGTGTTACTATCACTAAAATTTGAGCATAACATCATGAGCATTAGCATATCAAATGTTTGTTACACTTAGAGTGCATCCACTAGGCAAAAATTTCAAACAAGTTGTTTGATGTGACTTATTATGTGTGAAACCCTAGGTGTTAGTGTACTTAACCCTAAACCAGGCTTAGGAGTGATAATAAAGCCCAGGCATTAGAAAACATCAAAATCCATGAGAAATAGTCATAAGATATCACCATTAATGGACTTGAGTGGCCTTAAAACTCTAGAAGTGCCTGGAACCCTAAAAAGGACCACTGAAAACCCCAAATAGAAACCCTAGGGGGTTATATGTAAATTTTGACCACTTTTGGATCCAATTGCAAAAACCAAGGTGTTAGGGTACCTCAAGTCATATGGTTCACATATTTGAAGATTTGCAAGTCAAAAGATGTGAATTGGGCTTATTTGCAATAAGTCACTCAATTCCTCTCATGTGACTAAGTCTGAAAACTAATGAGCCAGGCTGACTTCGGAGCTCTATAGATCTAAAAATACAAAGATTTTGCCTAGAGTAAACACATCAAAAGTCTAGAGCTACTCTAGGAGTACAACTTTGCTTAAGGGATTAAGCATTGTGGTTATACAAAAAGTGGAGATAATTGGCCCTAAAGTCTAGCTGTCAGATAATACAGAGACTGAATATTGACTATTAGTGAGTTTTGAAGAACTTTGGGCTTGATTCATGCTCAAAGGAGTAACCAACCGAGCAAGATCTCTATAGTAGAATTGTAGTTTGTATATAGGGCCACAAGTTTGCTGCGGACAGATTAGCAAGTGGTCACGCAAAAATTTAAGAAAAATGCCTCTGAAGATCCTCAGTCAGAACAACTGACGAAGATTCTAATGGTGCAGTGGCAAAAGATCTGCGGATTCAGTGAATCTCGCCGCCGGTGACCCTACGCTACGATTGACGTCGATCGTCACGATTCGTGCGCCGTAGCTTGCGGATAACTGTTCGCAATGAAAGATCTCAACTCAGGGAAGGAGTAGAGCCTTATCACCGGGATATTCACTATGACACTTGTCGTGCATTCGACAGAGGTGTCCACGCCGGAGTTTGCTGGAGTTCGTAGCCGCGCCACGTGCTTAGAAGAACTACCACGTCGCAGTAGATATCCATAAGAGGTCTGTTCATCACCTGAGGCATTACCCAGGGGAACGCCTCGATAGTTCACGCCGGTGACTCACCTCTCTCTTCGACCGCCAGTCTTTCCCTTTCAAAATTCGGCACCACCGCTTAGAGCCCTTATAAATTGACGACACAGTCTGCTCCGCTATGTTATCACAAAGCCAGAGCATCCATCCCTGCCCTCGATTAGCCACTATAGCCGTTGAATTTGGGTTTTCCCCCAAATCGGTCGACTACGTTGCCGTGAATCCCCTCATCGTGGTTAGCTGCTCTCAGGTCCGCACTCACCCTCCGTATTCGTGTTTTAGCACCCTAGTGTACTTGTGATACTTGTTGGCTCAACTAAATGAGCTAGACGGCATCTACTCGTCGGGAAAGCCTTGATTTGATCTCGGTGATCGCCGTCATCGTGGATAGGCAAATCCAGGGTCGGGTTAACCCAATTAAAGCTTGTTCTAGGTTCGCCTCGGGTTGGTAATACTTGCCTAGTAGTTAATTCAGGCGGCCAACGTTGGTCATGACGAGTCCGTGCAGCTTGGTGGTCGACGGTGAGCACGCCGTGGACTTGGATCAATTTGCAGAAGAAACGAAAGCCGGGGGACCTCTATGCATTTGTCAGTGAGACAATGATTAGTGGCTAGGGATTCTTCGCCAGTTATTTGGTTACGTAGGGACCTAATCGCAAAGTTGGCAGCACGGGCGCGCGCGTGCTTTCCCTCTTCTGCAGGCCGGTTGGGCTGAATTCAGCCCAACACTATTCATGTTTTTCCTTTTTCTTTTTCTACCAGGGTTAGAGAATTTCTAGAAAATTGTAGAAAATTGCTAAAAATACAAGACCAATTTTACTAGGCTCCTAATTTTCTATAGTATTTAATAAAAATAGTTTTATGATTTTTAGTCCAAATAAGAAATTATGGAGTATTTAAAATTGCCAAAACCTATGTTCCTGGAATTTTAGAAATTAGTTAATAACTCCAAAAATCACTAAACTTTTTGAATAAGCTTCAAATGTGGTTTAGAAGCCTTGGGTAAAGTTTGGGATAATTTGTACAATGTTTGGCACCTAAACCCCAAAACCTAAACTTCTAGTAATACCTGCCCTATGAACTACAGATCTGACTTCAAAAACCCTAGTTTTTCGGAGTACCATGAAGGAAAGTTGTACTCAAGATACAACTTGATAAACCATTTCTGTTATTGCATATTAAGCATCACATGAGCATTCATGATTATATATGGTTATCTATAGAAAACGAGGAAGAAATAGAAGTTGAAGAAGAAAGAGTTGCACCACCACCACCTGAAGACCCACCTTACGGGAGCTGCTTTTACTTCGATATTTGCGGAGCAGAACCCGACTCTCCTATAACACAAGGCAAGCCCTGGTGCGTTTGCCACCTCCTTGCTATTTTAAAATCTTTCTCACTTGCTTGATGCATTAGGTGATAGGAGTTGTGTGCTAAACACTTACTGCATTCCCTTCCTTGAATGATTGATTACCTTCCTTGATCACTTGTTTTACAAAAAGGTTTTTCTTATGCTTAGCCTTGCTATAGAAAACAAAATGTTTTGTTTTGACAAAAGATGATGCTTCAAGTGGGAAGGGATGATTTTCAAAAACAAAACTTGATGGTGGATCCATCATGGCCATGATGGGTTCAACATCGAAAAAGATGTACCTCTGTCAAGTACCAAACTTTGGGTTTGAAATGATAAAGCTGAGACCGGGCGGCTGACTTGCACGAGAAGAGAGTCTCGATGTAGTGTCTTCGTCTGAGTCAATTAAGGACCTTGTCGACGTAGGCTTGATGATCGAGGACCTTTTAGCTGGTCACATGCCTCATCATGGGTAAGCTTTGCCTCGGGCAGACTAATACCAGAATAAGATACCACGCAATGGGAGTGGACAGATGGCGAGAGTAGCATGTACCCTCCGTGGCAAGAGGCTGGATGGTGGTGTATCTGTGCTCTCGGTTGGCATGAACCTGGTCTGGTCTTAAGAACCCCGGTGGCGAGTTGACATATGCAAGGTTTAAGTGCTACATTATGTCGTGTGATTGGAGATCCTCAGCTGAGTATTAATCGATTCGGATCGCCGTTACTTCTCGAACATGAAGACTTGGTCACTACCCTACATGTAGCATTCTAGTGAACAAGAAGGGTTGATAAAAAGATGGCTAGTATAGGCCAAGTGCTTGAACTAGGGTAGAAAGAACTCTAGACTCAGGTAATGACTTAACTTGCTAATAAAATTGGATTTTTAAGGATCCACTACTAGTAAGCATTTTTTGCAAACAGAGTCTTGACCTTTGATAAAGCCTTACCTTGACTCCCTCAAAACTAGCATATCCTTGAGAGTCTTTTATTTTGACGGGTAAGACTTGCAAAAGTACACTCCGTACTCAGGGTTTTCGAACCCATGTTGTTGTAGGTGAGGAAGTAGCAAATTTTTGTTGCTTTTGTTCCAAGGTGGTGCCAAAGGAAGAAAACCAGGACTGAAGCCTCGGGAGGAAGTGTCCTCCTCAAAAACTTTTTACTGTTATCGGGAGGGGTTTTTGCCTCCCAGGGTTGTAATAATATTACTCCAGCACTCTTATATTTTTACTGGTCTGTAATAATAACACTCTTTCTATACTTTAATATAAAATAAGTTGTTGTATTGCTCCCGCTCGTTCATTCCTCCGATGTGTTGTAATATCTGCGTGACGGGTGAAACGCTCTTGGGAAAGGAAAAGAATACAGATACCGAACATGTCAAGTGATCAGGTGCATCTACAGGATTGTCTGAGGTCCGTTGGACAAGGGCAACTGTAGGTGGGCCTAATGACTTGGGAGGTTCCATCACACAGAAAATAGAAAAATATTCCGAAAAATATGAAAATCTACCGAGAGCTTCTATAGGATATATTAAAATGTTTCAAACACATTTTGCACTTAGAAACACCATGCATCGGCATGGATGCAACAACCAAAGTGCCTCTAGGTCTCATTCCATAAGGTTTACACCAATATAAAATAAAGATAATCCTCCATTTTTAGGTAAAGAGAAGGAAAACAAAGAAATGAGAGAGTAACTCCTGAATTTGGTGGATATTAGAAAAGAAATTTTATGCCCCCAAATTCAGGGTGTTACAAATCTAACCCCCTTAGCAAAATCTCGCCCTCGAGATTCAAGGAAAGGCTAGCAAGAAAATGAGATTGGTTCATTGTTTTTTCATAGCTTCTTCTGACTCAACTTTGACTCTACCAACTTAACTTGCAGACTGGTTGCTTTGACCTTCAGATGCTTGAGACCGATTGATGCAATTCTTGAGGATCCCTTGGACCTATGGGTTAGGACCCACCATGCTTCTGTTGCGCCACTCTGACTTTGTTGGTTGAGGTTGAACACATTGTCTTCATTGGGGTTAGCGGCTAACCCCCTTAACAGGAGCATTGATATGCACTTGGTGAAGATGCTGTCGATTCTGATCTTGATTGATTAAGAGGAGGTGGAGGTTGCCAACTGCATAGATGTAAGAGGAAAGCATATAGGTAGAAAAGGTAAGCATAGATGGATTAAAGAGAGAAAAGGGAGAGCACCCAACTACCTAATCTATGGCACTCACCTAGTAAACTGATGCCATTGCGGACCAAGGGCCACAACACATCAACACTCATCATAAAGAAGCAAATTAGTCATCACACAAAGACAAATAGCACAAGCATACAACAACAAACATTTCGTTGATATATGTTCCTTTTAATTACATGGTGGTCTTTCTTGAAAAAGGAATAACTACTCTCTAAGGTTGTTGATAGTTGAGGAGAAGGAACAAGACGTGTAGGATAGGGGCATGAGCACAATAAAGGATGGGGTTAAAGCAAGCATTGTAAGCGACAAGGAAAGGGTAAGACCAAGGGCATAATGGGTAGGACACCACTCTCGAGTTGAGATGGAAAAGGGGAGATTCCAAAAATTAGACCTAAGGTAAGCATCAAGGCAAGATCTAGAGATTACAAAGGTAAGGGTGATATCAAACAAAAGCTAAGACTTGCAATGCGATAGAGGAAAAGGGAACGACCAAGAGCGGGATGGGTAAGATAACACTCTTGAACTGAAATGAGAGAGGAAGCTTTATAATGCAGGTACGAGATAAGCATCAAGGTAAATATCGAGGGGTGACAAGGGTTAAGGTGATAACGGACAAACACACAACAAAGGATGTATTTTTGACAAAACTTGCAAGGTGTCAAAGAAGGGGGAGCAGTCAATGATGAAATAGATGAGGCATTATCCTCGAACAGGGATGGAAAAGAGGAGGCTTCAAAGGGTAGGTTCAAGGTAAGCAGGAAGGCAAGGGCATAGATATCACGAGGGTTTTAAAGGTAATAATGGACAAGGATGTAGGAGAGGAGGTAAATAGGCATAAGACAAAGGATATAAGTATAATAAAGGATGGAGTTAATATAGGACCTACAACTGGAAAAGGAGAGGGTACGTCCAAGGGCCAGATAGGTAAATTGCCACTCTCAAATTGTGGTGGAAGAGAGGGGATTTTTAAAGAGTAGAAATAAAGATGAGTATCAAGGCAAGATCAATGGATGACAAGGTGAGGGTGATAACAAATAAAAACACAACAAGGGATGGAATTAACACAAAACTTGTAAGGCGACAAGAAGTGAAAATAAATCAACGGCAAGATAGGTAACTTGCAACTCCCAAACTAGGTTGAAAGAAAGGGGAGGCTTTTAAAGTATAAGTTCAAGGTGAGCATTTCGATAGAAGACCTCAATATCGCAAGGGTCAAAGGCAACAATAGACAAGGGTATGAGAGAAATGATGAAGGCATTGGAGAGCCAGTGGTATGAGTACAACAAAGAATGGAGTTGCGCCCAAGCTTACACACGGTAAAGAAGAGGATATAGCCAAGAGTGAGGTAAGTAAAACGCTGCTCTCAAATTGAGATAGGAGATTGGAGATTTTAGATAACAGACATAATGTAATCCAAGGTAGGATAGAGTGATGAGAAGGGTAAATGAAATAAAAAACAAAAGCACAACAAAGGATATTGCTGAAAACTCGTAGGTGACAAAGAAGAGGATATGACCAAGGGAAAGTAGGTAAAGTACAACGCTCAGATTGAGATGGAAAAGAGGATATTTTAAAGGCCGGTATAAGATAAACATCAAGGTAAGATATAGATGTGATAAGGATAAAGGTGATAATGATGAAAAGCATAATCCATGGATAGAGTTAAGGCAAGACTCGCAAAGTGATGAAGTGGAGAAAACAATCAAGGATAAGATAAGTGAGGTTCCGACAGAAGAGTTGAAGTAAAAATTCATTACCGAAGGAAATCACAAGGAATTAACGAGATCACCAAGGATGTGCAAAATAAAATGACCGCTCATGGATCATTAAGAAACAATGGTGGTCAAGGGCATGTTAACTGAAATGTCTTAAACTGACATTGGGGTATGAAGATAAGCATACATTAAAATATAAGAGTATGCAAGACTCCAATGATACGAGTATATTAAGACCAAGGGAATAGAAATTGCTGATAGATAATGACTTAACAACAGAATAGGAAGGGATCTCAAAAGACGGGAAGGTCATGAAAATATAAACTGGAATGTTTAAATAGGCAACAGAGTTTTCAAAGTTTAGTATTTGAATTAGGGATAAGGGTATGGAAGAATCCAAAAAGATGCAGCATGTCAATACCAATGGAATAGATAAGGAAAGAATCCCGAAAGACAAGAAAGTTATGGTCAGGGGGCACCTAAAAGATGTCACGAGCACAAGAGTAAGATTAGATATAATAGAATGAATAAGTAAAGCATAGAAAATAATAGAATAAAATACATTTAGCAAGGTGATATATATACAAAGCATAACATAGAATTGGTCGAGGTGACTAATATTTTGAAACCTCATCAAGGATGAGGTGAAGTAATAGTCAATAAGTCCTTAAAACGACCAATGCTACTCTAGGATAGCGGTCCTACAGTCAACAAGGCTTTTATACCACTTATGTCACACTCGGTTTTGGAAGGTAAATCAAATGCGAACCATGTACATGTTAGGATCAGAAATTCACGTACACAGTGATTACATAAATGACTCATCATAGCACAATGCTTCGAATAACAATAAAGAGTAAGTAATAATATTAAAGACTAGAGTCATTTACATAATACCAATCAAAGTGCACATAATAGAAACATAACCAACATAAATTAACCCACCACACAGCCGACTGGGGGAGGTCGCTAGCCTAATCCTCAAACTCATTGAAGCTCTAGAACTCCTAAAGATCTTCCTCAACACCTTCTTCTTCTTTACCTGAGCATAGGTTGCACCAATGCCAACCTGGTGTTTTGTGAAAGCAAAGGTGAGTACACGTCAACGTACTCAGCAAATGTCCCGTTTGGCTAAGGTGGACTAGCTTTATGTGGGGTTAGGGTCAAAGCAGTTGCTTTTAGTTCGTCAGGTATTTATTATTAGTAGATGCCAAGTTTTAGCAATAACCAACCCATGAATCATTTCCTCATCGAGGAACATCATTATCATCATCGTAACCAAAACCATCAATAGAAACATTGTATATCAGATCATCTGTATCTATAATTAAAGTGGATCCCAAGGCCGCTCATAACTGTGAGCACAGCTAATATATCAGTTTCTTTCCCCTACAAAGGTTGCACACTTTACCCACGAGCTGTGATTCCCTTTCTGCCCGAAGAGCGCTACTCCCCATGACCACTACCTAGGTGGCCTAGCAGGGTATCACTACATAGCCTTTACAAAGATTCCCCTGGAGTGCAGTTGCTTGTTAGGTTTTGCCAGTCATACAAACACAATACATCTCCCTAAGGTGGGTGACTAACAAAACCAAATCAAATAAACCTCGTCACCCACCCTTAGCAGAGCAAGCACTATGCCCCAGCCCCCATTGCTAGCCTTCCGACAAAGCCAACTACACCCCATGTTCATCTAATTAATCTTCTAATGGCGTCCCATTCCACCCTCATGGTTGTACTGTTATCTCGGGTGGTCTCTAAACGAACAGGTCATTACGAAGAGGTACTCAGGAAATAGCCTGAGTCCCCGAAAGTATCACAAGTTCATCATCATAATTGAGATAACATCATCTTATCATAAATGTTCTCATCGTGTTCGTTGACTAAAGTAGAGCAATAGCATGAAGTTTTCCATAATAACCTAAAAGGTAATCAAGGACAAGGTAAATACAAAGCTAGTCAATCCTTAGGTTTCAATTAAGTAATGCTGGGCAGTAAATTATAAGTAAGTAGGACATAATGGGTCAGAGGACACTTGCCTTCACCAAACAAATGCTCAGGGTCTTCAACTTTGTAGAACTCAAAGAACCTGACCACTTGGTCACCAAGGCTTGACCGTCGATGTTGGGGACCTTCCTCTTCTGAAGGTCCTCAAAAACATAGCTAACCATTTGTTTCTAGCGTGCTACTGAATACTATAGGAGCTTTGTTGTAAAGGTTCGTGATGGGAGTCTTCTTCTCCACCGAAGGTCCTTAAGACGAAAACATTGCCTAGAAACGACAACAATGAATAGTGAAGCTATAGCCGAAGAGCAACAACTTAGGCTTCAAGCGGCGGCAAAGATCAAGCATCATGCCGAGCCGAAGAGGAAAATACTAGTTAGTCCCTAGTGATTTATGTTACAATTATGAGTACATGTTAAGGTCATAAATGTATTTTTACCTAGGCTGCATCTCGTGCCTATAAATAGGTGAATAGTACCCCCATACTATTCACGCTGGATTATAACTGCTCTCGCATCTACACCTTCAATCAAGCCGAAGGTATCAATGTAATATACATTCAGTTAATGTTCATGTATATCTATAATGAAATAAATATACAAATGGATGAATGGATAACGTATATTGTCTTTATGGATTTCTATTCTCTTAAATCATGAAGGTGTGTCCTTCATGACCTTCGTCCGAAGATTATTATATTCGAAAGGAGATAATGCTTCGAAGGACGAAGGTCCTTAATCTTTAATAGTTGTGTTGTCTTGCTCTTTAATCATATCATTTGAGAACAAGTGACCAACATTGGTGCCCACCTCCAGTGAAATCAAATGACCACCTTCGACAACAGCTCGAGCAATCACCTTCGTCATGCCGCCGAAGAAGGCAATAGCGCTAGGGGCTGCCCTTGCACCGCAGGACATCAACCAAGAAGGGCTCCCTCTAAGAGAAGCCCGAAACTAGAAAAGGAAGGCCATCAGCCCAACACAACAAGAAGACGAGCTAGACCAAAAGATCAGACATCTAGAGGCCATCCACCAACAAGTAGAGAGAAAGAGAGAGAAAATGCTTTGGCTAGCAGAACTTCATAATATGATTGATAAAGTTGCCGAAAAGATGCGCCATATCACGTAAGACGAGAAAGGACGAAGGCCACAGTAGAGAGAGCTTCGTCAAGAAAGCCCAAGCTATGATGATGTATGGTGCGATGATTTCCATCATGGTAACTTTGTTGTTTATGATGCTTCTCCTGTAGTAGCAGAGTTGCAGGCTACCCCATGGCCACCATCCTACAAACCACCATAATTCCCCATGTATGACTGGCATTCCAACCTGAAGAAGTTCCTCATGAGCTACGAGGCGACCATATCATCATATCGTGGCAACACTACCGTCATAGCGAAGTCCTTTGTCATGGCACTCAGGAGTGTGGCTCAAACGTGGTATTCTTCCCTTCAGCCGGGAAGAATCACGTCATGGTAGAAGGTGTAGGACATGTTGGTAACCAGCTTCTAGGGTTTTCAGACGAAGCCAGTGACTGCTCAAGCTCTGTTCCAATGCACACATGATCATGAGGAATACTTGCAGGCATATGTCTGAAGGTTTCTGTGTCTCAGAGCTCAGGCGCCAATGGTGCCAAATGAGATTGTTATTGAAGCTATGATCAAGGGACTTCAACCAGGACCAACAGCAGAGTATTTCTCCAGGAAGCCCCCATAGACTCTGGAGAAGCTTCTACAGATGATGGACGAGTACATTAGAGCCGACAATGACTTTTGGCAGAAAAGGGAAGAAGCCTATAGATACTCTGAGATGACCAGCACAAATCTCAATCGTGAGGGACACAACAAAGGTCTTTTAGGCCACCAGCTCCAAGACGCAGAGGATGTGACGGAACCTCCCAAGTAATTAGGCCCACCTACAGTTGTCCTTGTCCAACGGACTTCAGACAACCCTGTAGGTGCCCCTGAATTACTTGACAAGTTCGGTATCTTTCCTTACCTTACCAGGAACGATTCACCCGTCTTGCAGACATTACAGAACATCGGAGATAAAGAATTGAGGAAGCGATTACATAATTCACATTTATTTAAAAGCAAGCTCAAGTTGTTTTATTACAGACCAGAACTAAGAGTGAGTGCTGAGTAGTAATATTATACAAACCAAGGGAGGCAAAAACTCCTCCCGAGAAGATTTAAGTAAAAGATCTATATGGAGGACCAAGTCCTCCCGCACTTCAGTCTTGTGTTTCTTCTTTGGGAACCACCTTGGCACAGAAGCAGCAGAAATCTGCTACTTCCTCACCTAAAAACAACGAAGGGATAAACCCTGAGTATGGAATTACTCAGCAAGACTTACCCGACTAAAAAAAGACTCTCAAGGGTATGCTGGCTTTTAGGGAGTCAAGGTAAGGCTTCTCAATACTCAAAGACTCTGTTTTGCAGAAATGCTTACTAAAGTGGATCCTTAAAAATCCAATTTTATTTGTCCAGTTAAGTTCAATTACCTGCAACAAGAGTTCTTTCTACCCTAGATCAATCGCTGGCCCTGCACTAGCCAATTTCTTAACAAATATCCATCATCTTTAGTGGAATGCTACGTGTAGGGTAGTGACCAAGTCTTCATAACCGCGAAGGTACGGCGATCCGAATCGATTATACTCAGCTGAGGATCTCCAATCACACGACATATGTAGCACCTAACCCTTGCATATGTCAACCCGCCACTGAGGTTCTTAAGACCGGATCAGGTTCACGCAAACTGAGAGCACAAATACACCACCGTCCGGCCTCTTGCCACGGAGGGTACACGCTACTCTCGCCACCGCTCCACACCCATTTCGTGTTATCTTATTCCGGCCTTAGTCTGCCCGAGGCAAGGCTTACCCATGACGAGGCATGTGACCAGTTAAAGGGTCCTCGATCAACAAGCCTACATCGACAAGGTCCTTAATCGACTCAGACGGAGACACTACACCGAGACTCCTTTCTCGTGCAAGTCACCCGCCCAGTCTCATCTTAATTATTTCAAACCCAAAGTTTGGTACCTGGCAGAGGTACATCTTTTCCAGATGTTGAATCCATCAAGGCCCTGATGGATCCACCATCAAATTTTATTTTCAAAAACATCCCACCCACTTTTGCCACATCATCTTTTTGTAAAAACAAAACATTTTGTTTTTCTAAAGCAAGGCTAAGCATCAAAATCTTTTGTAAAACAGGTGATCAAGGAAGGTAATCAAATTCAAGGAAGGTAATGCAGGAATTGTTTTAGCAATCAACTCCTATCACCTAATGCATCAATCAAGTGAGAAAGATTTTTAAAAACATCAAGGAAGGAGGCAAATGCACCGGCTTGCCTTTGTTAACAGGTGAGTCCTGCTCGGATCCACAAATATCGAAATAAAAGCAGTTGCCTGCTTGAGGATCTGAGGTTGGTGGAGTCCCCTCTTCAGTGACTTCTTCTTCTTCTTCGTGTTCTAACATAACCATATATATACATAAGAATGGATGCCATGGGATGCTCATGAGGATGCGAAGATAATATAAACTTATTATCTAAGTCTTGAGTACAACTTTCCTTCACGGTACTCCGAGAACCTAGGGTTTCCGGAGTCGGTAAAGGAGTTCACAGGGCAGGGGGGGTGGTTTGGGGTTTGGTGATCAAACAAGGTCCAAATCAATTCAAACCCTACCCAAGGCTTCTAGATATTGTTTTAAGTTTCCATAAAAAGTTTGGGCATTTTTGGACTTACCAATTATTTTCTAAAAATCCATAACTACTACTTTTAACTACTTTAAATGCCCTAAAATTTCTTATTTCCACTAAAAATCACAAAACTATTTTTATTAAATTCTAGGGAAAATAACAAGCCTAGGAAAATTGGTTTCACAATTTTATTATTTTTCTACTGTTTTCTATAATTGTTTTGGCTCTGGAGATAAAAGAAAAAGAAAAACAGATGAATAGTACTGGGCTGATTTCAGCCCAGTAGCCCAGCTCGGAGGGGGAAAGCGCTTGCACGCGCCGGCGCCCTGGCGGTTTTGCAGAACGGCCCCCGCGTTTTTGTCAAACAGCAAACGAGGTCATTCACTGTTTTAGTGCGTCGCTGACAGTTTACAGAAACGCCCCTGATGTTCTATTTCTTCACCCGACTCATCCTCGATGGCGTTCATGCCCCGCCGAGCTCCGGCGAGCATCAATACCGGCCGATTGAGGCGATGACCGGCGTCGGGACTAAGACTAACCCAAATTCGTGACCAGGGAAGCATTTTCCCCAAACTAATTGCATCTAAAACTAACTATGGAGCACTAGCCACGGTGACCGAGAACGTCGCGGATGGATGAAGGTGTTCCCGGTGAACTATGGCGACTTAGCTCAATCAAAGGGGTCAGGAAGTTTGAGAGGAGCTGAGGGATGCTAGAACAAGCAGCAGAGGGACTTGAGCTTACCTAAATCGAGCTGGCCACGGTGAGCTTGATTCACGGTGGCGGAAAGTGGATTTGGGGAGAAATCCAAATTCGAGTTCTCGGAGGCACGGTTGCTCACGATTACGGGGAGCTGGGTGGGTGACTATGCTACGCAGCTACGGGCGAGGTCAATTTATAGCGCTAGCGGGCGGTGGCCGCGAATTTTGAGCAGGACGTGCGGCGGCCGGAGATGAGGAAGAGAGCGGCGCGGTGAATACGTGTCTAGAGGCGTGGCGGTTACTCCGGTGAGCCACGGAGAGCGAGGGGGAGACACGGTGGTGCGGTGGAAAGTGAAAGCCACGCGGCGCATGGCCGGAAGACGGTGGTCGCCGGCGTGTTAATCCGCTCAGCCGCAAAGAGGGAGAGAGAGCCACAGTGATGTCACCGGAGTGACCTCCAGCTCACCGTCGGCGAGGGGTTTCTACCGCACGACGTTATCCACTCACCCAGAGCACGAATCCAACAGCAGTGGCGTGAATCACGGCGAAGGGTCACCAGCGTCGAGCTGTCCGCGCTGGCGTCCAATCTGTGCACTGTACCATCGAGGAACTTGTTCAGAGTGTCTGACAGACAATGTTTAAGCTTCTTTTTCTCTGATTTTCAAATGGCAACACACCCAGTGACCTATAGCAAAGTTGTAGTGCTATAATCCATCTACACTTCTACTATAGGGACTGAGCACATTTGATCACTAGATCATGGTTGGATTCATACTCCAAGTTGGCTCCATTACACTGAATCTCTGAATTTCAGACTGAATCAGTCTGACAGTCCATCTTTGCTTGGGTTTTTCTCCAAATTTCTCATAAGATCATGGCTTGAACCCTTAAACAAAGTTTCTCTCCTATGTTTGGTCTTCAACTTTGATGTGGTCACCTAACATGAATTCTCATTATTTTGAAAGCTACACAGCCCCAAAGTTGGGCCTATAACCCTGTTTTCAGACTTAGCATAGGAATCAAAATCAAGGTCCTTTTTGCAAATGAGTCCAAAACTTAGGGTTTAGCTTTCAAGTCCACATATTTGTGAATCAAATGACTTAGGATACTTATTTGCCTTGGTTTTTGCATTTTAGCCCAAAAGTGGACTAATTTTGCACATAGGTCCCTAGGGTTTGGTTTTAGGGTTTTCCAGGGTTCTATTTGAGATTTTTGGTATCCAGGGGTATAAATGAGACTCAACTTTGTTTTTGGGGACATTTATAACTTTTTCCCCTAAAGCCTTTAAGTTTTCTCATCTTGGGTTAAGTTTTACCCCTTTAATCCCTATTTAGGGTTAGGTTTCCTATCCAGGGTGCTACTTGCAAAAACACATAAACAATACAACTTGTTTGAAATTTTTGCCTAGTGAATGCACTCTAGGTGTGTCAAACATATGCAATGTCAATGCTTATGATGCCATGCTCAAGTTTTAGTCATAGTAACACCAGGGGTGTTACATCCTTCCCCCATAAAAGAATCTCGTCCCGAGATTTAAAATCCTAGGGTGAGTAATGGAAAAGGAAATGTGTCACATTTTTATTTCCTTATTTTTGGTACAAGGCAGGGGTGGTGTGGGGGTTCACTTCTTTATTGCAATAACTATATACACTTTACAAATTACATGAGGCTAGAAAGCCTGGGAAATTCTTATTCAAGAAGTCTTGAGTTTCCCACGTAGCCTCTTCCTCAGAATGCTGGTTCCATTGTACCTTGTAGAACTTGAGAGTCTTTCTCTGGGTAACCCTGTCCTTTTGATCCAGAACTCGAATAGGATGTTCCGAGTACGTTAAGTCTGGTTCCAGGACAACATCTGTCACTTCAATAGTTCGATCGGGAACCCGAAGACACTTTTTCAATTGTGACACATGGAACACATTATGCACAGCAGACAAGGTTTCGGGTAGTTGGAGTCGGTATGCCACTGGTCCACATTGCTCAAGTAACAGGAATGGACCAATGTACCTGGGTGCAAGCTTCCCTTTAACCCCAAAACGCGATACTCCTTTCATTGGTGAGACTTTCAGGTAAACATAGTCTCCTTCCAGGAAATATAAGGGCATTCGCCGTGTGTATGCATAACTCTTCTGACGAGCTTGTGCTTTCTTCATATTATGAATAATTTTCTGAACCTTATTCTCGGCTTCTTTCACCAGATCAGGTCTAAAGAAGCACCTTTCACCAGGTTCAGACCAATTTAGTGGAGTCCGACACCGTCGTCCATATAAAGCTTCAAAAGGTGCCATCCTAATACTTTCTTGATAACTATTATTGTATGAAAACCCTGCCAAAGGTAAACATTCATCCCATTTTGGTGAGAAATCCAGGACACATGCCCGCAGCATATCTTCAAGTATTTGGTTCACTCTCTCAGTTTGTCCACTGGTTTGAGGATGATAGGCCGAACTGTGGAGTAACTTAGTACCCAGGGATTTATGAAGTTCTTCCCAAAATTTAGATACAAATTGTGGTCCACGATCCGACACTATAGTCTTTGGAACCCCATGCAAACTGAGAATACGGGCGATGTACAACTCCCCATAGGTAATGACGTGATATTTTACCTTGACAGGGAGGAAGTGGGCGATCTTGGTAAATCGATCAATGATAACCCAAATAGAGCCATACCCTTTTGTGGTCCTGGGCAATCCCACAATGAAGTCCATGCTTATGTCCTCCGATTTCCCTGTTGGTATTGGTAATGACTGCAATGGACCGGCAGTTTTCATGTGTATGGCCTTGACACGTCTGCAACTGTCACACTTAGCCACATAGCGTGCAATTTCAATTTTCATCTTCGTCCACCAGTAGTGCTGTTTTAGATCATGATACATCTTAGTGCTTCCCGGATGAATAGAATAGCGACTAAGATGCGCTTCATCTAAGATTTGCTGGCGGAGTTCTTCATTCTTTGGCACTACTATGCGGTTTTTAAACCATATCACACCTTGATCGTCTTCCTTGAAACATTTGGCTGTTCCAGCCCTTATCTTCTCTCGTATGTGCTTCATACCTAGATTATCCTTTTGAGCATCAATTATCTTTTGCAGAATGATTGACTCAAGCTTCAGCTGATTTAGAGTCCCTTGCTGGATTATCCCCAGGTTTAACTTCTCCATTTCTTGACATAAGGTGTTCTCGGAGGTCTTTGCCATAAGACAGTGGCAGGAAGTCTTACGACTCAATGCATCTGCCACCACATTGGCCTTGCCTGGGTGATAATGGATCTCTAGTTCATAGTCTTTAAAGAGCTCAAGCCATCGTCTTTGCCTCATATTTAACTCTGACTGGGTAAAGATGTACTTCAAACTTTTATGATATGTATATATGTGACAGATATTTCCCAGCAGATAGTGACGCCATATTTTCAGGGCATGAACCACAGCAGCTAGCTCCAGATCATGAGTTGGATAATGCTCCTCATGTCGGCGCAACTGCCTTGAAGCATACGCAATTACTCGGCCTTCTTGCATCAGTACACAGCCGAGCCCACTGCCAGATGCATCACAATATACATCAAAAGGCTTAGTGATGTCCGGTTGAGCCAGTACCGGAGCAGTGGTTAATAATGTCTTCAATTGCTCAAAGGCTTCATTACACTTAGAAGACCAATTGAATTTAATATCATTCTTCAATAAACTTGTGATTGGCTTCACAAGCTTAGAAAAATCGGGTATGAATCTGCGATAATATCCAGCTAGTCCAAGAAAACTCCGGACTTGGTGAACAGTGGTTGGGGGTTTCCATTCCAGAATATCTTTGACCTTGCTAGGATCTACCGCAATTCCTTTAGCTGATAACACGTGCCCCAAAAATTGAATTTCCTCTAGCCAGAACGCGCACTTGCTGAACTTGGCATACAACTGATGTTCCCTCAGGCGCGTCAATACAATCCGTAGGTGCTGAGCATGCTCCTCTTCATTTTTAGAGTATATCAAAATATCATCTATGAAGACCACCACGAACTTGTCCAACTCGGGCATGAACACCGAGTTCATCAAATAGGTGAAGTGGGCAGGAGCATTTGTGAGCCCGAAAGACATTACCAAGTATTCAAACAATCCATACCGCGTAGTAAATGCGGTCTTCGGTATATCCTCGGGCCGAATACGGATTTGATGATAGCCCGACCTGAGATCAATTTTAGAAAATACCCTTGCCCCAGTCAATTGATCAAATAAGATGTCGATCCTTGGAAGAGGGTACTTATTCTTGATGGTGACCTCATTCAGGGGTCGATAATCCACGCACATCCGCAAGGTTTGATCCTTCTTTTTAACAAAAATGGCGGGGCAACCCCATGGGGACGAGCTTGGCCAGATGAATCCCTTATTCAGTAGATCTTGTAATTGAATCTTTAATTCCGCCAACTCATTAGGAGGCATACGGTACAATCTTCGGGAGATGGGAGTCGTACCGGGCTTTAGCTCAATTACGAATTCTACATCTCTTTCAGGGGGTAGTCCAGGCAAATCTTCCGGAAATACATCTGGAAACTCACATACTACCGGAATGTCTTTGATTTCCGGTACAATGGCTTCAAATATTCTACCAGAAGCTTTGGCTGGATTGGTTACGGGGAGAGACAAAAGAATTTCTTCTTGATTATAGCTCAACCTGACGGTTCTGAGTTCAGTGTTGAGGATTGCCTTGTGTTGGGTTAACCAATTCATACCCAAAATTACATCTATATCCTGACCTTTCAGAACAATCATGTTAGCAGGAAAGTTCCGTCCGGCCATTATTACTGGCATTTCATAGGCCACTTCTCTAGTAAAAATGTGTCCCCCAGGTGAATGAATTTTAAATCCCTCTCTTGATTCATGGCATGCAATGTGATGTTGCTCCACAAATTTCTTGCTAATGAAGGTATGCGAAGCACCAAAATCAAAAAGAATAATTGCAGGATGACTGGCCACGGGAAACGTACCCATCATCACCGGCTCTCCTTCCGGTGTAGTAGCCACTTGAGTGTAGTATACACGCCCCGTTTTCTTGGTATTTCTTCCCACAGCATTACCCTGGGGCTGAGGAGACTTCCCAGTTCCTTGCTGAGCATTGGATTGATTTTGCTTGGGGTATGGGCAGTCTTTGATAAAATGTCCTGATTTGCCGCAGTTGAAACACCCGGTTGAAGAGCTGGGCAAGGTAGGGAATCGAGTGCCTGGGGCACCCGGCTGATTTGGGGAAGTGGAGGTATTGTTGGGGCGGATAATAATGGGCTGTTTGAAAGGGAATGCTAGTGGGCGGGAAAAAGTACGGTTTTGGCTAGAAGGCCGGATGACGAACCGTTGCCTCTTCGCCTGGCCCTGATTAGGCCTCTCACCACTGAATCCCTTATTCTTCCCAGAACTTGCGTATTTTGCTTCCACAGATAAGGCTGTACTGACAGCCTTTCCATATGTGAGATCAATACATGTGGCCATCTTTCGCTGCAACCGGTCATTTAGACCTCTCATAAAACAGTTCTTTTTCTTCAAATCAGTATTCACCTGATCGATGGCATACTGCGACAGGTGATTAAACTTGTTAAGATACTGATTGATGGTGTCTCCTCCTTGTTTCAGCTTCATGAATTCCTCCTGTTTCATATGCAGCACCCCTTCCGGTATTTAGTGCTCACGGAAGGCTGCTTTAAATTTTTCCCAGGTGATTTGATGGTTGTCAGGTTGGATAGCCACAAAATTTCCCCACCAAGTACTGGCAGGGCCACGCAGTTGCTGTGCCGCGAAGAATGGCTTCTGCATTTCAGAACAACGAAGAAGACCAAACTTTTGTTCAATGACTCGTATCCACTCGTCAGCTTCTAGCGGGTCTTCTGCCTTGGTGAATAGAGGTGGTCGAGTTTCGGAGAAGTCCAGATAGGTGGTTTCACGGGGACCTTGCTGAAAACCTCTTCCTGCCTGCTGCTGGAACTGCTGTTGACTCGCCATTTCCCTAAGGAAGCGGGTATTGTCTGCGGTGGCATTCACCAAGGCGGCAATCGCCTCGGCTAGCGTGGGTGGAACCGGAGGTGGATTTGGGGTGACATCCCGACCCCCAGAAGTTCCGGCTGCGTCCTGTCCGCGAGTCCTGGTCGGCATCTGAGGCAAAAACATTTGAATAAACATAATATGCCAAAGAGACCTTCCATTTTACATTACTATAAAAAGTAATGATACAGACTCGATATTGCATAACAGGATACATTACCCATTATACAAAAGTTCAACCTATTATACAACCGTGCATTCTACAATACACTACTCTACTTCTATTACACCATTAGTCCTGCTTTCCGTTACTTTTGGCGGCCTCATCGTCAGGTGTGGGAGTCCAGACGTCAACCAACCTCAAAGAAGGAGGGGGTTCAAAAAGGTCTAACTCCCCACCCAACGCGCGTCCCGTAACGTGAGAGGGTCCGGCTTCCGCCTCAGTAGAGTGTACAGGCACACTAGGGTGTAATTGTGAGTATAGTATATGGACTTCCTCATGCAACGTATTGCAGTAGACCTGCAGGTCGTCGACAGTTGAGCTAAGTTCTTTAATTCGGGCCTGAGCCCTTGCTTCCTTAGCACATGCCAGCAAATGAGACTGTACTGCCTAGTCAAGTGCTAAGTCTCGATCAGCAAGCTGATCCTGCAGGTGACGGATGTCCCTTCTTAGTTCATTGATTCTATCTCCGTCTGCGACCCAAGCATTGGTCCTGTGTTGCAGCTCTTTTTGAAGTCGACTCACTCGGGCTTCAAGGTCTCCTATGGGGTCATTACTTCCGCTGCTGCTGTTTTCATGTCGAGGGGCTAGTTGATGCCGAGGTACTCCAATTGGTCCCGTTGACTTACGTGCCGTTAGCCTTGTGCGTGGCGGCATCTTTCTAAGGGGGAAAATTTATTAGCATAATTCTTAGCATGATGCATGAATAAGTACAGAATCAACCTTAGTCGATTCAACCCTCTATACATTGCACTCTTCCTATCTGGTCTTTAGAATAGACTCTTCAGAATACTTAGGTAAGAAGAGAAAAGAATTTTTAGGTAAGATTTTCGAAAATCCTTTTGAAGATGCCTCAGAATGTCTGCAAAGAAGGGCTACGCTCCGATACCAGCTGTGACGGAACCTCCCAAGTAATTAGGCCCACCTACAGTTGTCCTTGTCCAACGGACTTCAGACAACCCTGTAGGTGCCCCTGAATTACTTGACAAGTTCGGTATCTTTCCTTACCTTACCAGGAACGATTCACCCGTCTTGCAGACATTACAGAACATCGGAGATAAAGAATTGCGGAAGCGATTACATAATTCACATTTATTTAAATGCAAGCTCAAGTTGTTTTATTACAGACCAGAACTAAGAGTGAGTGCTGAGTAGTAATATTATACAAACTAAGGGAGGCAAAAACTCCTCCCAAGAAGATTTAAGTAAAAGATCTATATGGAGGACCAAGTCCTCCCGCACTTCAGTCTTGTGTTTCTTCTTTGGGAACCACCTTGGCACACAAGCAGTAGAAATCTGCTACTTCCTCACCTAGAAACAACGAAGGGATAAACCCTGAGTATGGAATTACTCAGCAAGACTTACCCGACTAAAGAAAAGACTCTCAAGGGTATGCTGGCTTTTAGGGAGTCAAGGTAAGGCTTCTCAATACTCAAAGACTCTGTTTTGCAGAAATGCTTACTAAAGTGGATCCTTAAAAATCCAATTTTATTTGTCCAGTTAAGTTCAATTACCTGCAACTAGAGTTCTTTCTACCCTAGATCAATCGCTGGCCCTGCACTAGCCAATTTCTTAACAAATATCCATCATCTTTAGTGGAATGCTACGTGTAGGGTAGTGACCAAGTCTTCATAACCGCGAAGGTACGGCGATCCGAATCGATTATACTCAGCTGAGGATCTCCAATCACACAACATATGTAGCACCTAACCCTTGCATATGTCAACCCGCCACTGAGGTTCTTAAGACCGGATCAGGTTCACGCAAACCGAGAGCACAGATACACCACCGTCCGGCCTCTTGCCACGGAGGGTACACGCTACTCTCGCCACCGCTCCACGCCCATTTCGTGTTATCTTATTCCGGCCTTAGTCTGCCCGAGGCAAGGCTTACCCATGACGAGGCATGTGACCAGTTAAAGGGTCCTCGATCAACAAGCCTACATCGACAAGGTCCTTAATCGACTCAGACGGAGACACTACACCGAGACTCCTTTCTCGTGCAAGTCACCCGCCCGGTCTCATCTTAATTATTTCAAACCCAAAGTTTGGTACCTGGCAGAGGTACATCTTTTCCAGATGTTGAATCCATCAAGGCCCTGATGGATCCACCATCAAATTTTATTTTCAAAAACATCACACCCACTTTTGCCACATCATCTTTTTGTAAAAACAAAACATTTTGTTTTTCTAAAGCAAGGCTAAGCATCAAAATCTTTTGTAAAACGGGTGATCATGGAAGGTAATCAAATTCAAGGAAGGTAATGCAGGAATTGTTTTAGCAATCAACTCCTATCACCTAATGCATCAATCAAGTGAGAAAGATTTTTAAAAACATCAAGGAAGGAGGCAAATGCACCGGGGCTTGCCTTTGTTAACAGGTCAGTCCTGCTCGGATCCACAAATATCGAAATAAAAGCAGTTGCCTGCTTGAGGATCTGAGGTTGGTGGAGTCCCCTCTTCAGTGACTTCTTCTTCTTCTTCGTGTTCTAACAAAACCATATATATACATAAGAATGGATGCCATGGGATGCTCATGAGGATGCGAAGATAATATAAACTTATTATCTAAGTTTTGAGTACAACTTTCCTTCACGGTACTCCGAGAACCTAGGGTTTCCGGAGTCGGTAAAGGAGTTCACAGGGCAGGGGGGTGGTTTGGAGTTTGGTGATCAAACAAGGTCCAAATCAATTCAAACCCTACCCAAGGCTTCTAGATATTGTTTTAAGTTTCCATAAAAAGTTTGGGCATTTTTGGACTTACCAATTATTTTCTAAAAATCCATAACTACTACTATTAACTACTTTAAATGCCCTAAAATTTCTTATTTCCACTAAAAATCACAAAACTATTTTTATTAAATTCTAGGGAAAATAACAAGCCTAGGAAAATTGGTTTCACAATTTTATTATTTTTCTACTGTTTTCTATAATTGTTTTGGCTCTGGAGATAAAAGAAAAAGAAAAACAAATGAATAGTACTGGGCTGATTTCAGCCCAGTAGCCCAGCTCGGAGGGGGAAAGCGCTTGCGCGCGCCCGCGCCCTGGCGGTTTTGCAGAACGGCCCTCGCGTTTTTGTCAAACAGCAAACGAGGTCATTCACTGTTTTAGTGCGTCGCTGACAGTTTACAGAAACGCCCCTGATGTTCTATTTCTTCACCCGACTCATCCTCGACGGCGTTCATGCCCCGCCGAGCTCCGGCGAGCATCAATACCGGCCGATTGAGGCGATGACCGGCATCGGGACTAAGACTAACCCAAATTCGTGACCAGGGAAGCATTTTCCCCAAACTAATTGCATCTAAAACTAACTATGGAGCACTAGCCACGGTGACCGAGAACGTCGCGGATGGATGAAGGTGTTCCCGGTGAACTATGGCGACTTAGCTCAATCAAAGGGGTCAGGGAGTTTGAGAGGAGCTGAGGGATGCTAGAACAAGCAGCAGAGGGACTTGAGCTTACCTAAATCGAGCTGGCCACGGTGAGCTTGATTCACGGTGGCGGAAAGTGGATTTGGGGAGAAATCCAAATTCGAGTTCTCGGAGGCACGGTTGCTCACGATTACGGGGAGCTGGGTGGGTGACTATGCTACGCAGCTACGGGCGAGGTCAATTTATAGCGCTAGCGGGCGGTGGCCGCGAATTTTGAGCAGGACGTGCGGCGGCCGGAGATGAGGAAGAGAGCGGCGCGGTGAATACGTGTCTAGAGGCGTGGCGGTTACTCCGGTGAGCCACGGAGAGCGAGGGGGAGACACGGTGGTGCGGTGGAAAGTGAAAGCCACGCGGCGCATGGCCGGAAGACGGTGGTCGCCGGCGTGTTAATCCGCTCAGCCGCAAAGAGGGAGAGAGAGCCACGGTGATGTCACCGGAGTGACCTCCAGCTCACCGTCGGCGAGGGGCTTCTACCGCACGACGTTATCCACTCACCCAGAGCACGAATCCAACAGCGGTGGCGTGAATCACGGCGAAGGGTCACCGGCATCGAGCTGTCCGCGCTGGCGTCTAATCTGTGCACTGTACCATCGAGGAACTTGTTCAGAGTGTCTGACAGACAATGTTTAAGCTTCTTTTTCTCTGATTTTCAAATGGCAACACACCCAGTGACCTATAGCATAGTTGTAGTGCTATAATCCATCTACACTTCGACTATAGGGACTGAGCACATTTGATCACTAGATCATGGTTGGATTCATACTCCAAGTTGGCTCCATTACACTGAATCTCTGAATTTCAGACTGAATCAGTCTGACAGTCCATCTTTGCTTGGGTTTTTCTATAAATTTCTCATAAGATCATGGCTTGAACCCTTAAACAAAGTTGCTCTCCTATGTTTGTTCTTCAACTTTGATGTGGTCACCTAACATGAATTCTCATTATTTTGAAAGCTACACAGCCCCAAAGTTGGGCCTATAACCCTGTTTTCAGACTTAGCATAGGAATCAAAATCAAGGTCCTTTTTGCAAATGAGTCCAAAACTTAGGGTTTAGCTTTCAAGTCCACATATTTGTGAATCAAATGACTTAGGATACTTATTTGCCTTGGTTTTTGCATTTTAGCCCAAAAGTGGACTAATTTTGCACATAGGTCCCTAGGGTTTGGTTTTAGGGTTTTCCAGGGTTCTATTTGAGATTTTTGGTATCCAGGGGTATAAATGTGACTCAACTTTGTTTTTGGGAACATTTAAAACTTTTTCCCCTAAAGCCTTTAAGTTTTCTCATCTTGGGTTAAGTTTTACCCCTTTAATCCCTATTTAGGGTTAGGTTTCCTATCCAGGGTGCTACTTGCAAAAACACTTAAACAATACAACTTGCTTGAAATTTTTGCCTAGTGAATGCACTCTAGGTGTGTCAAACATATGCAATGTCAATGCTTATGATGCCATGCTCAAGTTTTAGTCATAGTAACACCAGGGTGTTACAGAGGAGGTAGAAGCTTTATTGGAAGATTCAGCTCCCAACCAAGAAGGTTGTTCTACCTATTCTATGGGGAAGATAAGGGGCATACAACAAGGACATGCCATGTCTCGATTCATAAGCAAAAGGAAATAGCTGAAGCCGAAGCACGGCAGAATCAGTCGAAGCAGGTCCTGCACACTGCTTCGTGCTATTCCCCATACATCCCCGAGTATGTGGGCAACCAACAACCCACAATATCAGTTGCTTCGGCAAGACACTCACAAGTTGCATGGGCCCCGCTACCTCCACCACCACTCATGGCTCCAACCTCATCTCACAATCAATAGTAGAAGGGCACCGCCAGGTACAACAACAACATGATGCACGCGAAGAGCCTGAAGCTCGAATAGTCAACAACATTGTACCAGAGTCGAGATACATTTACTGAAGCAGTAGAGGGGCTCAATCAACAAACTTTCATTCACACCCATTGTCATTTTTATTTCTCTTGCTTTTATGTTTTACCCCAAAGACAATATAAGAAGGTACAACCTTTGGCCTATTGTAATAAATCTGGGGTTACACCATTGAGTGTAACAGAAAAAGTCACGAAGCTCCAAAGTGATTCCTACGGGGATGCAGAGCTAAAATACCACCTATGTAAAAGGTGAAGAAGCTCCAAAGTCGTTCCTAAGGGGATGCAGAGCTTAGCTCCAAAGTCGTTCCTACGGGGATGCAGAGCTAAAATGCCACCAAAGTAAAAGGTGAAGAGACTCCAAAGTCATCCTAAGGGAATGCAGAGTCTTACTTTTATGAAGCATTTGTGCATTAACATCAGTTGCATCATATCATCATATCATACTGCATAGCATTGCATCATTCATCATCTTGCATCATACGAAACAGTGGAAAAAGAAGGGAAATTGCTCCTTCAAACATAATGGCTAACCCATGAGGTTAAGTCTATCTTCGACAAAGAGTTATGAAAGGATGTATCAACAATGCAAGATCTATACCTTTGTTAGTGGTATTCTTATACAAGATTTATTCCTTCAACAATGGTACTCTTATGCAAATGTCTATGGCAAAACCTTCGAGTCCAATAAGCCGCTTTGGCAGAAAGGAGGATTTTTCTTTATGAAGCGTGAAAAGAAGGGAAGGTGTTTTTTCGCCCGTGGCTCAAAAACGGTATGTACGAAGGTTTCACGCTCCATAAAGAAATATATTACATTATTAAATACATATAGTTGGTAATTGTTTCTTACATAATGAAACTGCATACAAGAATTTTACAATTGATTCAATGAACAAGGTCTAAACATCCTCTTTTAGAACTTTATCAGCAGCTTCGTTCAGAAGCCTATTCACAGCTTCATCAATAGCTTCGTTAGCTATTTTGATTACATCAAGAGCCTCTTTCAGAGCTGGATCAGCCTCAGGATCATACGGCTCTAGAGGGGGAGAAAGTTCGGCTGCATCATAGTACAAGTGTTTGTTAGTTACAAAGCTAAAACAATTTATGAAGCTAAGTCACGACAAAAATGCCTATAAGTATTTCACACTCTGTAGCTTCTTCAGCCTGCCTCGCTTCTTCCAAAGTAGTATGAGACTCCTTATTTTCTTTTCTAATAGCTTTGTATGCTATCTCTCGGCCACCTTTCAACCAGAATTTGGAATAAAATTTTCCGCTCCGTGCAGTGGCTTTAGCTGAAGGGTTCTTAATATCGCTAGCTGAGACCGAGAATTCTAGCTGAGTTACAGCCTTTGCATGCTCGCAGCTAGCTTTCTCAAGGAGCGAGATGGCTCCTCGGGCGCCAGCGACGGCACAAAAATCTCTTCTATCACTAAGAATTTCATCGAAAGCTTCGGCTTCGCCACTAATCCACCGGATAACCCCGTCAGGATCACCACAGATAAAGTTATGCTCTGAAGAGAATGCACCAACTTTAGCAAAACTATTTTTCAAATTATTACAACATTCCATAGAAACTTTGTAGCACTCCTCTTTGGCCTCACGAAGCTCTGATCCTCGACATTTCTCTGAACTCTTAATTGTTCTGTATCGGATATCTTGCGTTTTATTTGTTCGACATTAAAATTTTTAGTCATTTCATTGAGCTTCTTCTCCAATCCTTGCACTTTAGATTTGTGCAATCCCACCTGAATAGATAGCGCATATTCTAAATCAGCAATACATTTCGCATCTTTCTCTTTTTTCTTTTCAAACTCCTTCATTTTTTGTTCTGCTTCGGAAAGGCTAGACAGTCTAGCTTCGTTAGACTTTAATCTCTCGACTAAGGAGAGTAGAATTTTGTCCTTCTCGAGGGCTTCATTCCAAAGCGTTATGACTTCCGAACATAGGTTCCCAAAAGCTATCTGAGTGCTTTCGTCTTCTACATCCTTCTGGGCTTTCAAAGCTTTGCTAAGTATAAGACCTGACAAACAAAAGATAAACAAAATAGTAATAAGTATCATCACAAATCATTTTCCAAAAATTTGCCTAACAAAAATCAGTACATGCTGAAATAAAAATATACAAACCTTCAAGCTGTTATAAGCGAGGCTGTCTGCAACTTGGTCCTTCGTCGTTGCAGATAGACCAAGTTCAAGCTTCGGATATCCCATGTTGTCCATCATTTATCGACAAACATTTATCTCTTTGTTGTCTGGTAGATAGTAAAGGAAGTCATCTTCGTCATCTCCTACATAAATTAGGGACCCTCGAGGGTATTTCAGGTCCTTCGCATAATGTTGCGCTTCGGCGATTTTGTCACACCCGGATTTAAGGAGCAAATCCGGGTGCATCTCATATGTGCGCCAAGGAAGAACAACACACATAATAACAGAGTGGATAGAGATAAATGTCATAAATATCATAAATGTACTTATTACATAGCGGAAGTCTTACAAAAATAAATGATAAAATAAAACGAACTAATTATTATTCACTGGCGCCACAAAGCTGATTGGGAGACGCCACCTAGATCAAGTCGAATGCCTCAGTGTTAGGCATTCGACTTGATCTAACTCAGATAGTCAATACCAGGAGGGGTGGTGGAATCGATTTACCTCCCAGATGACATACTCGGAGGATATTTAGACAACCCCAGCCACAACCAGCAGAGATGAATCCTCCTAATCCTCCACCAGGCGGAGTTGACCCACTGGTTGCAGCTCAGATGAGGATGATGCAACAAATGGCGGACACTATGGCGGATATGCAGGCTCAGATGCAGCAAGAACGCCAGGAGATGCGTCAAGAAAGAGAAGAGATACGCCAGGAGTTGCGCCAGGAGCGAGAAGAGATACGCCAGGAGAGAAGAGCGCAACAGCAGCTGCAGCAGTAATTTCAACAACAACAGCAACAACAGCAACAACAACAAGTACCATTGCCTCCACCACCACCACCAGTTCCACCTCGTGATAAGCACCGGGAATTTATGAGCCATAAGCCACCGACCTTCGCCAGTTCGCCAGATCCACTTGATGCAGATGATTGGTTGAAGTCAATTGAGAAGATGCTCAACATCACCCAATGATCAGACCGGGAGAAAGTTCTTTATGCCTCTGATCGTCTGACAGGTCCTGCTGCCGACTGGTGGGATTCTTATACTGCTGCCCATGATGCTGCTGATACTATTACTTGGGCAGAGTTCAGTACACAGTTCAGAAACTACCATGAACTTTTCAGTATTAACCTCTGAAGCTTTAGTAGAAGCAGGTGTTGGAACCTTCGAAT
This sequence comes from Zea luxurians, assembly GCA_029449295.1. Classification (NCBI taxonomy): domain Eukaryota; kingdom Viridiplantae; phylum Streptophyta; class Magnoliopsida; order Poales; family Poaceae; genus Zea; species Zea luxurians. Next base: position 21,649,139 of record JAOPSE010000033.1, on the reverse strand, counting down.
ATTTCAAAACAGCATCCAAAACACTGGCCATTCTCCTTTTCCTAGGAGTCATTGTTGTAGCAATTGTTAACTTCGGCAACCCCGCCGTGGTTAGGAGAGTCAGCAGTTTCGGATGCTCTTCTGCCTTTAAACTCTTTGTTCATGTCTCTTCTACCAGACTGACACTGGCTTCGACTGTCACAGTAGGAATTGTCTCCGGAGCCAAGGGGATGGCTTCGGCGTGTCCAGCAATCTCCATCTTCTCTGTATCAAGCACTGCAGTTGTCCTTTCTAAAGAATGTGGCTTCAGCCTATGAGTCAAAACCTTAGCTCTCTTAGGCACGGTGGAAGAAGATGAAGTTGTCATTTTTCTTTTCGACCCTTGTTTTCGGACAGAAAAGCAGTAATTAGGATAAAAAAATCGGACCACATCAAAAACTCTGTTCAGTCTCCTCTTGCCCGCGAGCGTCGAAGGTAGTGGTCATGGCTTCGTCCTCTGCCTTCATATAAGCTCCCAATAGCTCGTCGCTGGTAGCCTCAACAGCCTCAAGCCAGTAATCATTCGACTCGTCAAATTGGCTTCTATAGCGATAGGTGTATCTTAAATAAACCAAACCACCTTCGCTGGAGCCGGCAGCAGTCTCCTTCGGCATCTCCCAGTCATTAACAAGCGGCCACACCTTATAAGCAATATGCTCTTGAACTAAATCCCTGGTGCCAATGTAAGTACACACCATGTTGAAGGCCATCAAACATGCTTGCACTTCATTTCCACTCATGATCGATGGCCTCCTGATCCTGAAGCGTGACCATATAGGGCGCTGGATTATACCCCTCACATCTTCCCTCTTATTCAGGTCATTCTTGACGTAAAACCATTGCTTCATCCAAGAGCCTAGCCATTTCTTTCGAAACGTTGGCATAGGACACCTCACATCAGAACGGTGCACAAAGCTGTAACATCCGAAGTTGTTATGATACTGCTCCCTCCCAATTGTCTTCGTCTCGTAGGATAATTCATGAATGTTGCAGAAGCAATTGGTATTTGGCTCCAGCCCTTGGCTTCTCAAAGCCCAAATAAAAACTCCAACTTTAATTAAAGCTTTGGGAGTAAGCTGGTGAAGGTATATCTCAAATGTCTTTAGCACTTCGACCAGCATGTTGTGCAAGGGAAAACAAAGTCTAGCTTTCATAAAACTTTTAAAAACTACCACTTCATCTACTTCAGAAAGAGGAATAGTGCTTTCTCCTCCAGCCCTCACTATGGATATATCATGAAAATATCTGCCCTTCATCGCTTCAATTTGCCCTTGCTTTACAGTGGATTTCCCAAAAACAACATGGCTTGGTCACCATGGTCGATCTTCAACATCTTCATTCTCTCTTTCAACATCAAAACTCTCGCTATCGCTGGAATCCCCAGATTGCCCAACTAACATTTCATCAGTGATTTTCTCAATGTTGGTTCTTTCCATGGCTTCGTAGAAACCAGAGAGTGTGGGATCCACGCTTTTCTTACCTTTGGCCATTTCGGTGATGATCACAACAGAAAGCGAAAGCTCAAAAACAATTGCGTTCATAGAAGAAGAATGCTAAAACAATAATCACAACACAAAAGCTAGATAGCACAAAAAATATTATCATTGCAAGCCCTTGTATATATACACAAAGCACCACTAAGCGGTGGGACCCATGATACAGAATGATTCCCTATTCTAGCGAAGGGAAGGTGTTTTTTTCGGACCTTCGGCTAAAGGCCTTCGTTCATTTTGCAGTCTAAATTCGTTACAAAGAAACAAACTAATACTATGAGGGGCTATAGTTGGGGACCTTCCTCTTCCGAAGGTCCTCAAAAACACAGGTAATCATTTGTTTCTAGCGTGCTACTGAATACTACAGGAGCTTCGTTGTAAAGGTTTGTGATGGGAGTCTTCTTCTCTGCCGTAGGTCCTTAATATGAAGACAATGCATGGAAACGACAACGATGAATACCGAAGCTGTAGTCGAAGAGCAACAACTTCGGCTTAAAGCGACGACGAAGATCAAGCATGATGTCGAGCCAAAGAGGAAAAGACTAGTTAGTACCTAGTGATTTATGTTACAATTATGAGTACATGTTAAGGTCATAAATGTATTTTTATCTGGGCTTCATCCCGTGCCTATAAATAGGTGAACAATACCCTAGTACTGTTCATGCTGGATTGTAATTGCTCTCACGTCTACACCTTCAATCAAGCCGAAGGTATCAATGTAATATACATTTAGTTTATGTTCATGTATATCTATGATGAAATAAATATACAAATAGATGAATGGATAGCATATATTGTCTCTATGGATTTCTATTCTCTTAAATCATGAAGGTGTGTTCTTCATGACCTTTGTTCGAAGTTTATTATATCCAAAAGGAGATAATGCTTTGAAGGACGAAGGTCCTTAATCTTTAACAATTGTGTTGCCTTGCTCTTTAATCAAAGCATTTGAGAACAAGTGACCAACAGTCGATTCCTTGAAGCTCGGAAACGAATCGTGATCTAATCGCAACGCGAAGCGAAGACGAACAGGCACAAATAAACAAACATATATATATATATATATATATATATATATATATATATATATATATATATATATATGCATAAGAACATTACACCATTCAAAGAAAAACATAACAAACATGCAAAATAGAGCTCGTTAATATGGTCACGCGATGAAAAGAAACACGATAGTCGAAGCTACAATCGAGAAGTTTTCACGTTTACGATAAACAAGTACTAGTTAAATTATTTGATTCGATGTAATTATATTAATTGACATTTATGAAATATAAATTAAAACTACTTAGTTTTGACTAACTTACTGTTTTAATTGTGGATGATTAAATAAATCACTAATTAACTGACATGAGTGACTATAAGCGAACGATGTAATCTTGCTCACAGATAACGCACGATACGCGTGAACGACGCGCGGCAAGGCGTGCGACACACGCGAAAGGCGTGCGACAACGCGTGCGACACTCGCGAACGACAAGCGACGACGCGTGGGCCGACACGATATGCGAAAACTAATAAATAAATAGCATGATTAATCTAAATAATTATTAATAAATAATATTTTAGTTAACGTTAATCATGTTGATGTCTAATTATAAATGCACAATCGAATTCCTAAATTAGCTTTTAAAATTGAAACGACGTCCTAGTAGCCATCGGTCAAACAAGCATTTAAATAAATAAAATAAATTATGCAAAAGTAGGGAAAAATACTTCTAACATGTAGATAATTTTAGTACGAACCTAACGCAACTTGAATGGATTGAATCGGGTTTAAAACACAAAAGTTATCACTGTTTTAAATTAGACTAAATTCCTACGTACGGTTTCAAAATCTGACAGGGGCATTTTTGCAAATTAGTCATCTTCTTCCTCACCTCTTTTTCTCTCACACAGGAACTTCCATGGGGGCTTGGGGAGGGAGCGCACGTAGGGGGGAGAGCTCGGCCGCTGCTAGGCCACGCGCGCAGGGGACGGTCATGCGCCAGGGGAAGCCAGGCCGCACCGAGCCAGTTGGTCGGTCGGCCGACCAACGTCACCACAAGCGGCCGCCGCTACGGGGAAGGGCTGAACGAGGGGGACGAAGGGGACGGGGCGCCACCACCAGGGAAGAATAGGGAAGGGAGAGGGAGCCCCTGCACAGACAGGAAAAGGAAGAAACGATGAAACCCTAGGTGCAACAATGCAGGTTTCTCACCGGGAAGAAGACCCTCGCTGGAGCCGAGGAGGAAACCATCGATTGACGGAGATTCGGAGGTCCGATCGATGAATCGGACACACTGCGATGAAGCCCTCGACGAGACGAATGCAGTAGTACTCTCGGATTCCACAGACAATGCACGGATTGGGAGTAATTGCTAGCCAGAGTTGTCGCTAGAGTTGGAACCGTCCCGAACTTCGGCGAGCAATTCCGAGAGCTGGGAGTTGAATTTGAGGGAACTGTTTCATGCTCTGGAACATGCTCGATGAGGAGAAGCCGAGCATATACATACATACATGTATATATATATCTAGGGTTCGTACGAGATGAAAATTCGGGTCAAATTCGGATTTTACTATTTATAAAATTCAGAAAAGCCTAGAAATCCATATTTTGTTCTCAAAATATTGTAGATGCTTCCAAAAATTCCAGAAAAAATCCTAGAACAACACATATAATGACAAAGTGTATAGAGATAAATGTCAAAAATATAATAAATGTCATTACTACATAGTGGAAGTCTTACAAAAATAAATGATAAATATAAAGCGAACTAAACGTCCATCCTTGGTGCCATAAAGCTCACTGGAAGACGCCACCTAGATCAACTCGTACTCCTCGTTGTACGGCCCCTCCTTGACCACCTGTTCTTCTCCTATGGGGGGTTTATATATCGCAAGTGTGAGCTCAAAAAAAGATCATAGCTCAATAAGTTGTGGGGAATAATGTGCATGAACTCACCAAAGGTGGGGAGCTCATATGAAGTGTAAGGCTGATCAATAAATAAGGGAAAAAGCTGAGCATTGCTCTTAATAAGTTGGTCAAGTTTTATTAGCAGTTACTAAATATAAGTAGATACCAAACCATAGTAATAGTAGATAAAAATTAATAATAAATCTCAATGCGATGCAAATGACAAATTGAATTTAATTCCTTAATTTAATCATGACCGCGAGCACGGCTAGTATACCAGATTTACACTCTACATAGGTTGTACCTTGTATCCACAATTTCGTGTATCCCATCTAGCCAGGGTTAGCTAGACCCTTAGACACTACCGAGGTGAATGGCTAGGGATCCACTACGAGGACTTTATAAAGTTCCACTAGCTTCAGAAAACCCGCTATAGTTTCTAGGAAGAGCAATGCAGGAATCCCCCATCTGACCACCATCGTAGCAAAATCAACCCGATAACCTCCCTACACGCCTACTCCCCTACTGCCCTTACCCCTTTTGGGTAAGGTTGTCCTCCACTAGCTTTCCTAGTTAGTCAGCCAAGGGTGTCCCATTCCACCCTTGTGGTGGCACGTGTTTCTCAAGTTAAGCTCGATGTTCCAATTAACATAGTTGTCTTATCACGAACAGAAATAGAATAGTAATAAAAAATTAACATGTGTAATAGTTATCTCAACACCCAAAACCATATATAGCAATAGCAAAGACTACTCAAAAGTTCAGGGGTAAACAAGGTGAAAAGATAACCAGACTAGGGTGACCTCTTGGGTCCCATCAAAATTAAGCCTATGCATGACAAAATGATTTGAGAGAACATTATTGGGTTAATAACAATGGTCAAGGGCACAACTTGCCTTCAACGAGCTCCTACTTAGCAACTTCTACCTGCTGAACACCCGGATCCTTGGCCACTGGCTCTTCTACTTGCCACAATACGAACAAACATGGTACAATGATAAATTAACATCACACCAAACATAAATACAGAATGCATAATAATAATTTACATGTCGTAGCAATATTGTAGGAAAAAGAATCACTAAATTCGGAGTTACAGATTTCGAGATATGATTTTCCGAAGGTTTTATGTGTTTGGTACAAAATTAATTGAGTGATCAATTCTAATGTGGCTTTCATGTTAAAACAATGGAACTAAGTGATAAACAATATTATTACAAAATTATAGGAATTGGAATGGATCAATTTGGACCTAATATGAATTTTCTAGGAATTAAACAAGCTCTAGTAATTATTTTTACATTAAAAATCAATTTCTATTTCATTTTCCTTGATTTTCTATTCCCCTGGACTACGCGCAAGATTCCTGAGCAAGGCAGGGGCCTCTGCGCAAGAACTCCTAGACTCAGAGCACTATATGCAGTACTGCGAGTTGATTTCCATCTTCAGCGGGGGCTCTTTAACAAAATTTCCTGGCCGAAGGGGGTACTGGGGCAATCTGGTCATTAGTTCACGATTGGACAGTCACGATTAAATCAGTGAGTTTATGAATCAATGTGTGTTTCTAGCCATCCAATCCTAAGTGGGTGGTTCAGATCATTCTGCAAGGACGACGAAACAGTACGCTCTATGGATCATCAGATCGCAGATTAGCGGTCAACATCAACCGCATCCTTGTAAGCGATTCGGGCCGTCTATCACTAGATCAAAGCCTAGAACCGACTACGCCTAATTGTTACACAGAGTTCTAATCTCAGTCGTCCCCATACTGATCGACGGCCAGACACTGCCTAACAGTCCCTGCTTACTACGGCAGCGCCACCGCTGTCACACCCGGTTCTTGGGGCAAAACCGAATGCATAGCATATATGGGCCACAATCCATTTCCCACACATATGTTGACGTCTCAAGTGTAATATATCAAAAGACAATGCAATAAAGGCGTAAAGAGAGTAGAGTACTTTATTACATCATCTGAACCATTATATCTTTAATAAGTATCAACATCAAAGTAGGACGGAATTAAATATGGGCACTCTTGCACAGGAAGGTGACTGGCGCATCGTTAGACTTAAAACTCATCATCGTCATCAGCGAAGTCTCCAGCATCACCCTCTGATCAAAATATTAGAAAGGGTGAGCTCACTTATGGTTGGGGCTCAGCAAGTGGGGGAAATTTTAATGCAAGTTAACAAGGTAGGCTATGGATAAGCGGTAAGCATTTTAGTTGGTCAATATTTTATTAGCAACACCTGTCTTACTAATAAGTGTGTATCCCAAGTATCCCAATTAATCAAAGATATAAGAATATATCAAAAGCACTTAAGTGAAATCACTTAAGCAAACCATTGGTAGATCATCAGATCTCGATTTATTGTCCATCTTTAAGTTCAATTATCATGTGAGGGTCCAGGTTGCTCTTAACCGTGAGCACGACAGACATATCAGTTTTACACTCTGCAGAGGTGGTACAACTTTACCCACAATCCATGTATCCCATCTAGCCTGGGTTGATCAGAACGTAAACACTGTCGAGGTGAATGGCTAGGGATCCATTATGAGGCTTTCACAAAATATCCTTAGTACAAAGCCACCAGCTAAGGTTTCCACGTCAGTATTGATGGCCCTCTGGGTGAGGTAACTTAGCCAAGACTACCACCCCATGTTAACATGAGCTGCCACCTAACCACTGCCACACCCTCTTGCCCATTTTTTAGGTAGGGTTGCTAAGCACTAAGTCTATAGAGCTAATTACCAAAGCCAGAGCCATGATAGCACTCGTGGTTGCAATGTTATCCTGGGTGGTCACTCCATGTTCCATTTAACACAAAATGTTCTTGTTTAACCATCGGGTTAACAACATAATAAAACTTCATTTCCGAAACATAGTATCATTAAAAGAGTGACATCATATTCATCAAGTTGAGCAATAGCAAAAATTTCTAAGCAAAGCATTTATCCCAGGGTAATTCAAGGAATAGGGTTGGTAATTCTAGGAAATCCTTAATTAGGCAAATCCCATCAAATTATGCAATATCTCCAAAAAGTAAACATTATTATATGTGTTGGGGTCGTGCTTCGGTGCGCCGAAGGTCTCACATGAAGAAGCAGCTTCGGCTGAAGTCGTCTCCAAGAGATGGCCGAAGGTTCCTTTTCATGGAGCTTCGGCGTTTTAAACCGACATAGAGATAGAATGACCTTTTTATTCATATAGGTCTGAGTCAATGTTGTAAACATTTGTAAGGGGCATAATTGTAATTTGTCACGGGCTGCGACCTGTGCCTATAAATAGATGAACAGTACCTCTGTACTGTTCACGCGAACCTGTCATTTGCCTTCACATCACACTTGCATTTTTGCCTTCCTCAAGACCGAAGGTACATCTGTCATTTATATTCATTTGTATTAATAAAAATGGAAATGATTCTATGTTAATATTTGAATGTCCATTTTATACCTCATGATTTATACGAATGTTTCATCCCATGTTGTTATGTTTACGAAGGTGCGTCCTTCGTAACCTTCGTCCAAAGTTCCTTATGTCCCGAAGGGATGTAATGAAGTGGAGGACGAAGGACCTTAATATTTAACATTTTCTGTGTTGCCTTGTTCTTAACTCTTAGCATTTGAGAACAAGCCCCCAACATTGGCGCCCACCTCCGGTGAACTCACTTCCACTTTTCTGAGCTGATGGCTTCGTTCAACAATCAAGCTGGAGCTGCTTCGGCTTCGAAGCTGGTGCTTCCGATAACAGGCGGTTCTTGCTCAGAGCCGGCTAACAAGAAGCAGAAGAAGGAGGCTCAGAGAAGGGTGCAGCATGTTGGAGTGCAGGGACCTTTCATCAAGTCAAAATGGTCTCATATTCCAATTACCTTCTCTCAGGAAGACCTTCAGCTTAAGGATTATCCTCACAATGATGCTATGGTTATTTCTTGCGTGATCAAAGGATTTTTGGTCCACAATGTCCTAGTTGATACAGGCAGTGCAGCGGACATTATATTTGCTAAAGCCTTCAGACAAATGCAAGAGCCCGAAGACAAGATTCATGATGCTACGCACCCTCTTTGTGGCTTCGGAGGGCGGCAGATTGTGGCACTTGGGAAGATTACCATGCCGGTAACCTTCGGATTTGTCAACAACACAAGGACTGAGCAAATTGTGTTTGATATTGTTGACATGGAGTATCCTTACAATGCTATCATTGGTCGTGGAACTCTTAATGCTTTCGAAGCAATTCTTCACCCAGCTTATCTCTGCATGAAGATACCTTCGGACCAAGGACCTATTGCTATTCATGGAAGCCAGGAAGCTGCTAGAAGGGCCGAAGGAAACTGGACTGACTCTAAGGCAATCCATAACATAGATGGAGCTGAAGCTTGTGAACAGTACAAATTCAGGAGGGAGAAGGCAGCTTCAGCAGACCAGCCGAAGCCCATGTTATTATGTGAAGACATAGCAGAGCAGAAGGTGCTGTTGGGCTCGCAACTATCTGAAGACCAGGAGAAAACCTTGATAAGGTTTTTATTCAACAACAAGGATGTTTTTGCATGGTCAGCCAATGATCTTTGTGGAGTGAATCGGGATGTTATTGAACATTCGCTCAATGTTGATCCATCCTTCAGACCCCGAAAGCAGAGGCTTCGGAAAATGTCTGATGATAAGGCCGAAGGGGCTCGAAATGAAGTAAAAAGACTCCTCAGTGCAGGAGTTATCAGAGAAGTGAAGTACCCAGAGTGGCTAGCTAACACTGTTATGGTGAAGAAGGCCAATGGCAAGTGGAGAATGTGTATTGATTTCACAGATCTCAACAAGGCTTGTCCGAAGGATGAATTTCCGCTGCCAAGGATAGATTCTTTAGTTGATGCAGCAGCTTCTTCGGAGCTCATGAGTCTCCTGGACTGCTACTCAGGCTATCATCAAATCTGGATGAAGAAGGAAGATGAGCCGAAGACTAGCTTCATAACTCCAAGTGGTACATATTGCTATCTTCGGATGCCTGAGGGGCTCAAGAATGCTGGAGGGAGTTTCAGCAGAATGACTGCGAAGGTTCTCCAATCTCAGATAGGCAGAAATGTGTTGACCTATGTTGATGACATTATCGTAAAGAGCACGAAGCAAGAAAATCATATTGCTGATTTGCAGGAGACCTTCGCCAGCTTCAGACAGGCTGGTCTGAAGCTGAATCCAGAAAAATGTGTCTTCGGAGTGAAGAAGGGCAAATTTCTTGGATGTCTGGTTTCAACGAAGGGAATCGAAGCTAACCCAAATAAAATCGAAGCTATACTTCGGATGGAGCCACCAACCACAAGAAAGGGGGCCCAAAGATTGACAGGAAGGCTGGCATCTCTCAACAGATTTATATCTAGATCAGCAGAAAGAAACTTACCATTCTTCGAGGTGCTGAAGTCAGCTGAAGTCTTTCAATGGGGCCCAAGTCAACAAAAAGCCTTCGAAGAGCTGAAGCAATATTTAATAGATCTCACAACATTAACTCCACCAACGCCAGGGGCTCCTCTGCTGTTGTATGTGGCAGCTTCGCACTCAGCGGTAAGTGCGGCGCTTGTTCAGGAAAAGTTTGATGGACAAGCCAAGAAGCAGGTCCCAGTATATTTTGTGTCTGAGGTCCTCAGTGTCTCAAAGAAAAATTATACAGAGCTGGAGAAGGTGTTGTATGCCGTTTTAATGGCATCCAGGAAGCTTCGGCATTACTTTCAGGCATTCAACATTATTGTTCCTTCTTCGCAGCCGTTGAAGGACATCATGAGGAATAGAGAAGCTACCGGGCGTATTGGAAAATGGGCTGCGGAACTTAATGAATTTTACATTGATTATGTGCATAGATCCTCAATTCAGTCTCAAGCATTGGCAGATTTCATTGCCGACTGGACGCCAGGGGCTCAGGACGAAGAAGCGAATAAAGATGCCGAAGCATGGACAGTGTTTTGTGATGGCTCTTGGGGAACCTTCGGAGCAGGTGCAGCTGCTGTGTTGGTCTCTCCGTCCAAGGTTAAAACTTGTTATGCAGCAAGACTTGACTTCAGCTGCACAAATAATATCGCTGAGTACGAAGCTTTGCTCCTGGGTCTTCGGAAACTAAAGGCAATGGGGATCAGAAGGGCAATTCTTAAAACTGATTCCCAGGTTGTTTCGGGTCATATTGATAAAAGTTGCAAGGCTAAGGACCCGAAGCTTGAAAAATACCTAGACACGGTCCGAAGGATCGAAGCTTCCTTCGAAGGATTTTCTGTTAAGAATATCCCTCGAGGACAAAATGAGCATGCTGATTTATTAGCCAAGTCTGCAGCACAGGGGCTGCCGCTACCTTCGGACGTGTTCTTCGAAACAATAAAGGCACCTTCAGTGGAGCTACTTGAAAGAGCAGTCCTTAACATTTCTCCTGTCTACAGTGAAGATTGGAGAACAGAAATAATCTCTTACCTTCAGGGAAACTTTCTATCAGATGACGAAGCTTATAATAAGAGGATAGAGGCAAGAGCTCGTCCCTATGTCATGATAGAAGGGGAGTTATACAAGCATGGAGTTTGTGCCCCGCTGCTCAAGTGCTTGTCTAGGGCCGAAGGTATAGAGTTGATGAAGGAGATACATGCAGGCCTGTGCGGATCCCACATTGGATCCAGGCCGCTACTTGGAAAAGTGTTCCGCCAAGGATTTTATTGGCCGAAGGCAGCTTCGGATGCAGCGGAGTTAGTCCAAAAGTGCGAAGGTTGTCAAAAATGTGCAAGAGATCAAAAACAACCTTCGTCATTAACACAGCTGATACAACCCATCTGGCCATTGCAAAGGTGGGGCCTTGACTTGTTGGGTCCATTGCCACCGGCCCAAGGGAACCTAAAATATGTTATAGTAGCTGTGGAGTATTTTTCCAAGTGGATTGAGGCGAAACCATTAGCCACAATAACTTCGGCCACTGTCCAAAAATTTTTCTGGCAGAGCATTGTCTGTCGCTTCGGAGTGCCGAAGGCTATCACTGTAGATAATGGAACACAGTTCGACTCCGAAGATTTCAGAAATTTCTGTGATCAAATTGGCACGAAGATCCACTTTGCATCAGTAAGGCATCCGGAGTCGAATGGGCTTGTTGAAAGGGCCAACGGCATCATAATGACAGGAATAATGAAGCTAATTTTTAATCAACCAAGGGGAAAATGGCCAGATCAGTTGACCAAAGTGGTGTGGAGCCACAATACAACAACATCAAGGTCTACAGGCTTTACCCCGTTCAAGTTATTATTTGGTGACGAAGCAATAACTCCAGAAGAAGCTAAAGCTGGATCAATAAGAGTGGTAGCTTCGGCAGAATCAGGTGCCGAAGATACTTCTCTTGTGGAAAAAGATGCCTTAGAAGGGATCAGGCTTCAGGCTGTGGAAAATATCAACAAATACCAGGCTGAAACAATCAAATGGCGAGATAGAAAAGTCCGGCTAAAAAATATTGAGCCAGGACACTTGGTGCTTCGGAGAGTGGCCAACCCGGATACAGTGGGCAAGTTGCAACTGAAATGGGAAGGGCCTTTCTTAGTAGCATCTTCGTCAAGGCCTGGTTCGTACAGACTGAAGGACATGGATGGCAATGAAATTCCAAGATCTTGGAATGCCGATGAGCTTCGGCGGTTCTATGTATAACTTGATGTAATTTTATCTTTTCTTTTCTTTTTTATGGCACCCTTTTCCTTTCTAAAGGGGGAGAAAGGTTTTTAATGGGGCCATCATATGTAATTTTCCTTTTTAGTTTTATAAGAGCAAAATCCCCCAAAAGATGTAAATGTAAAAGCTGAGAGCGCACCATCGAGTGCCGAAACTGAAAAAGAGAAAAAAGCTCCGAAGACGTCCCTAAGGGGATGCAGAGTTTACAGCGAAAAGTCAACGCTGATTCCGCCGAAAGTAAACGGCGAAGAGGCTCCGAAGACGTTCCCAAGGGAATGCAGAGCTTATACCGTCTAAGTAAAAGACGAAGAAGCTCCAAAGTCGTCCCTAAGGGGATGCAGAGCTTACAGCGAAAAGTCAACGCTGATACTGCCTAAGTAAAAGGCGAAGAGGCTCCAAAGTCGTTCCTAAGGGAATGCAGAGCTAATGTGTGGTTGTTTCTAAGTAATGGCTGGCAATGTGGCTTCGGACGTATGCTTCGGATATTCATTCGTGCATTACATTACATCATAACATTTGCATGCATAAGCATTCATTCATAGCATTTGTGTTCCCAAGTGGATGCTTCGGCAAAAAGCTTCGGAGAAGTGCCTTTTTATGATTTGTTACGGTATGTTGTGTACAAAAGAGAAAAATTTCGTTGCTCGGCAAGAAGAAGAATTGTTTTTATGCTTCGTTGTGTACGAAAAGAAGGGAAGGTGTTTTTTCGCCTTCGGCTCAAAATACTGATTTCGTCCACATCAAAGCACCTCAATCGAAAGGTAAGAATATATTACAAGGTATGTACAAAGTTCCTTGAAGAACAGTCTAATTGTATTTACAAGAATTGTTACAAAAATATCCTGAGTTTTTTTTACAGTACACTTCTACTAATCTTCATTAAGTTTCAGCTTCGGCGACAGCTTCGGCGACATAACTTAGGCATCATCTTCACCTTCGTCATCCTACATAAATTAAGAGATTATGAGTAAAAATCAAGAGCAAAGGAAAAGGTAACTCCAAAATATCATTTCTTACCGGTTCAAGATGACTTCGGGCTTCATCTCCAGCCTTCTCCCGCCCGCCTTTTGTCCATATCATTTTTATAAATCTATTGGAGATACTTCGGGCGAGGTCAGGCATATCATCCAGGATTGATGGAGATAAGGTGAAGTTGGGCCTATTGACAATTTTTCCATGTTCGCAGCCGGCCTTCAGAAATGCAGCAGCGGTACCCCGAGAAGCTACCCAGGCACAGAAGTCGCCGTGCCCGGCTATAACTTCGTCAAGCTCTTCGATTTCAGCTTCAATATGATCGAAGGTCTGGGGTAAATTTTCTGCTGAAGGGTTAAATTTCCCGCTGCTGGCTCCAACAGAGTAAAATATCTTCTTTAATCGTCCAATGCAATTATTGCCAAAGTTCAAGCATTTGTCTTGAAGGCTTGTTAATGTTTTCTTTAATTCTGAGCTGGTCTGGACTTCGGCTTGAAGCTTCGAATTCAGTTCTAGCTTCTCTTGATCGAATTGTTTTGATTGATTGATAAGCTTCGAATTCAACTCTAATAATTTAGCCTCAGTCTCAGCCAGTAAGCCTTCGGCCGATTGGAGCTCGAAGTCCTTCTTTTCAATGATGGCAGATTGCTCTTTTATTTTGCTTTCTAAGTCTTCAATTATAGCTTCCTGCTTTTTGTCCTCCAAGTCTTGTTGCATCTTCAGAGCTTTGCTCAGTAGCATGCTCTGTACAAAAACAACTTATGTTAGTAATATTTTCATTGTTAACAGCAATAAAAACCAGAGAAAAGGTTGTTTACCCTGAAGTTAGAATAAAATAAGCTGCCGACGATATGTTGTCGTCGGTAGCGGCTGATGTCTGACTCTAGCTTCGGAAAACCGATACTTTTTGATAGAGTACCGATTACCTTAGCTCCAGTCTGGTCTCGAATGCAGCCTAGCTTTTCATCATCTACACCTCCAAATAGGAGGGCACCTGACTTGTAGCCGCAAGATTTGGCATAATCTTTAAGTTCTTCTATTTCGTCCTTCGTCAGTTTTTGCCCAATTAAATTCTGAAAGGTGTAGGCTTCGTCATCCGAAGTATCTTCGGCTATTTCTTTTCCTTTTTCAGGCACTATGGCCATGGATTTTTCAGTAGCAACACCAGCTTCTTCTGCATCTATGTTTTCCAAAATTTTGTTAATATCCTCAATGGTTGATTCTAAATTAACATCTTCGGCTGTAGTGGCTTCGGTAGCCGCGAGCTCCGAAGGTGCGACTTCGACGTTTTTGGTACCTTCGGCAGCTGCTGTTTTTTGAACTGACGCTCTTGGCGGTGTCTTATCGATAACTTCAGTTACCGCAATGATTCTTTGCCGTTTGGGTTTGCTTATCTTCGTCTGATCCGGCTCGCCCACCTTTTGAAAAAGCTTCGTCAGTTGGAGCCCTAATGGACTTAGCTTCGTGGGCATGGGTTCAGTCATTACCTTTAAAATTTCTTCCACGTCGCTGGTAGAAGGCGGTGTGGGGGTCCTCTCTTCTTCGGATATTTTCCGTTTCGGAGTTGATATTTTCCTTTTCTTCGGAATTTTCTTCTCTGCTGCTGGTTGCTCTTCATCCTTGGTCAGAATTTCGGCCACTCTTTTTCTTTTGTGGCCCTCGGCACCCTTGTTCAACTGCTCATAGTCCGGGTACTCGAAGCCCAGGGCATCGAATACTCGGTTCAGCCTTCGCTTCGGTCGGGCGCCGAAGGCTGCTGTCATTAATTGATCCTCTTTTTTGGAGTAATTCCCCAAGATTTCATTGCACATTGTCTCAACTGTGTCTAACCACTCTTTGCAGGGTTTCTTAAAGTACTTCTTGAATTTAAAATGATAGGGCAGACGGACCAGCTCCCCCTTCTTCTTTTCTCCCTTCAGCTTCGGCATTTCCCACTCTTTTAAAGTAGGGAAAACTCTGAATGCCAAAAATTCCTGAACTAGATCCCTGGTGCCAATATGTTTTGAAATGATTTCAAATTCACCCAGAGCAGCCCAGGTAGGACCCTTTAAATCGCCGATGCGGCAGCGTGGCCTCGTCTCTCCGAAGATTAATTCCAGAGGGCTTTGTACCAATTTTTCTCTGTCTTCGTCAACTTTTACATAAAACCATTCAGATTTCCAGCCTGCTGGCCATTTGCTTCGGTAGCTGATGACAGGACATTTCGTTGTCTTCCGGTAGGCAAAATTATAGCAACCGAAATTATCATGTAGCCCATCTTTTCTGGCCTTTGTTTGGTAGTGTAATTCGTGAACTCGGCAGAAGCTGTCAGCAAACGGTTCCACGGCCTGGCTCCGAAGGGCCCAGATATAAACATTAAGCCTAACGATGGCGTTAGGAGTCAATTGATGAAAATAGATACCAAACCTCCTCAATATCTCTGCAATAATATTGTGCAGAGGAAATCTCAGCCCAGCCTTTAAAAAGCTTTTGAAGATAACAATCTCATCCTTCCCTAGCTTCGGGGTGGTTTCTTCTCCCCCGAAGCGGAGTAGCTTCTTCTGATCTTCATTGAAATAACCTGCTTTCACCATCTTCGAAAGATCAGCTTTTGAAACAGTTGATTTCCCAAAATCCAGGTGACTGGGCTTGCTGGGCGTAGCAATGTGGTAGTCATCTTCGGAGTCAGTTCCATCAATGTTTTCTTCTTCTTCTTTGACTGTTGTCGGGTTTGCTTCGGCAGCAGGCCTTTCTTCCGCAGTCACTAGACCGGAACGCTGCATCGCTTCGGAGATGGGCATAGTGTCCGAACCTTCGGCTTCGTCTCCCTCACGTGCAACTTTGGCAGTAGATCGCACTCGTGCCATGTGATTCTGAGTTTGGGGAAGTCAGAAACTTTTTTCTTTTTTCTTTTCTCCGAAGCTCTCCTTTCTGACGAAGCAAGCGTCGAAACGGACCTTCGTTCGAATCTGAGAGTCAAGCTTCGGCTATGGTGGAAAATTTTGGCAGCAAAACAGTGCAAATAGCAATGAATGCTGTGGTAACTTCACACCTACCCGCTTGTTTATATAGTACTGCAGGTAAGAAGGCGAAGCGGCAAGATTTTTACACCAGACGGGCGGTCACTTGTACTCGCTGAGCAGTGGACCGCAAAGATCAAACAGTAACTCTGCAAGGTGGGCCTGGCACGTGCTCGGAAGCCGGATCGTTTCTCCGCAACGAGCTCAGGGAAGGTGTTTTTTGGACCTTCGGCTTCCCGAAGCTGAAGAGGCTCTTTTTTCACGGGTCAAGCTCGTTACGAAAAACGATCTAGCACCGCGAAAGGGGCTACTGTTGGGGTCGTGCTTCGGTGCGCCGAAGGTCTCACATGAAGAAGCAGCTTCGGCTGAAGTCGTCTCCAAGAGATGGCCGAAGGTTCCTTTTCATGGAGCTTCGGCGTTTTAAACCGACATAGAGATAGAATGACCTTTTTATTCATATAGGTCTGAGTCAATGTTGTAAACATTTGTAAGGGGCATAATTGTAATTTGTCACGGGCTGCGACCTGTGCCTATAAATAGATGAACAGTACCTCTGTACTGTTCACGCGAACCTGTCATTTGCCTTCACATCACACTTGCATTTTTGCCTTCCTCAAGACCGAAGGTACATCTGTCATTTATATTCATTTGTATTAATAAAAATGGAAATGATTCTATGTTAATATTTGAATGTCCATTTTATACCTCATGATTTATACGAATGTTTCATCCCATGTTGTTATGTTTACGAAGGTGCGTCCTTCGTAACCTTCGTCCAAAGTTCCTTATGTCCCGAAGGGATGTAATGAAGTGGAGGACGAAGGACCTTAATATTTAACATTTTCTGTGTTGCCTTGTTCTTAACTCTTAGCATTTGAGAACAAGCCCCCAACAATATGCATTACTTGGGTACAAATAGAATATGCAGAGGGAGAATCCATTTGCCTTGCTCGAAAGTGTCATGTGGGCCATCCTCGAATGAGTTTGGTTCATCTACCTCAAAGTCAACTTCTAGCATCGATTTGTGTATCATACATACAAAAAGAATACGTACGCCAAATAAATAAACATACACCAGTACAGGGGTAATCATTCACCATTACATACACATTCTTACATCGCACTTATTATACTCATAAATATGTCTTAAAGCGTAAATACTTTTTAATCATTATGACTATTACCACGAGTCACTATTGGTGAAAATATGAGTCAATGCTTATGACACTAATTTTATCTAGTATAATATATATAAACATGTATTAACAAACTTTATGGAATTTTCTTTGTTACTAATAATAGACTTTTGAGTTTTATCCCTTTTCTTTCTAAATAAAAATGATACGTATAGCTAAAAATTGTTTATTTATAATTCTTCTAACATTAATATTCCAAGAATTAATGTAAATTACTAATTGGACTTTTAATAACATAATCATGGTTATTATGACATAAACAAGTATTTTCCTAATTCTAAGTAAGTAAGTGCTATACTTATGAATACATTTATTCTGACTAGTAAAATCTATTTTCATCTGACCGAAAATACTTGGCATATTATTTCTTCTACTTTCTTATATTAATCAAATTATACTTATGCCAATAGTAACAAATATTGTTCCATGTGCTAGAGCGAAGTTAATTGTAAACGTTTCTAGTATGAAAATTACCGAGTTAGTGAATAGTAACATTTTTCATTTTTAAAATATAAAATCATACACCTGTGCAAAATATTGTTGCGGGGTTTGTCTATGACTACACATATACATCGAAATATCTTTTCGATAGTTCCTAAACTAAAAATCTCAGAATTAGTTTTACACAAAACCAGGGGCTAAAATGTAAAATGTGCTTCTTCTACCTTGAGCTAGTCCTCACGAGCGGGAATGGGGGATCGACGGGGAAGGGAGTTTGGTCGGGCAGGGAAGCAGGGGCTTGGCCGAGTGGCTGGGAACGACGGCGTTGGGAGCGAACGGTCCGGCTGGGGCGCAGACGGTGAGCGCGGACGACGGAGCTCCGGCGACGACGAACGGTGGCATGGGCGCGTCTACGACGAGCTTGGGTGGAGAGAGCATGAGAGTGAGAGGGAAAGCTTGGGGAGGGAGAGAGGAGCTCGGGCCAGTCCTATTTATAGAGAGCGGAGGAGAGGGAGAGAGGGAGTAACGGCACCGGCGGCTTCAAACTCCATTAATGGCGGCTTCAATGGGGGAGAGAACGTGGGGGAGTGGGGGAGAGGAGAGGTCGTGGTGGTTTCCGGCTCGGGGGAGGCGAGCGGGTGCGGCACGGACACCGAGGGAGCGGGGTCGGGCGCGGTCGGCTGGGGCGCGGGTGCGCGTGGCCAGGCGGCGGCGCGGGTGGGAGAAGAAAGGGGCCCTGACGGGTGGGCCCCACTCGTCAGTGAGAAAGAGGGAGGAGGGAATAGGGGAGGCGGGTAGGCCCTTAGTGGGCCGGTTTGGCCGGCTAGGGTTAGTTTTTTTTTTTCTTTTTTTCTTTTTCTTTTCTTATTTAAAAATATAAGTAAATATAATTTTAAATAATTCAAAAATCATAATAATTATACCAAAATTATTTATAACTAAAATATTTATTTTTGGACCAATATTTCTATATTAATTAATTGGATTTTCAATATTGAAGAAATTCTATTAAACATCCAAAAATTGAATATGAGCAAACAAAATTATTCTTAATGCAAATAAAAATCAAACATTTGAATGGAAACTTCATTACCATATTTACCATTAATAAACTAAATGCATTATTTTTAGTTGATGGTTTTTATAGTGTTACAAACCTACACCCCTTAAAAGAATCTCGTCCTCGAGATTAAGGAACTTCTGAGAATAACTGGGGGAATTCTGCTCTGAGTTCATCTTCTCTTTCCCAAGTGGCCTCATCTTCCAAATGATGACTCCACTGAACTTTACACATGTTGATAACTTTACTCCGAGTAATTCTGCGAGATGTTTCCAAAATTCTGATAGGGTACTCCGAATAAGTCAAATCCTCCTTAACATTGAGTTCTTCCATAGCTAATTGTTCTTCCAGTGCTCTTAAGCATTTCTTAAGTTGTGACACATGAAATACGTCATGCACATCCGACAAACTATCGGGTAGCTCTAACTGGTACGGTACTTTACCTTTTCTTTCCAAAATCTTGAACGGGCCAATGTAGCGAGGAGATAGTTTACCCTTAACCTTAAATCTTTTCATGCCTCTCATCGGTGAAACTTTAAGGTATACAAAGTCTCCTACTTTGAATATCTACTCTCTTCTTCTATTGTCAGCATAGCTTTTCTGTCTCGACTGTGCTGTCTTTAAATTCTCTCTGATAATCTGTACTTTCTTTTCTACTTCTTGAAGAATTTCTGGACCAAATACTTGACTTTCTCTGGTCTGATTCCAATGAAGTGGTGTTCTACACTTTCGTCCATAAAGTGCTTCAAATGGTGCCATTTTTAGACTTGCCTGGTAACTATTGTTGTATGAGAATTCTGCATAAGGCAAACTTTTATCCCAACTTCTACCATGCTTTAGAGAGCAGGCTCTTAGCATATCTTCCAACACTTGGTTTGTTCTTTCCGTTTGTCCATCCATTTGCGGATGATAAGATGAACTAAAATTTAGTTTGGTATCCATAGACTCATGTAGTCTTTTGTAACGCCCCAAATTTGAGAGTTGAATTTTTTTCTTTCTCCAGCACTCCCCACATTCGGGCGTTACCTTTCCTCTTTCGTTTTCTTCTCGCTACGCCTTGTTCTTTTTCTAAAGTTCTAGCGAGAATTAGGTCGATACCTTGTGTAAGTAAACCCTAGAAATATTTTCTTTCGTTGTTGCATCATGCCGGACCATGATTTTCTTGCTTGTGGTTGAGTGATTTGTGAAAAGTACTTTGGAGTGGAGTTTAGAGCTAAATAGGAAATGGAAAAAAGGAAAATCCTTTCCCCTCTCCCCCCCCACGTGCGGCCCAGCCGTGGCCTCAGGCCCAGCTCGCCCCCCTCCTCGCCTTGGGCTGGCTCGGCGGCCCAGCCACGGGCCCAGCTCGCCCCCCGCCCCCACGCGCGCCGTGCGCGTGGCGGTTAGAAACACTGCCGCCTTCTCCCTATGGGCCCCCCCGTCAGCCGCCCCTTTCCCCAAACCCCTCTCTCTCTCCCCGTGCCCCCCTGGCGCGCGTCTCCCCCCGCCCGACCTCGCTCTCGCTCCGGTGCCGCCCTCACCCCTCGCGGTAAGCCCCTCCCCCTCCCCTCTCCTCCTCCCCTTCCTTCCCTTATCCGGTCATGGCGCCGTCCGGCCCAGCCCCGGCGCCCCTCGGCGCGGCCGGCCTTGGCGCTACCCAGCCCTAGCGCCCCTGCTCGGCGCAGTGGCGCACCCGCGCGGCCTCGCCCGCGGTGCGGCTTCCCCTCCCCACTCGGCCTTGCCCGCCCTTGCTCGGTGCAGTGGCGCGCCCGCGCGGCCCCGCCCACGGCACGGCTTTCCCCTCCCCACTTGACCTCGCTCCCGGCCCCAACACGGCGGTGGCGCGCCCGCTCGGCCTCGCCCGCCCCTGGTCGCAGCGTGTTTGCCTCGCCCCGGCGCGGTCTAGCCTCGCCCCCCCCCCCCGGCCGCGGTGCGGCTCCTCTCCGCCCACTCGGTCCCCTGTGTGGCGTGGCTCCTCCCGACCCGTCTCGACGCGCGTCTCGGCCCCCTGCCCTCGGCTCGGCGCGGCCTTGGCATGGCGGTGGCATGCCGGCACGGCGCGCGCATCCCGCCCTGCCCAGGTGCAGCCCCGCCCCAGCTCGCCTCGGCGTGGCCCTCTCGGCCCGGCGGTTGGCCACTGTGCGCGGCCGCGCGCCCTCTGCCCGTCCAGCTCGCAGCCGTGGCGTGCTGGCGCAGCGTGCCCGCGGCTATGGCGCGCTCGGCCCCGGCGCGGCCCCGCTGCCTGCTCGCGGCGCGTCAGCGCATCGCGTGCACGGCTCGGCCCCGGCGTGTGTGCGGCTCATTTGCGGCGCATCAACGTAGCCTTGCGCGTGCAGTGCTTGGGCGCGGCTCGTCGTGCCCTCGGCGCGACGCATAGCGTCCTGTCGCGGGTGACGTGCTCGTCTACCCCTAGACGTGCCCGTCTACCCCTCCCCCCATGTATTTTATCCGCGTTGATCACGTTATTTATATTAATGAAATGGAAAGTCAACTCAGAAATTGATTACGTTAATTACCTCACGTAGTTAATCATCGACTTAGTTTAATGACGACCAATTGGAAATAGTTATAACTCTTTTAGTGCATGTGATTAATACTTGTTAGCATAACTAGGTGGAACTAGATGGTGTAATGATTAATTATACACCTACCCGTAACATGCTTCGATTATAGCTTTGGCCACTGCGAGACCTTCCTTCTTCTCTTTCCAGCAATTGCGAATGCAAAATCGTATGTCATATCTTATGCATATTCAGTTTATCTGCTCTCTTGTATGGTGTACTATTTATTTCCTAATTCAAATGGATGGATGTATCTTTGCACCCGCATAGATAATGGTCTGGTTGAGGAGTCTGAAGAACTCGCAGGAGAAGCCCCTGAGCAGCAGCTGGTTGGTGGAGGCAAGTGTCCCTTGACCCACTTATGTCCTATACATTCCTTAATTCACTTTCCGCATTTACACAATTTATACTATAGGATTGACTAGCTTTTGTTATCCATGTCCTTGCTTACCTATTTGTGTTGGATTATTATGGTTTAGCATTATGCAAGTGCTTAACATTAATCAATGAACATGATGAGATTTATCTATGATACGTTGTTTTCCTTCTTATTTATAATGATATACTTGTGGCATTTAAGGGGACTCGAGCGGTTTCTCGAGTGCCTCTCCGTAAGGACCTTGTGACGGAACCTCCCAAGTAATTAGGCCCACCTACAGTTGTCCTTGTCCAACGGACTTCAGACAACCCTGTAGGTGCCCCTGAATTACTTGACAAGTTCGGTATCTTTCCTTACCTTACCAGGAACGATTTACCCGTCTTGCAGACATTACAGAACATCGGAGGTAAAGAATTGCGAAAGCGATTACATAATTCACATTTATTTAAAAGCAAGCTCAAGTTGTTTTATTACAGACCAAAACTAAGAGCGAGTGCTGAGTAGTAATATTATACAAACCAAGGGAGGCAAAAACTCCTCCCGAGAAGATTTAAGTAAAAGATCTATATGGAGGACCAAGTCCTCCCGCACTTCAGTCCTGTGTTTCTTCTTTGGGAACCACCTTGGCACAGAAGCAGCAGAAATCTGCTACTTCCTCACCTAAAAACAACGAAGGGATAAACCCTGAGTATGGAATTACTCAGCAAGACTTACCCGACTAAAGAAAAGACTCTCAAGGGTATGCTGGCTTTTAGGGAGGCAAGGTAAGGCTTCTCAATACTCAAAGACTCTATTTTGCATAAATGCTTACTAAAGTGGATCCTTAAAAATCCAATTTTATTTGTCCAGTTAAGTTCAATTACCTGCATCTAGAGTTCTTTCTACCCTAGTTCAATCGCTGGTCCTGCACTAGCCAATTTCTTAACAAATACCCATTATCTTTAGTGGAATGCTACGTGTAGGGTAGTGACCAAGTCTTCATAACCGCGAAGGTACGGCGATCCGAATCGATTATACTCAGCTGAGGATCTCCATTCACACGACATATGTAGCACTTAACCCTTGCATATGTCAACCTGCCACCGAGGTTCTTAAGACCGGATCAGGTTCACGCAAACCGAGAGCACAGATACACCACCGTCCAGCCTCTTGCCACGGAGGGTACACGCTACTCTCGCCACCGCTCCACACCCATTTCGTGTTATCTTATTCCGGCCTTAGTCTGCCCGAGGCAAGGCTTACCCATGACGAGGCATGTGACCAGTTAAAGGGTCCTCGATCAACAAGCCTACATCGACAAGGTCCTTAATCGACTAAGACGGCGACACTACACCAAGACTCCTTTCTCGTGCAAGTCACCCACCCGGTCTCAGCTTAATCTTTTCAACCCAAAAACTTGGTACCTGGCAGAGGTACATCTTTTCCAGATGTTGAATCCATCAAGGCCCTGATGGATCCACCATCAAATTTTATTTTCAAAAACATCCCACCCACCTTTGCCACATCATCTTTTGTAAAAACAAAACATTTTGTTTTTCTAAAGCATGGCTAAGCATCAAAATCTTTTGTAGAAAGGGTGAGCAAGGAAGGTAATCAAATTCAAGGAAGGTAATGCAGGAATTGTTTTATCAATCAACTCCTATCACCTAATGCATCAAACAAGTGAGAAAGATTTAAAACAACAAGGAGGGTGGCAAATGCACCGGGGCTTGCCTTTGTTAACAGGTGAGTCCTGCTCGGATCCACAAATATCGAAATAAAAGCAGTTGCCTGCTTGAGGATCTGAGGTTGGTGGAGTCCCCTCTTCAGTGACTTCTTCTTCTTCTTCGTGTTCTAACATAACCATATATATGCATAAGAATGGATGCCATGGGATGCTCATGAGGATGCGAAGATAATATAAACTTATTATTTAAGTCTTGAGTACAACTTTCCTTCACGGTACTCCGAGAACCTAGGGTTTCCGGAGTCGGTAAAGGAGTTCACAGGGCAGGGGGGGTGGTTTTGGGTTCTAGTTATCAAACATGGTCCAAATCAACTAAAATTCTACCCAAGGCTTCTAAAAATTGTTTTAAGTTCCCATAAAAAGTTTGGGCATTTTTGGACTTACCAATTATTTTCTAAAAATCCATAACTAATACTTTTAACCACTTTAAATACCCTAAAATTTCTCATTTCCACTAAAAATCACAAAACTATTTTTATTAAATTCTAGGGAAAATTATGAACCTAGGAAAATTGGTTTTACAATTTTGCCATTTTTCTACTGTTTTCTATAATTGTTTTGGCTCTGGAGATAAAAGAAAAAGAAAAACAGATGAATAGTACTGGGCTGATTTCAGCCCAGTAGCCCAGCTCGGAGGGGGAAAGCGCTTGCACGCGCCCGTGCCCTGGCGGTTTTGCAGAACGGCCCCCGCGTTTTTGTCAAACAGCAAACGAGGTCATTCACTGTTTCTACGTATCACTGACAGTTTACAGAAACGCCCCTGATGTTCTATTTCTTCACCCGACTCATCCACGACGGCGTTCATGCCCCGCCGAGCTCCGACGAGCGCCTGAACCGGTCGATTGGGGCTACGGCTGGGTTCTCCGAGCAACCGACATGAAATCGAGGCTACCTAGATGGTTTTCCCCAACTTAATTTGACTCATGATCGACTAAGGAGCTCTGGCCACGGTGGCCGTGAGCATGGGGGCTAGTCCGTCGTGTTCCCGACGATTGGGGGCATCTACATTCAAATTGATGGCTTGGCGAGCATCACTGAACTATAAGAAGACTTGAACAAGGTTTGAATTGGACAGAGCTTTACCAGAATCGGCTGGCCACGGTGGACTTGGTTTCACGGTGTTCTTCGACCGATTTGGGGAAAAACGCGAATTTGAGCTCACTGGTGGATGATTGTGGGTGAGTAGCGGTGGCTAGTTAGCTGACGACCTCACGGAGCTAGACATGGGCTCAATTTATAGGAGAGTAAGACGGTGGCCACGAATTTTTGAAGAGGACGCGCGGCGGCCGGAGATGAAGAAGAAAGCGGCGCGGTGAATACGTGTCTAGAGGCGTGGCGGTTACTCCGGTGAGCCACGGAGAGCGAGGGGAAGACATGGTGGTGCAGTGGAAAGTGAGAGCCACGCGGCGTATGGCCGGAAGACGGCGGTCGCCGGCGTGTTAATCCGCTCAGCCGCAAAGAGGGAGAGAGAGCCACGGTGATGTCACCGGAGTGACCTCCAGCTCACCGTCGGCGAGGGACTTCTACCGCACAACGTTATCCACTCACCCAGAGCACGAATCCAACAGCGGTGGCGTGAATCACGGCGAAGGGTCACCGGCGTTGAGGGCAGCCGCGCGGTTGATCTAATCCAGTCAAGTTACTGTACCATGGCGAGTTCCTTTAAGATGAACTGACAGAGAGATTTGAGGCTAGATTTTCTCCCGATTTTGTGTAGTAACCGAGCAAGCTTTCTGCACCAAAGTTATAGGTCTACATACCAGCTACAAATCGACTATAGTGACTGAACTCATTTGATAACTAGATCATGGTTGAATTCAACTCCAAAGATGGCTCCATTACACTGAATCTCTGAATTTCAGACTGAATCAGTCTGACATTCCATCTTTGCTTGGGTTTTTCTCCAAATTTCTCATAAGATCATGGCTTGAACCCTTAAACAAAGTTGTTCTCCTATAATTGGACTACAATTTTGATGTGGTGACCTAGGGCAAAAACCCTCTGATTTAAAAGTTACAAGGGCTTCAAGTTGGATGAACCACACTGAAATCCAGACTTAACCCAAAAGAGTTAAGTGTGGCACTTTTGCACTTAAGTCCAAATCTTAAGTTTTGGATTGCAAATTCACATATGAGTGACCCAAATAACTTAAGATACTTATTTGACTTGATTTTTGCACTTTAGTCCAAAAGTGGACTAATTTTGCACTTAGGTCCCTAGGGTTTGGTTTTTAGGGTTTTCCAGGGTTCTATTTGAGATTGTTGGTATCCAGGGGTATAAATGTGACTCAACTTTGTTTTTGGGGACATTTATAAATCTTTCCCCAAAAGCCTTTAGGTTTTCTCAAGTTGGGTTAAGTCTTACCCCTTTAATCCTTGTTTAGGGTAAAGCTTCCTATCCAGGGGTCTATTTACAAAATATCAAAAACAATACACTTATTTGAAATTTTTACCTAGTAAATGCACTCTAGGTATATCAATCATATGCAATGCCAATGTTTATGATGTCATGCTCAAGTTTTAGTTACAGTAACACCAGGGGTGTTACAGACCTGTTCGTTGGATGACCGCCCGGGAAAACAGTGCAACCATGAGGGTGGAATGGGATGCCCTTAGCTGAATAATTAGAGGAACCAGGGTGTAGTTCGCTTAGCCGTCGTGCTGTTAATGGGGCTCGGTGTATGCGGCTCGCTCTGCCAAGGTTGGTTTGCCCCTTGGGGAGCAGTGTGGTGCATTTAGGAAAGCTAACGGGCGGCTACAGCCCCGGGGAATCTTTGTAAAGATTACTTAGTGATACCCTACTGGGTCACCTTGGTAGTGATCAATGGAGAGTCATGATCTCCAGGCAGAAAGTGAATCACGACTTGTGGGTAAAATGCGCAACCTCTGCAGAGTGTTATGAAAACTGATATATCAGTTGTGCTCGCGGTTATGAGTTGCCAAGGGAGCTCCATTGATTAGAGATACTTGATCAGAGATGTATGGTTTACAGGTGGTGATGAGAATGAAGGTCTTGGTTTTGACTATGGTACTGGTAAGTGGTATTCTTTCCGTTTGGAAAGGGTACTTCGGGTTAATAACTTGGGTTAATTCTAAAACCTGGCTTTCTACTAGTAATAATAATCTGACCAACTAAAAGCAACTGCTTGACTTAACTCCGCATAATGCTAGTCCTCTACAGCCAAACAGGACACTTGCTAAGTATGTTGATGTGTAGTCACCCTTACTCTACACACCAAACCCCCCCTTCCCCAGGTTGTCCGCATTGCAACCAATGCTCAGGAGAAGATGAAGCCGTGGAAGGAGACTTCCAGGAGTTCTAAGATTATGACGAGTTCTAGGCGTGGTTTAGCGGCAACCGCCAGTCGGCTGCCTGTGTAGGCCGTGTGTATCTACGTTTCTTTTCCGCACTTTGATTATTGTTAAAGACTATGTGGATGTCTTGGACATCATGATGTAATCGACTATTATTTCCCATCTATGTTATTATTTTGAGCACTGTGTGATGATGTCTAGTTTTGTAACTGCTGTGTACATGAATTGTTGATCCTGGCACGTACATGGTTCGCATTCAGTTTGCCTTCTAAAACCGGGTGTGACATAGGTGGTATCAAAGCCATGCTGACTGTAGGACCGCTAGCCTAGAATAGAATGATCGTTCTAAGGATTATAGACCCCTATTATCACCTTGACTTTGGTATCCCTTAAAAATTTGGTCGTATCGACCAAACCTATGTTCTACTATATATATTATACCTTGCTGAAAATCTTGTTTTATTCTAATTCCTTATTTATTTATGGTTTACTTGCTGGTCATATTAGTTCTGTTCTTACTCTTATGCTTACGGTGTGTTTTGTAGATGGCTCATCTTAGGCACACTGCACGGAAGTCAGTCATTCCTTTCTTGCCTTCTCGTATCGTGGAGTGTCCACTTCGCCGTCCGGTGGCTGGTCAGTCTAGCCATTTGGAGAGGCTGCACCACCGCCTGCACAAGGAGCAGGAGTGTTGACAACAGGAGCTGGAGCAGCAGGGCTCTTCTTTCTCGCTTCAGTAGGAGATAGAGTCTGGGAGGAGCTGTTACCCTGTGCTCCCACTGGAGGTGCCCCCTGCACCACCACTGAGTGCCCCAGCCACTGGAGCAGCAACTGGAGGAGACCCAGACGATGGAGGTGGCGATAGCAGCTCGAGCTACCGCACCGACCTTTAAGAGGAGCAGGAGTTGAAAGGATGGGTTGCTCGACCCATCACTCGCGACGCCGCTCGCGGGTGTCACTTCCACATGCGCTCGACACTCTGCTACGCCAGGCACTCGACCAGCATACTTGGTCCATCGAGTATCGCTGTGTGGTCTTCCAGCACAGTCGCGGGTTTCACCCGGACCGCTGGGAGGCGACCTGTTTGGTGCGCCATCCGGAGAACAGTCTCCGGGGTGCGAAGGTCTGCTCAGAGCACTACTTTATCTCTGAGCGGGACTCAGCTGAGGTGGCCATGCAAGATGCCGCACGGCGTGCGCTTTCGCACTACTGCTCAGTGCTCAGCGGGGTAACCGATGGTCTCAACCTGAAGTATTACCCCTGTCGTCCATCTGGCAGCACATGAGGCGTGGTTGTCTCACCTGTCGGTGAGGACAATCCTAGGTTGAGCAGCACAGTCAACCTAGCCACCGTGCTAAACATGGAGTTGGACCATGCATTAGACGAGCTGAGTAGGGCTCATGCTGAGATCACCCAGCTGTGGGCTGAGCGCGCGGAGCATCGTCACCTGGAGGATGGCTCCCCCGCTCCCATCGGGACTCAGCACCCGTACCGCTCACCACAGCGTGGACACCAGGCTTATGGCGACCCCGACTGCAGGACCAAGATAAATTTAGAACCATAGATCATCAGTGTTGGGTCCTGTAATGAAAGTTTAAAGATAGAAGTCTTAGTCTTAGTTTTAGTCTTAGTTTTAGTCTAAGTCTCGGTCTTAGTTTTGGTTAGTCTTAGTTAGACAGGGTAGTTTGCTTATCCTGTGCTGTTATGCTTGTCATGATGAACTATGTTGGATTTGGATCTTTGTAATGACTGTCACCAGAGTGTGGGCATCCCCTGCACTTTAGTTTACCTGTTAAATGTTAATGAAGTTAGTTATCTAGTTGGGAAGCCTTTCTATTCCACTTTCCTCTTTATCTGAGAAGCTGTGTTGATCTGTGTTGGAAGTCAGTGAAGATGTCCATCTGTTTAGTATTGTGGGAGGATTCTATACTCTTTTCTTATGATGCAAGCTTGCAAGATCAGTTCTGATGTGTGATTGCATTCTGTAGATGTCAGACAACAGGCGCAGAGGAGGAAGGTGTGCTCAGTAGGAGCATGCAGCCCCACAGGATGAGGCACCCTAGCAACAGCAACTGCCACCCCCGCCCCCGATGACCATCGAGCATATGTTCTTGATGCAGACTCAGGCAGTTCAAGCCATCGGTCAGACTCTGGCCGCCATTCAGCAGCAGCAGCAGCAGCCACCACCTCAACCTCAGATGCCTCAGATGCCCAGAGACAAGCGTACTGAATTCATGAGAGGTCATCCCCCAGTGTTCGCTCACTCTTCTGACCCCATGGATGCTGAAGACTGCCTTCGCACTGTGGAGCGGGAGTTGCACACCGCTTAGTGTGACGACAGGGAGAAAGTCATGTATGGTCCCCATCTGTTGAGAGGAGCAGCCCAGTCTTGGTGGGAGTCTTACCTCGCCACCCATGCCAACCCCGACACTATTACCTGGGAGGAATTCAGAAACAATTTCCATCAGTACCATGTTCCAGTAGCGCTAATATCAGTGAAGAAGGAGGAGTTCCTGGCACTCAAGCAAGGGCCTATGTCTGTCAGTGAGTACTGAGACAAGTTTCTACAACTGTCCTGCTATGCTCCTGAGGATGTCAACACAGATGCCAAGAGGCAGTATTGTTTCTTGAGAGGCTTGGTTGATCCTTTGCACTATCAGCTGATGAATCATACCTTCCCCACATTTCAGCATCTGATCGACAGAGCAATCATGACAGAGAGGAAGCGCAAAGAGATGGAGGATCGCAAGCGTAAGATTAGTGGACCCCAGCCTGGAAGCAGCAATCGCCCTCGCTTCTCAGGCAATCCGCCTCAGCAGTTCAGGCAGAACCAGCGTCCAGCTCAGCAGCAACAGTTCCAGAAGCAGTACCCTCAGCACCAGCATCAGAATCGTCAGCACAATCAGTCAGGAGGAGGTTAGTTCCAGAGGCAGAATCAGCAGGCACCTCGTCTTCCTGCCCCAACAACCAACCAGAACAGTCAAGTAGCACCAGTTAAAGGTGGAAGAAGAGCATGTTTCCATTATGGAGAGCAAGGCCATTGGGTGATGCAATGTCCGAAGAAGGCAGCCCAACAGCAGTCAGGCCCCAGTGCCCCAGCAAAGTAGAATGTGCCTCAGCCTGGAGCAGGCAACCGCTCTCAGCCATGCTACAACCATGGGAGACCATTTGGAGGCTGAAGCAGTTCAGGAAACCCCCGGCATGACAGTAGTTATGTTTCCAGTCGACTCCCATATTGCAGAAGTGTTATTTGATACTGGAGCAACACATTCATTTATTACTACATCATGGGTAGAAGCACATAATCTTCCAATAACTACCATGTCAACCCCCATTCAAATTGATTCAGCCGGTGGTAGAATTCGAGCCGATAGCATTTGCTTGAATGTAAGTGTGGAAATAAGGGGGATAGCGTTTCCCGCTAATCTCATAGTAATGGGTACTCAGGGAATAGACGTCATCCTAGGGATGAACTGGCTAGATAAGTATCAGGCAGTTATCAGTTGTGATAAGAGGACAATCAAGTTGATGTCCCCACTAGGAGAGAAAGTGGTGACTGAGTTAGTCCCGCCTGAGCCAAGGGAAGGAAGTTGTCATCAGATGGCTATTGATAGCAAGGAGCCAGATTCACTCAAGGTTATCAAGGTTGTGTCCAAGTTCCCAGATGTGTTCCCCAAAGACTTACCAGGCATGCCACCAGAGCGGAAAGTTGAGTTTGCTATAGAGCTTCTTCCTGGCACCGCCTATATCTTTAAAAGAGCTTACAGAGTATCTGGACCAGAGTTGGTTGAGCTTAAGAAGCAGATCGATGAGCCGTTAGAGAAAGGTTATATAAGGCCAAGCACCTCGCCTTGGGCCGCCCCTGTCCTATTCGTGGAGAAGAAAGATGGCACCAGAAGGATGTGTATCGATTATCGAGCTCTGAATGAGGTCACAATCAAGAACAAGTACCCCTTGCCCAGAATAGAAGATCTATTCGACCAGTTGAGAGGAGCCAGCGTGTTCTCAAAGATAGATCTGAGGTCAGGTTATCACCAGCTCAGGATTCGACCCTCAGACATTACGAAGACGGCATTCATTACCAAGTATGGGTTGTACGAGTTCACTGTGATGTCTTTTGGTCTAACGAATGCACCAGCCTTCTTTATGAATCTGATGAATAGTGTATTCATGGATTATCTCGACAAGTTTGTGATGGTATTTATTGATGATATTCTTATATATTCCCAAAGTGAGGAAGAGCATGCAAATCATTTGAGGATGGTATTGCAGAGATTGCGAGAGCACCAGTTGTATGCAAAGTTGAGCAAATGCGAGTTCTGTATTGGTGAAGTCCTGTTCTTGGGTCACATAATCAACAAAGAAGGATTGGCTGTGGATCTGAAGAAAGTGGCAGACATTCTGAACTGGAAAGCGCCAACCGATGCCCGAGGAATCAAGAGCTTCATTGGAATGGCCGGATATTATCAGCGATTCATTGAAGGGTTTTCAAAGATTGTGAAACCGATGACAGCTTTGCTAGGCAACAAAGTTGAGTTCAAGTGGACCCAGAAATGTCAAGAAGCCTTTGAAGCGCTGAAAGAGAAGTTGACTATAGTGCCTGTCTTAGTCTTACCTGATGTGCACAAGCCCTTCTCAGTGTATTGCGACGCTTGTTACACTGGTTTGGGGTGTGTGTTGATGCAAGTGGGAAGAGTTGTGGCTTACTCGTCCCGACAGCTGAAGGTTCATGAGAAGAATTATCCAATCCATGACCTAGAGTTGGCAGCAGTGGTTCAAGCACTGAAGACATGGAGGCACTATCTGTATGGGTAGTAATGTGATTTTTACACAGACCACAAGAGTCTGAAGTACATATTCACTCAGTCGGAGTTGAATATGAGGCAACGAAGATGGTTAGAGTTGATCAAAGACTATGAATTGGAGATCCATTACCATCCGGGCAAAGCAAACGTAGTGGCAGATGCTTTGAGCAGGAAGAGTCAAGTCAATATGATGGTCGCTCATCCGATGCCTTATGAGTTGGCCAAAGAGTTTGACAGGTTAAGCCTCGGATTCCTGAACAATATGCGAGGAGTGATAGTTGAGTTAGAGCCCACTTTGGAGCGGGAAATCAAAGAAGCACAGAAGAATGATGAGAAGATCGGTGAAATCCGGCAACTGATTCGAGACGGCAGAGGCAAAGATTTTCGGGAAGATGCAGAAGGTGTGATATGGTTCAAAGACCGCTTGTGTGTTCCCAATGTCTAGTCTATTTGGGAATTTATCCTTAAGGAAGCTCATGAGACAGCTTATTCCATACACCCTGGAAGTGAGAAAATGTATCAGGATCTGAAGAAGAAATTCTGGTGGTACGAAATGAAGAGGGAAATCGCAGAGCATGTGTCTATGTGTGATAGCTATCGACAGATCAAGGCAGAGCATCAGAGACCAGCTGGGTCGTTGCAACCATTGTGAATTCCCTAGTGAAAATGGGATGAAATCGGTATGGACTTCATAGTCGGATTGCCTCGCACTCGAGCCGGCTATGATTCCATTTAGGTAGTGGTGGATCGTTTAACCAAGTTAGCCCACTTCATACCTGTCAAGACCAACTATAGCAGTGCAGTATTGGCAGAGTTGTACATGTCCCGGATCGTTTGTCTTCATGGTGTGCCAAAGAAGATAGTGTCAGACAGAGGAACGCAGTTCACCTCTCACTTCTGGGAGCAGTTGCATGAAGCCTTGGGTACACATATGAAATTCAGTTCAGCCTACCATCCGCAGACAGACGATCAGACTAAAAGAACTAATCAAATCCTCGAAGACATGTTGAGAGCCTGTGTGTTGCAAGATCAGTCCGGATGGGACAAGAGGTTGCCTTACGTAGAATTCTCCTATAACAACAGTTACCAGGCCAGCTTGAAGATGTCACCATTTCAGGCGCTTTATGGAAGGAGCTGTAGAACTCCGTTGCAATGTGATCAGCCTGGAGAAAAGCATGTGTTTGGGCCAGACATTCTGCTTGAAGCTGAAGAGAACATCAAGATGGTTCGGGAGAATTTGAAGATAGCGCAAACAAGGCAGCGAAGTTATGCAGACACAAGAAGAAGAGAGCTGAGTTTCGAAGTTGGAGATTTTGTTTATCTGAAAGTGTCACCGATCAGAGGAGTCAGAAGATTCAGAGTCAAAGGCAAGCTAGCATCCCGCTATATTGGTCCGTATGAAATTCTTGCAAGGCGTGGAGAAGTGGCCTATCAGCTCAGTCTGCCAGAAAATTTTCTGCTGTGCATAATGTCTTTCATGTGTCTCAGTCAAGGAAATGTTTGCGTGTGCCAGAAGAGCAGTTGCCAGAGGAGGGTCTCGAAGTCCAAGAAGACTTGACCTACATTGAGAAGCCAACGCAAATCATTGAGACTGCAGACAGAGTCACCCGAAGGAAGACTATCAGAATGTGCAAAGTCAGATGGGGTCATCACTCCGAAGAAGAAGCAACTTGGGAGCGTGAAGATGATCCGATGGCTAAATATCCTGAGCTCTTTGCTAGCCAACCTTGAATCTCGAGGGCAAGATTCTTTTAAGGGGGATAGGTTTGTAATGCCCCGAATTTGAGAGTTGAATTTTTTTATTTCTGCAGCACTCCCCAAATTCGGGCGTTACCTTTCCTCTTTCTTTTCTTCTCGCTACGCCTTGTTCTTTTTCTAAAGTTCTAGCGAGAATTAGCTTGATACCTTGTGTAAGTAAACCCTAGAAATATTTTCTTTGGTTGTTGCATCATGCCGGACCATGATTTCCTTGCTTGTGGTTGAGTGATTTGTGAAAAGTACTTTGGAGTGGAGTTTAGAGCTAAATAAGAAATGGAAAAAAGGAAAATCATTTCCCCTCTTTCCCCCCCTGCGCGCGGCCCAGCTCGCCCCCCCTCCTCGCCTTAGGCTGGCTCGGCGGCCCAACTCGGTGGCCTAGCTCGCCCCCACCCCCCACACGTGCCGTGCGCGCAGCGGTTAGAGCCGTCGCCGCCTTCTCCCTGTGGGCCTCGCCCGTCAACCACCCCTTTCCCCAAACCCCTCTCTCTCTCTCTCCCCGCGTCCCCCTTGCGTACGTCTTCCCCCGCCCGACTTCGCTCTCGCTCCGGTGCCACCCTCGCCCGTCATGGTAAGCCCCTCCCCCTCCCCTCTCCTCCTCCCCTCTCCTCCTCCCCTTCCTTCCCTTCTCCGGCCAGGGCGCCGTACGGCCCGGTCCCGGTGCCCCTCGGCGTGGCCCGGCCCCAGCGACGTTATTTATATTAATGAAATGGAAACTCAACTCAAAAATTGATTACGTTAATTACCTCACGTAGTTAATCATCGACTTAGTTTAATGTCGACCAATTGGAAATAGTTATAACTCTATTAGTGCATGTGATTAATACTTGTTAGCATAACTAGGTGGAACTAGATGATGTAATGATTAATTATACACATACCCATAACACGCTTCGATTATAGCTTTGGCCACTGCGAGACCTTCCTTCTTCTCTTTCCAGCAATTGTGAATGCAAAATCGTATGTCATATCTTATGCATATTCAGTTTATCTGCTCTCTTATATGGTGTACT
Organism: Zea luxurians; assembly: GCA_029449295.1. Taxonomy (NCBI): domain Eukaryota; kingdom Viridiplantae; phylum Streptophyta; class Magnoliopsida; order Poales; family Poaceae; genus Zea; species Zea luxurians. Next base: position 21,614,846 of record JAOPSE010000033.1, on the reverse strand, counting down.
GTTTATTTCCTAATTCAAATGGATGGATGTATGTTTGCACCTGCTTAGATAACGGTCTGGTAGAGGAGTCTGAAGAACTCGCAGGAGAAGCCCCTGAGCAGCAGTTGGTTGGTAGAGGCAAGTGTCCCTTGACCCACTTATGTCCTATACATTCCTTAATTCACTTTCCGCATTTACACAATTTATACTTAAGGATTGACTAGCTTTTGTTATCCATGTCCTTGCTTACCTATTTGGGTTGGATTATTATGGTTTAGCATTATGCTAGTGCTTAACATTAATCAATGAACATGATGAGATTTATCTATGATACATTGTTTTCCTTCTTATTTATTATGATATACTTGTGGCATTTAAGGGGACTCGAGCGGTTTCTCGAGTGCCTCTCCGTAAGGACCTATTCGTTGGATGACCGCCCGGGAAAACAGTGCAACCATGAGGGTGGAATGGGACACTCTTAGCTGAATAATTAGAGGAACCGGGGTGTAGTTTGCTTAGTCGTCATGCCGTTAATGGGGCTCGGTGTATGCGGCTCGCTCTGCCAAGGTTGGTTCGCCCCTTAGGGAGGAGTGCAGTGGATTTAGGAAACCTAACGGGCGGCTACAGCCCCAGGGAATCTTTGTAAAGGCTACATAGTGATACCCTGCTGGGTCACCTTGGTAGTCATCAATGGAGAGTCATGATCTCCGGGCAGAAGGGAATCACGACTTGTGGGTAAAGTGTGCAACCTCTGCCGTGTGTTATGAAAACTGATATATCAGCCGTGCTCGGGGTTATGAGCGGCCAAGGGAGCTCCATTGATTAGAGATACTTGATAAGAGATGTATGGTTTACAGGTGGTGATGAGAATGATGGTCTTGGTTTTGACAATGGTACTGGTAAGTGGTATTCTTTCTGTTTAGAAAGGGTACTTCGGGTTAATAACTTGGGTTAATTCTAAAACCTGACTTTCTACTAGTAATAATAATCTGACCAACTAAAAGCAACTGTTTGACTTAACTCCACATAAAGTTAGTCCTCTACAGCCAAATAGGACACTTGCTGAGTATGTTGTTGTGTACTCACCCTTGCTCTACACACCAAACCCCCCCCCCCATTTCCTAGGTTGTCTGCATTGCAACCACTGCTCAGGAGAATATGAAGCCGTGGAAGGAGACTTCCAGGAGTTCCAAGATTACGATGAGTTCTAGGCATGGTTTAGCAGCAACCCCCAGTCGGCTGCCTGTGTAGGCCGTGTGTATCTACGTTTCTTTTCCGCACTTTGATTATTGTTAAAGGCTATGTGGATGTCTTGGACATCATGATGTAATCGACTATTATTTCCCTTCTATGTCTTTATTTTGAGCACTGTGTGATGATGTCCAGTTATGTAACTGCTGTGTATGTGAATTGCTGATCCTGGCACGTACATGGTTCGCATTCGGTTTGCCTTCTAAAACCGGGTGTGACATCTTTTCCAAAAGCGTGAGGTAAATTGGGTTCCTCGATCCGATACGATCTTCTTTGGTACTCCGTGTAGACAAACAATTCTTGACATGTATAACTCTGCTAACTGGGCTCCTGAGTAAGTTGTCTTCACAGGTATAAAGTGTGCCAATTTAGTCAACCTGTCCACTATAACCCATATTGAATTGTAGCCATCCCGAGTACGGGGTAGTCCAACTATGAAATCCATACTGATTTCTTCTCATTTCCATTCAGGTACTATGAGAGGTTGTAGCAATCCTGCTGGTCTTTGGTGTTTGGCTTTAACTCGTTGACACACATCACATAGTGCAACATGAGTAGCCACATCTCTTATCAGCAACCAAAGTGCCTCTAGGGCTCATTCCACTAGGTTTACACCAATATAAATTAAAGATAATCCTCCATTTTTAGGAAAAGAGAAAGAAAGCAAAGAAATGAGAGAGTAACACCTGAATTTGGTGGATATTAGAAAAGAAATTTTATACCCCGAATTCAGGGTGGTACAATTTCTACCATAGTGTTGGCCATTTGTTGCAGCAGTTGCAGTTGAGCGGCAACCACGGCATCTGTCCCAACAGGCGGAGGATTCAGAGGAGGATTCATTTCTAGTTCTGGATTAGCTACTGCCCTCCTTCGACGAATACGTGCTGGTAGATTGACACCTCCTCCCATCCTAGTATTAACCATGTGGGTTCGAGACATGTGGTAAGATAGTTTTGTAATGGAAATAATTTATTAGGTAGAACAAATAACCTAGTAGTTGGTTACAAGCTGAAGGAGATTAGGCAGAATTTTGGTTGACGGTGTTGTGTCTAGGTTGGGACATCTATGTTTATAAGATGAATCTCCAATGATAAGATAGAATCTGTTAAGATGAGATCAATCTGTGACACTAGATACATTTTAATGGGGGATAATATAGGTTGTCTAATTATCTTATAAACATTTTTTATGCCTAGATGTATATGCAGAGGCAATTGTAGACATTACTCCACAACTCATCACACTTAGTCAAAGAACCAAATTAGACAAGTGTCATAAGAACAAGCATTCAAGCGCATGGGTATCTATATGTCACACCCGGTTTTAGGGGCAAAACCGAATGCATAGTATATGTGTGCCAGGATCTTTTTCCACACATATGTTGATGTCACAAGTGTAATATATCAAAAGAACAATGCATAAAAGCATAAATAAAAATTATATTAACATATTACACTTTGAATAGACATATTGTCTTAACCTTTATTCATCAAAGTACAACAAAAAATTGACATCCCTCCACGGGAAGATGACAGGGGTATCACTAGACTAGCATCCATGGAGTTCAGCATCATATCTTCATCTGCAAACTTCTGATCAAAATTTAAGCAAGGGTGAGCTCACTTATGGTCAGGGCTCAAGAAGTGGGGTGAAAATGCAAGGTAACAAGGTAAGGCTAAAGTTTAATGCGGTTAGCATTTTAGTTGGTCAACATTTTATTATCAACACCTGATTAATAAGTGTAAGTATATACCAAACCCATTTAAGCATAAGCGATAATCTTCAGCATATATATATCATCAACATAAATAATCACCAGCATAAGCTCAGAACCACTTGAACCAAAAAGGATCATGATTTATTTTCATCTTCAAGTTCAATTATCAAGTGAGGGTCCAGGTCGCTCGTAACTGTGAGCATGGCTGATATATTAGTTTTCACTCTGCAGAGGTGGCACATCTTTACCCATGAGTCGCGATTCCCTTCTAGCCTAGGTTGATCAGACCCATATTCACTTCCGAGGTGAATGGCTAGGGTCTCACTACGAGGCTTTTCCCAAGAGTCCTCATTATGCGAATGTTGGAAATGGTCAAACTGCATAGAGCACATCTGACATAACCCAACTTATAGTCCAGTCTGCAGGGTAAACCTTGGGAACTATGCCTGTATCCAATCTGCCTGAGCCAGAAATATAAGCGCTTAGCAGATGCCCCCGTTCTGGTGGACCACGACCAGCACCCAACATAAGACTTCCCAAGTTATTTAGCCAAGGGCGTCCCATACCACCCTCATGGTAGCACTGTTTTCCTGGGTAGTCAATCCATGTTCCAATTAAATCATATGATCTTGCTTAATCATCGGATTAGCAACAATAATGTAAACTTACCATTTGGAACATTAATATCATAAACAGGAGTGACTACATAAAGTTAAGTTGTAGCAATAGCATAGCTATTAATGTAAAGAACAATACCCAGGTTTCATCAAGGGTTAAGGTTGGAAGGGTTAGGTGTATCTGAGTAGGTAACCCATCAAATTATGCATATATCCAAGAGTAAACATTATTAAATATATTGTTTGGGATCAAACAGAGTATGCAGAGGGAGAAGTCCACTTGCCTTGCTTAAAGAAAACTTGAGATTCTTCCACAGAATAGATCTTGATTCTCAACTACTGGATCAATCTCTAAACATCACATAAACAAACAAGAAGAAACAAACACCACTCAATAACATGCAACAATCATCATAAATCAAGCTAAAAGGAAAACATAATGAAAGATCATTTACTCTTCAAAAACATCACAAATAAGGGTTATAATAAAAGGTTTTATTTTTGAAAATTTTTTATTTATACTTTGTAAAAAACATAAGCTTAAAATATTTTGATTAAAGTATGCAAATATTAGGTTCACCATTTTAATCATTTATAAAATCCATATGTGATATGTCTAAGATTAATGGTTCATAATATGATAAAAACACCTTATAACATTATTAAATCGTTTTAACCTATTAGAAAAGATATATGTTATATATCTAAGGTTAAAGAGTTATGAAACACATTATTGAACATTAAACTATGAGAAGCTAATATATAAGCCTAAACATGTTTTATGTGGAAATGTACATATACCTAAGGTTAAAGAGTTATGAAACACATTATTGAACATTAAACTATGAGAAGCTAATATATAAGCCTAAACATGTTTTATGTGGAAATGTAATGAAATAAATAATTATCTTTATTTTTCTTAAAAAACACATGGCCTATATTATTTTTAATAAAGCTATATTCAAAGTCAATATATACATTAACATTTTAATTATAGAAACAACATGAATACTAAATACATTATTTTATTCTTTAGGAAAAACTAAGTGGTGTAAATAATATGGACTCGATCTAAGGGACAGATTAATCATTCCTAGAAAGTTAACTAAGTCATTTTAAATTAGAAACAAATTATCTAATTCATTAGTAAGAAACCTATGTTTAACAATATAAACTATCATTTTCTTTATTATGAAAGTATGAGCGCCTAATTAAGTCATTATAACATTATTATAAAATTCTATTCTTTCGGTTTTCTCCTTTCTTTTCTAAATAGAAATTATATGTATCGTTACAATGTTTATTTATAAATCACATAACATTAATATTCTAAAAACTAATGTAAATTACCAATTTTGGACTTTAGTAACATAATCACGGCTATTTCGACATAAATAGATATTTTACTAATTCTTAGTGAATAAGTGATATGGTTATGGACACATATATCATGACTAGCAAAAATCTATGTTTTAACCTGACCAAGAAGGTGTGGCCTAGTACCTATTTCAATTTCTTATATTGTTAAAACTACACTTAAACAACTACTAACATACTATTGTTTTATGTGCTAAACTGAGAAGTTAATCGCAAACATTTCTAGTACTAAATCACAACGTTAATGAAACGTCACATAACTTATTTATTTTCGAAATATATAAAAATACTCATATCCAGAATATTATTGCAAGGTTGATTCACAATTGATTGTATACATAAGGGAATAAACAGGGATCTATTTTTAACAGTTTCTGGACAGGATAATATCTGAACTAATTTTACACAAATTCATAGGCTAAATCGCAAAAACAATCATCTTCTACCTCTTCTACCTCTAGCCAACTCCGGTGCGCAGGGAGCTCGGTGAGGGAGCGAACGGCTGCAAAGGGGCAGAGGTGCGGCACGGGAGCTCGGCTGGGACGTGGCTCCGGGGACGCGCGGCACGACAGCGAACGTCCGGCGGCTTGGGCGAGAGAGAAGAAGGGAAGAGGCTTGGGCTGCTTGGCAGAGGAGGAAGCTCCGGCTGAATCGAGATTTTATAGATTGAGGAGAGGAAAGCAGAGGAGCACTTGGAGAGTGGGCGTCGGTTTCCGGAGTAGAGAGAGTGGGGAGAGGAAACAACCACCATTGATGGCAGTGGGGAGGCATACAGACGGACGACGGCTACGCAGTGCTCCACTTCGGCTAGGTAAGCAGGAGGCGAGGAGATACGGCGGCTACTCGGGAGATTGAGGTGGCGGCGCAGTTGGACAACGATGGGATGGGAGAGAGAAGGCAGGTCCCACTCGTCATTCAAACCAAAGGGAAAACGGTTCTAGGCTGAGTCTGCTTGGGCCAAAGTGGCCAGTGGCCGAGCGTTCATTTGTTTTTGTTTTTTTTATTTTTTTCTTAATTTCGAAATACATTTTCTTTTATTTTTTTAGAATAGGTTATTCATTAATAAATATATTTTAGTTATTTCAAAAGTATAATAAATCTAATAATAATATTTTAATAAGTAAAATTCATAATAAATAATCTTTCGGCAATTGCTATTATTTAAATGAATTGGGTCTCGCAAAAGAGAATAAATTAAAATAAATTTCTTGCAATTCATTAACAAACAAATAAATCATGCAGCGATAATGAATGCATCAAACATTTGGCAAATTTTTATCTAATCAAGAAATTGTTTGATTTGCTTATATCACCATTTTTATTATTTATAAACATATATATTTTTCTTTCTATTGAAAACTAATACAACAAACTGGGTTGTTTTCATTTGATGGATTTAGGGTGTTACACTATAGAAATAGTTTTGTTTTTGTTCTTAAGATTAGGTCTCCTATTCCCAAAGGTCACTTTAGATACAGAATTTCAATGTGTGAAATCCACTTTTGTCTTTAGAAGAGAAAAAGGTAAGACTAATCAGAGTAAAGCAGCAATAGATGAGAAAAGATTAAGATAAGTTTAGAAAGAATCAGAGTAGCAAAGGTAAGTAGGTAAGAGTTGTCCGGTTCTCTAGGTTACGTCCTACAGTCAACATTCCTCTGATACCACTTTTGTCACACCCGTATTTAAGGGCAAATCTAGGCGCAAATCAAATGTGTGCTAGGATCAAGTCTCACACATATGATGACTCAAGGTACAGAAAAGAATATCACGTCTTTACTATATAATATGAGTTCTGTACAAAATAGCTAAATATTTACATCATACGAAGACAACGATTCTCCGCAACCATAGTCGACTAGGAGACGATAGCCTAGACCTCTCACAAACTCATTGCGGCATCTTTCATGCCATTCCTCTTGGCGGTACCTGTTCTTGACCGAGGGGATGTGAGTATAGCAAGGGTGAGCTCACATACGTTCATCGCTCAACAAGTTGTGGGGAATAATGTGCACGAGCTCACTTATATTGTGGCTCATGTGAAGTGTAAGGCTTACCAAAGGAGATGGTTAAAGCTGAGTATTGCTTTTAAAGTTGGTCAAAGTTTTATTAGCAGTTACTAAGTATAAGTAGATATCAACCCAAATAAATAAGAGATCCCAATTAATAATAACACCCACACTACAATGCGAATGACAAATTAAGTTTAGTTCCATAAATTACTCATGTGAGGGTCTGAGACGCTCATGACTATGATGACGGTTGATATACCTGTTTTACACTCTATAGAGGTTGCGCTTCTTTAGCCACATGTTGTGTTACCCATTTTCCATGGGGTCATGAATCCCATACATCTCTACCGCAAAGATGAGGCAGGGTAGCACTACGAGGCCTTTACAAAGTTCCACGAGCTTCAGAAACCCGCTACGGTTCTGAGAAGGGCGATATAGGAATCCCTTGTCCGAAAAGCCATCACAGCATGATCGACCTAAGAACCTCCCTATACCACAGCTCCTCTATCGTCCATGCCCTTTCGGGTAAGATAGTTATTCACTAGCTTTCCTAATTAGTCAGCGAAGGACGTCCCATACCACCCTTGTGGTAGCACTATTTTCCCGGGTGGTCGCTCCATGTTCCAATTAACATAATGATCTTGTCATAAACAATAATAAACCAGCAATAATAGTGAAACCTAATCGTAATTCAGTATAGCATTAATCCCAAAACCAGGTAGAGCAATAGCAAGTCTACCCAATAGCTCATTTGTTTGCAAGGCGTGGGGTAAACAAAACTAGGGTAACCTATTGAGTCCCATCAATTTAACCTGAGCATGTCATAGTGATTAACAAGATCAATATTAGGTAAAGAAAAGTGATCAAAGGCACAATTTGCCTATGACTTGAGATGCCGGATACTTCACCAAGTTGGCCTTCGGTGTCTCATAACCTCGATGCTACTTGTAGCAATATATACAAATAGACAAGAGGTACATAAGAATAAAAGTACACCAAATATGAGAACAAACAACGTAAGAATATTCTACGTGCTGCTACGAGATCATAAGTTCGAGAATCGCTAAAATCGGAGTTATTGTTAATAAGATATGGTTTTCAGAAGGTTTATGTGATTAGATATGGAAAACTATATTCTATGTTGATAATAAATCATGTGAGACAGAATAACTAATTTCTCTTTAATCTTTGTTATAACTTGGTTAGGAATAGTATTTTAGTCAGATTATAGTCGTGGACCAACTTAAAATATCACATTTAATTTGGGAAAGTTAATCTAATAACTATTTGTTAAACAAATTAGTTATTAAATTTTTTTGCAAACATGTTATATGGTAAAATAATGTTCTAAAGCGTAGGGATTACTATTACGAAAATAACACAACTTGAACGATTCAAATCGGAGTTAAAATGCACCAGATATGGATTATCTAAGTTTATTATGTTTTTATATAAATATTATGCTTTAAAATATTCCTCAGTGGCTGTTTTGAAACTCCTGGGGACCTAGTTGTGAAATCCAGGCACTTATTTATAATAATTCTATTTTTGTGTGTATGGTGCGTTGATTATGGCAAACTTGAGGGGCTCTTTACAAAATGTAATAGCCGAAGAGGTATCGGCTAAGATGAGCCGCACGATCTACTATGGACGCCCGAGATCAGTTTCTTAGTACCCTGAATCAGTACGTACTCAGGACCGTTGATCACGGGATCTACGGTTTGGATTTTAAATAGCTGCGACCAACACAGATCCGCCCGATCTAAGATCTAAGATCAACAGACACATCATAAGCCCACCACAGCTTTCCCACATCAGCGCAGCACAGGGCCCCGCGTCCGCGTGTTCTCCCCCGCGACGGTGCCATGGCCGCCGAGCACCCAAACTCTCTTCACAGCTCTATCCTTGACACACTTGGGCGCAAAACAACGAGATAGATACTACGGTTCAGATAGAAGGGGATTTACCAGAGCTGGTGCGGTGATGGCCTCTTGCCACGGCGAGGGAAGGCGCCGTGGATGTGAAGGCCGACGAGGGATTACAGACTTCGGGAGTCTTCAATTTTAGCGCGATGGAGATCCAGGGCTTGATTCTGAGCACAGTATAGAGGCATGGAAGGGGGTCACCGACGGTGGCAACCTTTCAGTTTGCCATGTGGATGGTTCACCCAGATCCCCAAATGCTCACGGTGGCGGCGACAAACTTCTATGATGGCCCTCGGTAGTGTAGTATTAGCTGGCCAAGGTGAGAGCACCTAGAGGGGGGGTGAATAGGTGATCCTGTAAAAACTTGAAACTTAAAGCCACAAAACTTGATTAGGAGTTAGCACAATGAAGTCAAGTGGCTAAGGAGAGCTCTTGTGAAGCACAATAGACACAGTGAGAACAAGCATAAGAGACACGAGGATTTATCCTGTGGTTCGGCCAAGTACAACACTTGCCTACTCCACGTTGTGGCGTCCCAATGGACGAGAGTTGCACTCAACTCCTCTCAAGTGATCCAATGATCAACTTGAATACCACGGTGTTCTTCATTTCTTTACTCTTTACCGTTTGCGAGGAATCTCCACAACTTGGAGTCTCTCGCCCTTACAATAAGGATCAAAGTGAAAGCACTAGAGTAAGGAAGGGAAGCAACACACACAAATCCACAGCAATACGCACACACACGGACAAGACTCGAGCTCAAATGAATATCATAAGGTTCTCACTAGAATGGAGCTCAAATCACTAAGAATGGCAAACGAGTGTGCAAAGACGGAGTGTGAATGATCAAGAAGGCTCAAAGTATGCTTGGTGTTCTCCTCCATGCGCCTAGGGGTCCCTTTTATAGCCCCAAGGCAGCTAGGAGCCGTTGAGAGCAATCTAGGAAGGCAATTCTTTCCTTCTGTCGGTTGGTGCACTGGACAGTCCGGTGCACCACCGGACACTGTCCGGTGCTGATTTCTTTCCTATTTTGGCGCAGCCGACCGTTGAAGATTTGGAGCCGTTGGCGAACCGGACACTGTCCGATGCACATCGGACAGTCCGGTGCCCCATCTGACCGTTGGCTCGGCCATGCGTCACGCGCGGATTGCGCGGCCAACCGTTGGCCCGGCCCACCGTTTGCTCACCAGACAGTCTGGTGCACCACCGGACAGTCTGGTGAATTATAGCCGTATGGTGTTGACTTGATGCCCGAGAGTGGCGACTTCACCGCAGCTGACTCACCGGACAGTCCGGTGCACCACCGGACAGTCCGGTGATTTATAGCCGTACGCCGCCGTCGAGACCCGAGAGCAGCGAGTTGACCAGACGCCAGCCTGGCGCACCGGACACTGTCCGGTGCACCACTGGACAGTCCGGTGTACCCAGACTGAGCAAAGTCTTGGCTGCTCAAGCCAAGTCTTTTCCAATTGTATTTTCTCTGATTCTAGCACTTAGACAAATATGTTAGTACACAAAAACCAATGTACTAAGTCTAGAATCATACCTTTGTGTTGATTTTCACTTCATCCACCATTTGGCATAGTTTCACACTTAAACCATTTGTGTTGGCACTTGATCACCAAAATACTTAGAAATGGCCCAAGGGAACATTTCCCTTTCAACCTCCCCCTTTTTGGTGATTTATGCCAACACAACAAAACGCAACTAAAGGAAGTGCAACATCAATGCAAATGAGAACACAAATTTGTTTTGATTCAAATCTGGCATATTTGGATCATTCTTTGCCACCACTTGGTTTGTTTTTGCAAATCAAACTCAATTTCCTATCTCTAAGTCAAACACACTTGTTGAGGCATAGAGAGAGGTATTCCAAGAGAAATTGATCAAGAATTCAAAAACTCCCCCTTTTTCCCATAATCAAACATTCTCCCCACAAGAGACCAACTTTTGACAATAAGAGACAATAAGAGTATTTTGACAAACCAAAAGCTCTAATTCTATTATTTTCAAAATTCTCAAGTGGTAGCTCATCCATTTCTTGCTTTGGCCTTATTTTCTCCCCCTTTGGCATCAAGCACCAAAACGGGATCATTTTTGGCCCTCAAACCTCATTGCCTCACCAAAATCTTCAATTAAGAGTAAAGAGACAATAAGAACACGGAGGTGAACTTGGAGTGAGTTACCCTCTCATCGGAGTGCAGTGGAAGTCTTGCATGGTCCAAGTTCACCTTTTCCCTTTCAATCCTCCTTTGAGACTAAATTAAGAAAACTCAAGCACACGGTTAGTCTCAAAGGGTCAAGTTGTAGCATTTCTCCCCCTAAATATGTGCATCATTCGCACATGGACTTGTGAGGTCCGGGGATCCTTTGCACAACTGGAGCACCATAAGTAAGCAATAAAATGCATAATGGAACATGATCAAAGGCATAAAACACATGTATGCTCTATATCAATCCAAGTTACGCGAATCTAAGACATTTAGCTCACTACGCAGCCTGCAAAAGGTCTTCTCATCTAAAGGCTTGGTAAAGATATCGGCTAGCTGGTTCTCGGTGCTAACATAAAACACTTCGATATCTCCCTTTTGCTGGTGGTCTCCCAACAAGTGATGCCGGATGCCTATGTGCTTTGTGCGGCTGTGTTCAACAGGATTGTCCGCCATGCGGATTGCACTCTCATTGTCACATAGGAGTGGGACTTTGCTCAGATTGTAGCCAAAGTCCCTGAGGGTTTGCCTCATCCAAAGTAGTTGCGCGCAACACTGTCCTGCGGCAACGTACTCGGCCTCAGCGGTGGATAGGGCAACGGAAGTTTGTTTCTTAGAACTCCATGACACCAGGGACCTTCCTAGAAATTGGCACGTCCCTAATGTACTCTTCCTATCGACCTTACATCCAGCATAGTCGGAGTCTGAATATCCAATTAAGTCAAAGGTAAACCCCTTTGGATACCAGATCCTGAAGCAAGGCGTAGCAACTAAATATCTAAGAATTTGCTTAACGGCCACAAGGTGACACTCCCTTGGGTCGGATTGAAATCTAGCACACATGCATACGCTAAGCATAATATCCGGTCTACTAGCACATAAATAAAGTAAAGACCCTATCATAGACCGGTATGCCTTTTGATCAACGGACTTACCTCCTTTGTTGAGGTCGACATGTCCGTTGGTTCCCATTGGTGTCTTTGCGGGCTTGGCGTCCTTCATCCCAAACCGCTTGAGCAAGTCTTGCATGTACTTTGTTTGAGAGATGAAGGTGTCGTCTTTGAGTTGCTTCACTTGGAATCCCAGGAAGTAGTTCAACTCGCCCATCATCGACATCTCGAATTTTTGAGTCATCACCCTGCTAAACTATTCACAAGACTTTTGGTTAGTAGAACCAAATATTATGTCATCGACATAAATTTGGCACACAAATAGATCACCGTCACAAGTCTTAGTGAAAAGAGTTGGATCGGCTTTCCCAACCTTGAAAGCATTAGCAATTAAAAAGTCTCTAAGGCATTCATACCATGCTCTTGGGGCTTGCTTAAGTCCATAGAGCGCCTTAGAGAGCTTACACATGTGGTCGGGGTACCGTTCATCCTCAAAGCCAGGGGGTTGCTCCACGTACACCTCCTCCTTGATTGGTCCGTTGAGGAAAGCGCTCTTCATGTCCATTTGGAACAACCTGAAAGAATGGTGAGCGGCATAGGCTAACAAAATACGAATCGACTCTAGCCTTGCCACATGAGCGAAAGTCTCCTCAAAGTCCAAACCTGCGACTTGGGCATAACCTTTTGCCACAAGTCGAGCCTTGTTCCTTGTCACCACCCCGTGCTCATCCTGTTTGTTGCGGAACACCCACTTGGTTCCCACAACATTTTGCTTGGGACGCGGCACCAGTCTCCAAACTTCATTTCGCTTGAAGTTGTTGAGCTCTTCCTGCATGGCCAACACCCAGTCTGGATCTAGCAAGGCCTCTTCTACCCTGAAAGGCTCAATAGAAGAGACAAAAGAGTAATGCTCACAGAAATTAGCTAATCTAGAGCAAGTGGTTACTCCCTTGCTAATGTCACCTAAAATCTGGTCGACGGGATGGTTCCTTTGAATCATCGCTCGAACTTGAGTTGGAGGGGCCTGTGGTGCTTCTTCCTCTTCAACTTGGACATCCTGTGCTCCCCCTTGATCACACGCCTCCTCTTGAGGTACATGTTCATCATCTTGAGATGGGGGGTGCACCGTCGTTGAGGAAGAAGGTTGATCTTGCTCCTTGTGTTCCTATGGTCGCACGTCTCTAATCGCCATGGTACGAATTGCGTCCGTTGGAACATCATCCTCATCTACATCATCAAGATCAACTTGCTCTCTCGGAGAGCCATTAGTCTCATCAAATACAACGTCGCTAGAGACTTCAACCAAACCCGATGATTTGTTGAATACTCTATACGCCTTTGTATTTGAGTCATAACCTAACAAAAACCCTTCTATAGCTTTGGGAGCAAATTTTGAATTTCTACCTTTCTTCACCAGAATGTAGCATTTACTCCCAAAAACTCGAAAATAAGAAACGTTGGGTTTGTTACTGGTTAGAAGCTCGTATGACGTCGTCTTGAGGAGGCGATGAAGGTAGACTCGGTTTATGGCGTGGCAAGCCGTGTTCACAGCTTCCGACCAAAACCGCTCGGGCGTCTTGAATTCTCCAAGCATCGTCCTTGCTATGTCTATGAGCGTCCTGTTCTTCCTCTCTACCACACCATTTTGCTGTGGTGTGTAGGGAGTGGAGAACTCGTGCTTGATTCCTTCCTCATCAAGGTACTCCTCCACTTGAAGGTTCTTGAACTCGGACCTGTTGTCGCTCCTTATCTTCTTCACCTTGAGCTCAAACTCATTTTGAGCTCTTCTTAGGAAGCGCTTGAGGGTCCCTTGGGTTTCAGATTTATCCTGCAAAAAGAATACTCAAGTGAAGTGGGAAAAATCATCAACAATAACAAGACCATACTTACTTCCCCCGATGCTGAGGTAGGTGACGGGTCCAAAGAGGTCCATATGCAATAGCTCCAGAGGTCTTGATGTAGTCATCACATTCTTGATATGATGAGAGCCTCCCACCTGTTTACCTGCTTGACAAGCTGCACAAGGTCTATCTTTTTTGAAAGTTACATTTGTTAGACCTAACACATGTTCTCCCTTTAGAAGTTTGTGAAGGTTCTTCATCCCCACATGTGCTAGACGGCGATGCCACAGCCAGCCCATGCTAGTCTTAGCAATTAAGCATGCATCTAGATCGGCCTCCTCTTTTGTAAAATCAACTAAATAGAGTTTGCCGTCTAGTACACCCTTAAAAGCCAATGAACCATCACTCCTTCTAAAGACAGACACATCTACATTTGTGAATAAGCAATTATATCCCATATTACATAATTGACTAACAGACAACAAGTTATATCCGAGCGATTCAACTAAAAACACATTAGAGATGGAATGCTCGGAAGAAATAGCTATTTTTCCTAGTCATTTAACCTTGCCTTGATTCCCATCACCGAATATGATTGAGTCTTGGGAATCTTTGTTCTTGACGTAGGAGGTGAACATCTTCTTCTCCCCCATCATGTGGTTTGTGCATCCGCTGTTGATAATCCAGCTTGAGCCCCCGAATGCATAAACCTGCAAGGCAAATTAGGCTTGGGTTTTAGGTACCAACTCTTGTTGGGTCCTACAAGGTTAGTTATAATCGTCTTTGGGACCCAAATGCAAGTTTTGTCTCCCTTGCATTTGACCCCCACATTTTTAGCAATCACCTTTTTATTTTTTCATGAAAGAACAAATTTAGTATTGCATGCAAGAAATACAGTGGTAGATCCATTACACACATTCTTAGGTGCATGAGACACAGAGTTTCTCCTAGGCCTACCATTAGAACTTGAAGCGGTCATGGCATGTGAGTCAAAAGCATTATAACTCCTATCATAATGAACATTTCTAGAATATTTCATAGCCATATTTCTACCATGCATAGAAGAACTAGAAGCAGTCATAGCATGTGAATCATAAGAATAATTCCTACAAGCATTTCTAGAGAATTTCCTATCGCTATAAATGAAGGCATGATTCATTTGATTGCTACTAGTCATAGGAGCCTTCCGTTTCTCCTTAGCGGGGATGGGAACCTTATGACTTGTTAAGTTCTTGGCTTCCCTCTTAAAGCCAAGCCCATCCTTAATTGAGGGGTGTCTACCAATAGTGTAGGCATCCCTTGCAAATTTTAGTTTATCAAATTCATTTTTGCTAGTCTTAAGTTGAGCATTAAGACTAGCCACTTCATCATTTAATTTAGAAATGGAAACTAGGTGTTCACTACACGCATCAACATTAAAATCTTTACACCTATTGCAAATTACAACATGTTCTACACAAGGGGTTGATTTATTAGCTATTTCTAACTTAGCCTTCAAGTCATCATTGATACTCCTTAAGCTAGAAATAGATTCATGGCACGTAAATAATTCACATGAAAGCATTTCATTTCTTTTAACTTCTAAAGCAAGAGATTTTTGAACATCTACAAATTTATCATGCTCTTCATATAAAAGATCCTCTTGCTTTTCTAACAATCTGTTCTTCTCATTCAAGGCATCAATTAATTCGTTGATTTTATCAATTTTAGTTCTATCTAAACCTTTGAATAAACTAGCATAGTCTACTTCATCATCACTAGATTCATCATCACTTGAAGAAGCGTAAGTAATAGTATTACGAGTGCTTACCTTCTTCTCTTTTGCCATGAGACAGGTGTGATGCTCGTTGGGGAAGAGGGATGATTTGTTGAAGGCGGTGGCGGCGAGTCCTTCGTCGTCAGAGTCGGATGAAGAGCAATCCGAGTCCCATTCTTTGCCAAGGTGTGCCTCGCCCTTCGCTTTCTTGTAAGTCTTCTTCTTTTCCCTCTTCTTCTCTTGATCCTGGTCACTATCATTATCAGGACAATTAGCAATAAAGTGACCAACCTTACCACACTTTAAGCAGGAGCGCTTTCCCTTCGTCTTGCTTTTGTTGGGATACTCCTTGCGACCTTTGAGCGCCGTCTTGAAGCGCTTGATGATAAGGGCCATTTCATCCTCGTTTAGCCCGGCGGCCTCAATTTGTGCCACCTTGCTAGGTAGTGCCTCCCTGCTACTTGTTGCCTTGAGAGCAATGGCTTGAGGCTCATGGATTGGGCCATTTAGCGCCTCATCAACATATCTCGCCTCCTTGATCATCATTCGCCCGCTCACAAACTTCCCAAGTATTTCTTCGGGCGTCATCTTGGTGTACTTAGGATTCTCACGAATAGAGTTAACAAGATGAGGATCAAGGATGGTGAAGGACCTTAGCATAAGTCGGACGACGTCATGGTCCGTCCATCACGTGCTTCCATAGCTCCTTATTTTGTTGACGAGGGTCTTGAGCCTGTTGTACGTTTGGGTTGGCTCCTCCACCCTGATCATCACGAACCTTCCTAGTTCGCCTTCCACTAACTCCATCTTGGTGAGCATGGTGACGTTGTTCCCCTCATGCGAGATCTTGAGGGTGTCCCAAATTTTCTTGGCGTTATCCAAGCCGCTCACCTTATGGTATTCATCCCTGCACAATGACGCTAAAAGAATAGTAGTAGCTTGTGCATTTTTGTGAATTTGTTCATTGATGAACATGGGATTATCCGTACTATCAAATTGCATTCCATTTTCTACTATCTCCCATATACTTGGATGGAGAGAGAACAAGTGGCTACGCATTTTGTGACTCCAAAATCCATAGTCCTCTCCATCAAAGTGAGGAGGTTTACCAAGGGGAATGGAAAGCAAATGAGCATTGGAACTTTGCGGAATACGAGAATAATCAAAGGAAAAGTTCGAATTAACCGGTTTCTTTTTCTCCTCGTATTCGTTGTCATCGTCCTTTTGGGAAGAAGACTCGTCGCTGTCGTCGTAGTAGACGATCTTCTTGATACGCCTCTTCTTCTTCCCGTCCTTCTTCTTATGACTTGAGCCCGAGTCAGTGGGCTTGTCGTCTTTTGGCTCATTGATGAAGGACTCCGTCTCTTTATCGTTGATCACTATCCCCTTTCCCTTAGGATCCATCCCTTCGGGCGATTAGTCCCTTTCTTGAAGAGAATGGCTCCGATACCAATTGAGAGCACCTAGAGGGGGGTGAATAGGTGATCCTGTAAAAACTTGAAACTTAAAGCCACAAAACTTGATTAGGAGTTAGCACAATGAAGTCAAGTGGCTAAGGAAAGCTCTTGTGAAGCACAATAGACACAGTGAGAACAAGCACAAGAGACACGAGGATTTATCTTGTGGTTCGGCCAAGTACAACACTTGCCTACTCCACGTTGTGGCGTCCTAATGGACGAGAGTTGCACTCAACTCCTCTCAAGTGATCCAATGATCAACTTGAATACCACGGTGTTCTTCTTTTCTCTACTCTTTCCCGTTTGCGAGGAATCTCCACAACTTGGAGTCTCTCGCCCTTACAATAAGGATCAAAGTGAAAGCACTAGAGTAATGAAGGGAAGCAACACACACAAATCCACAGCAATACGCTCACACACGGCCAAGACTCGAGCTCAAATGAATATCACAAGGTTCTCACTAGAACGAAGCTCAAATCACTATGAATGGCAAACGAGTGTGCAAAGACAGAGTGTAAATGATCAAGAATGCTCAAAGTATGCTTGGTGTTCTCCTCCATGCGCCTAGGGGTCCCTTTTATAGCCCCAAGGCAGTTAGGAGCCATTGAGAGCAATCCAGGAAGGCAATTCTTTGCTTCTGTCGGTTGGTGCACCGGACAGTCCGGTGCACCACCGGACACTGTCCGGTGCTGATTTCTTTCCTATTTTGGCGCAGCCGACCGTTGAAGATTTGTAGCCGTTGGCGCACCGGACACTGTCCGGTGCCCCCATCTGACCGTTGGCTTGGCCATGCGTCACGCGCAGATTGCGCGGCCGACCGTTGGCCCGGCCGACCGTTGGCTCACCGGACAGTCCGGTGAATTATAGCCGTACGCTGTTGACTTGATTCCCGAGAGCGGTGACTTCGCCGCAGCAGACTCACCGGACAGTCCGGTGCACCACTTGACAGTCCAGTGATTTATAGCCGTACGCCGCCGTCGAGACCCGAGAGCAGCCAGTTGACCAGACGCCAGCCTAGCGCACCGGACACTGTACGGTGCACCATCGGACACTGTCTGGTGCACCACCGGACAGTTCGGTGTACCCAGACTGAGCAGAGTCTTGGCTGCTCGAGCCAAGTCTTTTCCAATTGTATTTTCTCTGATTCTAGCACTTAGACAAATATGTTAGTACACAAAAACCAATGTACTAAGTCTAGAATCATACCTTTGTGTTGATTTTCACTTCATCCACCATTTGGCATAGTTTCACACTTAAACCATTTGTGTTGGCACTTGATCACCAAAATACTTAGAAATGGCCCAAGGGCACATTTCCCTTTCACAAGGCAGCACCAAGCTCGAGCTTTAGTGCTGATTTGGTGACCGAGGATCACGGGGGGATTGGAGGGGACTGAGGGGGAAATTAGTTATTCTGTAATCGATGTGTTTCAAAACATATGCTGCAAATCGTCCAGATCTAGGGTTTAGGGTTAAAGGCAACAATGAATCGATGGTTCTAGGATTCCTTGATCCCTAGGTTTTCTGTTGATAAATGCTGTAAAAATTAAGAACATTGGATTCTGCTAAAAGCTTTTCTGTTCTAGGAATCGATGTTGTCGGTACCCCGAGTCAGGGGTACCCACTACTACAGTATAAAGACACCGCACGAAGAATGGCACCCCGACCCCACCGCATGGGTAGGTTTAGGGGTACCACGTGGCAAGGAAAGATAATACACCCCAGGGTGCATTATTGGGTTTGGACCCTCGTGGAGGAGCACTGGACCCCTGTACGCACAGCCCGAGCCTGTGATTACAGTCTGGGACTCCCAGGAAGGTATGTCGGGTCCCTCCGTTGGGCGCAGGTCCCTCCGATTAAGGTCCGGACCACAACAAGGACCCGGGATGGGGGGAACCCCAGCATGAGTAAGGGTCCGGCGCTGGCACGTGTCCAGGCCTTGCCCTACGCTCCTCGCTCAGGCGGAGGCCCGCTGCTGCCACGTGGCTTGTAGCACGTGACATAAGCCAACGGGCGAAGCCTGACGTAAGGCCCCTAAAGCCTCGCAGTCTCTGCATTCAATGCGGAAAGGATGCACCGCCTACCACCACGCTGACAGACAATGTGCCCTCACAGCATTTAATGTGTCATGTCCACTCCACTGGCAGACGGCGTCAGGGTAACCTTGCAGGCGGCGCGCCTGTTAGGTCTGTTACCAAACAGTGCACCCGTGCTATGCGGCGCACTATGGATATCGACCCTTGTACAAGAAGCTTCCCAGGCAAGCCAAGGATACGCAGATCTCCGACGTCGGGGCACAGGAAGATTGCCCCAGCAACGAACATTAGTAGCTCCAAGTGTTATATACATTTTGTCCCTGGCCCACATGTCGAGGCTCAGTACCTTTGTGCATGCCCCCCTTTAGCTATAAAAGGGGAGGCATGCGACGTTACAACACAAGTTCACTCAGACTCTCAAGCTTCCTCAGCAATCCAACACACAGTGGAGTAGGGTATTACGCTCCGGCGGCCCGAACCACTCTAAACCCTCGCGTGTTCTTGTGTTCGTCCATCCATCTCGCATAACAGGCAAAACACTTAGGCCCCTCCTCATCTTAGGATTTAGGGCGGGTCCACTCCGCCACTCGGCTAGAGATTTTCCTCTCCGGCATTTGGCGCGCCAGGTAGGGGGCTAGGTTTTAGGTTTTTGCACGTGTTATTATTCGGCATGATGGTGCGAATCACCGAGCACCGCACCAAAACTTTGGAGGATTTTGCGATGGAGCAAGAAGTTGCATCCTCTGTGCCGCGAGTACCCGACCACCCTGAGTCTGGGACTGCTGCTATACACGCTGTGCAGCAGCGCACGCCTGCACCAGCATCCCGGACTCCATCAAGGGAAGCGCCTACGGTGTTGTCTGCAGCCAGGGATTTGCTATGCCACCCCCTAGCTCCATGGCTTCACCGGGGGCCATGAAGCAGTGGCGTGACGACGTTGACCGACTACTCGGCATGGCACATTCTACTTCGACCAGGTCCAGGCCTCGGTCATCCCGGCGCCAACGCGAGGCGACGACGTCTGTGCACAGACTGAAGACCTCCGGGCAGAACTCAACCACAGGCGTGCCGGGGAAGATGCCCGGGTCTCCCTAGAAAGGGCGTGTGAGCACCGACAAAACATCGAGGGCCGCAACCTCGACCAAGATTTCACTGCGGAAACACAGCGAACCCCAGTGGGTGCTCGGTTCCAGGCGGGTGTCCCCCTAGCCGGCGTGGGATGTGCCACTCTCGCGGATCATCTCCGCGCAGCATCATGGCCACCCAAGTTCAGGCCTCACCTATCAGAAAAATACGACGGTACATCAAATCCGTCAGAATTCCTGCAGGTATACGTCACCGCCATCATAGCAGCAGGTGGAAACACCGCTGTGATGGCAACCTATTTTCATGTCGCCTTGTCTGGGCCCGCCCGGACTTGGCTCATGAACCTTGCCCTAGGGTCAATCTACACCTGGGAAGAGCTCTGCGCACGGTTCGTTGCAAACTTCGCCAACGCTTACCAGCAACACGGCATGGAGGCCCACCTACACGCAGTGAGGCAGGAGCCCGGAGAGACCCTTCGGACGTTTATCTCCCGCTTCACCAAGGTACGAGGTACTATACCTCTCATTTCCAATGCCTCCATCATCACGGCCTTCCGACAGGAGATGCGTGATAAGAAAATGTTGGAGAAGATGGCCACACATGACGTGGAGACTGTCCCACGCTCTTCGCTCTGGCTGACAAGTGCGCCATAGCTACCGAGGGCCGTGCATGGCACTCGGCCCCACAAACCGGGACTACCCAGACAGGTGGCTCGGGTGCCGTCCCCCGGAACGGTAAAAAGAAAAAGAAGGGCCACGGCTATGAGAGGCCGCAGTCTACCACGCTGGTCATCGCAGCTGCGACCGGGAGCCTGGGCGATCACAACAAACGCCCACGGCTGCAGAGGGGTAACAGCGGCTCATGCCCTGTACACCCCAACGGTCGCCACAACGCCGCGGAGTGTTGTGAGATCATCGATCTCGCGAAACGCGTCAGCGAACGTGTCAGCGAGCGGCGTGAGCAGTCTTCCAAGGACAGCTCCCCACCTCATCGCCGTCCTAGCAAGGAAAAGGTCGACGACGGCGAGGTGGCCGCGGCTGAGCGAGGCCTCGGGTATCAGTCACTCGAAGGGGACCTAAAGGACGTCTTCACTAGAGACTCCCACTCCGATAGCGATGACTAGACGGACCACCAGAGGGACCCCGTGTCCCCCGATCTACGGGGCCGAAGTCTGTCTTCCCCCAGAAACCCTACTGGACTCCCCACGGGTCCAGTCCTCAGCCAGAGACGAAGGCTCCTCCGTCAAACGCAGACGGGAACCCAGGATCGGGACCTAGTCCTACGGCAAGTACCAAACCAGGGAGGGCTCCTCAAACACTCCCCCAGCTGGGAAGGACCGTTCAAGGTGAAGGAAACACGCCGACCCAAGGGTGACCATCCTGCTACGACTAAAGGAGTACCCCTTCCTAACCCCTGTAGCATCTCTATAAGTTTTCTATAAGTTTTATCCATAGGGGCAAGTCTGAGGGGTCGAACTTTCCTCCCTTTTTTAACTAAGTAACGCACACGTGTACGCCAGCCCGGTGAGGTCTGCCCTCATAAACCCGGCCTGTTGGCCTACACCCATGCATGTCATGTTATGCGGGGAGGATTTACCCCCTCGGATGCACTACTATGATAGATTTATCCTACTACTCCAAGGTCTAACCCTGGAGTTTCAGGATTATATTCTATCTAACCCACCCAGTCAGTTCTCATTCGATCAGGCATAATGACATCCGAATTGAGCAGTCAGGCTTGCAGTTTAGGACCTCTATGCGAAAGCAGGAGGACCCGACAACCTGGGGGCTGGCCCTAAAGAACGGGTGCCCGTTCCATGAGGTGGTCCGGAGCCTGTGAGTCCGGTTAGCCTGGTTCCGTACCTGAAATCCTGCGCACTCCACCACTCCATGACGGGTGCCCTAGTATTTGGAGCTATAAGTCCTGTGGGTCCGACAACCTGGGGTCCGGAACTAGAGAAGAGACACTTGTCTCCTGGGGTGGTCCGGAGCCGTGTAGCCGCTTAGCCTGGTCCCGTACCGTGGGCCTGCATAATCCACCACTCTGTGACGGGTGTCCTAGTACCTAGAACCACCATCCAGGGGGTCTGGACACACAACTTGGCTCCCCTAGACTAAACCCTGCAAGTTCCGAGCATGTATCAAAGGATGGCTAGTGCCAGATGACGAGTCCCACGTGTGTATTACTAATGCTCCTTAGCTAAAGCTGTGTACAGATCCAGGTCTCGACGAGGCTGTCTCCTGAGAGTCGTCAACAACTCTTTCATACACGCTGGTATCCAACCTCGACACACCGAGCCTGCATCCCAGGCAGGGGGCCAGGCACCAGGAAGAGTCGACAATGTAACATCGCACACAACAGGAACGAGCGATACACAGATAAGTATTAAATACTGCTTAAATAAATAATACTTAGGAGTACCTCACAAAAACAGGAAAAAGCCTAGGGGCCGGTTCTAAAGAACGGGAGCCCGTTCCATGGGGTGGTCCAAAGCCTGTGTGGCCGGTTAGCCTGGTTCCGTACCCGAAATCCTGCACACTCCACCACTTCGTGACGGGTACCCTAGTATTTGGAACTATAAGTCATGTGGATCCGACAAACTGGGGTCTGGAACTAGAGAAGAGACGCTTGTCTCCTGGGGTGGTCCGGAGCCTTGTAGCCGCTCAGCCTGGTCCCATACCGTGAGCCTGCACACTCCACCACTCTGCGGCAGGTGTCCTAGTACCTGGAACCACCATCCAGGGGGTCCGGACACACAACTTGGCTCCCCAGGCTAAAATCCTGCGTGCATATGTTATTACATTCTGCTTTCAAGCAAACATATGTTATTACATTCCCTTACAAGCGGGGCCCTAGCTCCATTTCTACCGGAATGAACTGCACTGCCCCAGAAGGAGTCGCGCTGGAAGCTGGCTCCGGGCAGCCTTACCGATGGCGGCCACCACCTCAGCACCGACGGTTCACCGGCGACAGCGACCACCTCTGCACCAGCAGCGACACCCACCTCCGCTCCGAGCGGCTTGCCAGCGGTGGCGACCACCTCAGGGTGTGCGCCATCGCAAGGAGGTCCTCGCCCCCGTCCTCCTACGGGGGGCGACAACGAGGCCATTAAAGCCAAAGAGTCGGGGACTCGGTGGTAGGTGGCTTTGGTGGTCTCACTAGCGGAGGCAACCACCTCTGCAACGGGTAGCCTCACCAGCGGCGGCGACCACCTCAGCACCGATGACAGCGGCCACCTCTGCACCGGTGGACGGCGGCTGCCTCAGCACGCACAAAGGGGTCCTCGCTCCCGTCCTCCCACGGGAGTGAGGACAAGACCATCCAAGAACGCGGCCACCACCCCCGCGGCGTACAGCGTCTTGTATGACCCCCAGTGCGGAAGGCGAGCAGGAGAAGCCGTGGATGTGGCAAACCCGCGCACGGCGCGACCGTCGCCCGTGCGGTGGACGGACAGCCACGCCCCGGCCAGACGGCAGGAGGCAGCGTCGGAGGCAGCACCAAAGCCATCCAGCCCAAAGGGCCAGACACGCTGCAGCTGACGGCCTGCAGCCAGCCGGCCCCATGTAGCCGAGGTTCACCCCCTCCGCAAGGATGGTGAACATCCTTCTCCTCCAAATGCTGGAGGAAGAAGCGGGTCACCGGCCCATGCGGAGGGCAAGGCCCTGACTCAGCTCTCCTTCCACCATAGCAAGGATGATGAACATCCTTGAAGCTGAGGGTTGGGGGAGGCCACAGCCCGGCTTGCTTCTCCCCACCACGAGGCTGGTGGTCATCCTTCTGGATGACCACTGGCGGGGGACTGCAGCCGGGCTGCATGATGAAAATCCTTGAAGCCGAGTGATAGCTGAAGAGTGCCAACCTCCATGAGGTTGTGCTCCTCCAACGGCAACAAGAAGTAGACAAGATCGATAGCCCCACTATGCAGGAAACAAAGAGTGCGGGCTCTCTGACGGTGAGGTCGCCAGAGAGGATGGCCCTGACGTGGATCCCTCCAGCGAACACCGGCGCGCTCCATCCAGAGGCCCGGGAGGCGGAAGGGCGCGAAGGATGCAAGAGGAGCAAGGCATGGCTACTACCCGGGAGATCGATCCCTTTTTAAAGGTAGGTTTCCCCTCTCGTGCCCTGGAGCATCACGGGCAGAGTCCCCCTCGATGTGCACTGAGGATCCCGCCCTATGACACGGGGGCCAGGCCCCACGCGTCATATAGGCTGACCCGAAGCATGAAGGAGGCAAACCACCACACAAGGAGCACGCAACCGCCCCGTGGTTATGCGCCCCTTCATTTTTGGAGTAACCAACCGTTAGGAAGACGAACCGCCGCACAAGGAGCATGCAACCGCCCCACGGTTATGCGCCCTTCATCTCCACCGAAACCAACGGTCGAGAAGGCGAACCGCCGCTCGGGAAGTGTACAACCGCCCTGCGGTTGTGCGCCCACTCAGCTTCGCTGCAACCGGCGGTCCAACACGGGGGCCCAGGCCCACATGTCATGTAACCGGCGCGCCGGTTACTGGGTGCAGAAAAATCGCATCGCCGCTCGCGCTAATGCCACGCCTCCTCGGGGCCGTTGCGGAAGACTGAAAAGATAAGTTTTCAGAACCATTGCGATGACTCGAGGCACCCCGCGCATGACCCAACAGTGACATTAAGTATGAAGGTCACGGGCCAGTCAACCGTGGGAATAGGCGTGGCAGCCGGCGTGACCATAGGCGGGCCAGCACTAATCGCATCGATGGACGCGCAACAGCAGCAGGCCAACCGCCAATCAGACTCTGGCCCAACCTGCATGCTCACATCCTCCCCTTAGGCGGGTCCGGGGGCCACTGTCGATACCCCGAGTCAGGGGTACCCACTACTACAGTATAAAGACACCGCACGGAGAATGGTACCCCGACCCCACCGCATGGGCAGGTTCAGGGGTACCACGTGGCAAGGAAAGATAATACACCCCAAGGTGCATTATTGGGTCCGGACCCCCGCGGAGGAGCACCAGACCCCTGTACGCATAGCTCGAGCCTGTGATTACAGTCCAGGACTCCCAGGAAGGTATGCCAGGTCCCTCCGTTGGGCCCCAGGTCCCTCTGAGTAAGGTCCAAACCACAACAAGGACCTGGGATGGGGGGAACCCCAACATGAGTAAGGGTCCGGCGCTGGCACGTGTCTAGGCCTTGCCCTACGCTCCTCGCTCAGGCAGAGGCCCGCTGCTGCCGCGTGGCTTGTAGCCCGTGACATAAGCCAACGGGCGAAGCCTGACGTAAAGCCCCTAATGCCTCGCAGTCTCTACATTCAATGCGAAAAGGACGCGCCGCCTGCCACCACGCTGACAGACGATGTGCCCTCACAGCATTTAATGCATCCTATCCACTCCATTGGCATACAGCGTCAGGGTAACCTTGCAGGCGGCGCGCCTGTCAGGTCTGTTACCAAACAGTGCGCCCGTGCTATGCGGCGCACTATGGATATCGACCCTTGTACAAGAAGCTTCCCCGGCATGCCAAGGATACGCAGATCTCCGGCGTCAGGGCATGGGAAGATTGCCCCAGCAGCGAACATTAGTAGCTCCAAGTGCTATATACATTTTGTCCCTGGGCCCACATGTCGGGGCTCAGTACCTTTTTGCATGCCCCCCTTTAGCTATAAAAGGGGAGGCATGCAACGTTACAACAAAAGTTCACTCAGACTCTCAAGCTTCCACAGCAATCCAACACACAGTGGAGTAGGGTATTACGCTCCGGAGGCCCGAACCACTCTAAACCCTCGCGTGTTCTTGTGTTCGTCCATCCATCTCGCATAACAGGCAAAACGCTTAGGCCCCTCCTCATCTTAGGATATAGGGCGGGTGTACTCCGCCACCCGGCTGGAGATTTTCCTCTCCGACAGATGTGTTTTCAAAAATACATGGCCAGTGGTGTTTGAGACACTGAATCATGGCCAGTGGTGTTTGAGACACTGAATGTTTTGAAAAATATGTTATTAATAGCAAAACACAACTGCAAAATACATGGCCAGTGGTGTTTGAGACACTGAATCATACTATTTCCCACGGTCAGGCAACAAGTAACACTAGTTGTTTGGCAGAACATTATTATTATGTTGAGTAATGTTAATCAATATTTCAACTGCCTATTGCCAATACTAGCTGGTTCCGAGCCTATTTACCATCAATTTACCAACTAGCCGACGGTATACATCAAATTTTCAACTACGTTTTTTAAGGAACCATATGTTTTATGTAGACCATGGATTCGGAGAACGCAAAGCTCTGAAGAGCACTCACTCATTTAATCAGAGTAGTGGAGCAGCGTTGTGCCGACATCGTCGATGTCGTCCACGGTGCCTTCCTACCAGTTAGCACACCAGTCATCAATGAAATGAATCGTGCTTTAGTTCAGATCGAGGACCTCGCGAAGTACCTTGATCACCTTGCACTGGAAAAAGACTGGGAGATGGAACACATGGCCCCTTCAGAAATTGCTCAATCATCAGAAACAGAGGATGAGCTTCTGATTGACTATGACTCAGAGTTGAACACTGATGATATCATCGGCTACGACGGCGAATGTGACTACTCCACCGATGACACCTATCCCTACTAGATTACCATGCACCTAAATGAAGTGCTCGGTGCAACGAAATATGTTTTAGGTTTATGTAAGTTGTAGTAGTCTTTTGTATGTGAACAAAACACTAAGGTTATGTGCCACAAGTTCCTGGTATCGTTGATGTGATGTTTATGTTCACATGCTATGTTCAATGTTATCAACTTTGCAATATTTCTAGTATTCAGCACTTGTGACTTTGTTGTGGTTGTCCTGTTTAATGTGTCATGGTTTCTATTTATTTGAAATGGTTGGCTCAATGTACTACACTTATTCATTTTCATGTCTTATTCTTTGATGTGCCTACCTTAAATCTACAGCATGGGTACGGACTGGAACCAAGTAATGGCACAATATGGCAGTTTCCTATCCGAGGAAGATGGCACTCAGTTTCAGAACACTGGTTTTGCTTCTCAGCCTGATATACCAGCCCAGGGTCACCAGCAGCACCTGCAGTGAAGAAGGGTCCTCAACGCACAAAGCTATCAAATTTCACATCGGAGGAGGATATGAGGGTTTGTCAAGCTTGGTTGGCGGTCAGTTGTGACCCCATAGTAAACACTGGTCAGAAGCGTCAAGGTTTTTGGAATTGGATTACAGAGGCATACAACTCTCGTAGAGGATCAATACCAGAGAGGTCTACCAAATCTCTGATGAGCAGGTGGGACAGTATCAAAACTCAATGTTCTACCTTTGTTGGATACATGACGGCTATGCTTCGACAAAACCCAAGTGGCCTGATTGATGTAGATAAGGTATGTGTATGTACTTATGCATATGTTCTTCAATGTACTTAACAACACCCCAGTGGTCTTAATAATACATATTTTGTTTTGTAGACTTCTCTTGCAGCTACTCGGTTTGCTGCTGTTGAAAAGAAGCCCTTCCATTTCTTACATTGTTGGGCAATATTGAAGGATCAACCAAAATGGATGGACCAGCACATGGGTAACCAAAATCCTCCACCCAACCCATTAGGTACCCAATCAAATACTATTGACTTAGATGGTGCTGAAGACTCAGCTCCATCAAGCTTTACTTCGAAGAGGCCGCTTGGTCGTGATTCATCCAAGGAAAAGGCAAAGAAGTAAAGATCTGAGAACACATCATCCACTGATTCAAAGTACCTAACACGGATGGGTGAGCTTTCTTTGGAACTATTATCTGTCTACAAATCAGTAGCTTCAACTGAGGAAAAGAAGTTGGAGTCCATGAATAGACATGAGAGGCAGGAACTCATCTTGGAGAGGAAGAAGCTCAACTTGGAGAAACTTAAGATGGAATGACAAAAGGTCAAGGAGGACATGGAATAGGAGGTTATGATATTGAGCATGGATTTGAGTAAATGTAACCCCCTACTTCGACAGTACTACAAGGCTAAACAACAGGAGATACTGGCAAGGGTTATTGGAATGTCATCGTCAAGCAAGTGAACGTTCAGCAAGTCATGGTAGTGGTTGAGGAAGTAATGTAATTTGTTTTCGAGAAAAACTTTATGTTTCTGCACTAGCGAACTTCACAATTTTCTGTTGTGTGATGTTTGAACTCTGTCATGTTGGTTAATAATAGTAGACTTGTTATTTCATTCGTGGATTACACCATCACACATTCCAAAAGCACAAATTACAAGAACTTGTTATGTTTCCAGTACACATAGTAGCTTGGGACAAACATAAACTACGACATGACACATTACACATGACACTACGACATTTAATAAAATGTCATCATTTTATTGTTGATGCAAACATAAACTTCATACTTAAGCATCTCTAGATCCAAGCCGCGCCCAGTGGTGGTGGATTAGATCAACCAGAAACTAAGTATATTTCACTAGATCATGTAGTTGGTCGTACCTATTGTTGATGTACTCATTGCGCTCGGACATGGAACCATGAGTAGTGTCCGCCAAAACTCCGATGTTGTCGAAGCTTGTGTTCAAAGACGAAGGACCTTCATCTTCTACGATCATGTTGTGCAAGATGATGCAAGTTTTCATTATATCTCCAATGTGTTGTGGAGACCAACCATATGCAGGACCACGCACTATGGCCCATCGCTTCTGTAGTACTCCAAAAGTTCGTTCAATGTCTTTTCTAGCGGACCCTTGAATAGTGGCGAAGTGTTGGGTCCTAACATCAGACGGATGACGGATTGTCTTGACAAACGCTAGCCAGTCTGGATAAATACCATCTACTAGGTAATATCCCATGTTGTACGTGTGTCCATTGATGGAGAAAGTCACTGGTGGACTATCACCGGTAAGATGCGAATTGAACAGGTTTGAACACTAAAGAACATTGATGTCGTTACAGCTACCGGGCATGCCAAAGTATGCATGCCAAATCCATAGGTCATATGAGGCAACTGCTTTGAGGATCATTGTAGGATGTTTACCGCGACCGATGAACATCCCCTTCCATACAGTTGGGCAGTTACGCCACTCCCAATGCATGCAATCCACACTACCAAGCATACCAGGGAAGCCACGTGACTCTCCATCTTGGAGGAGCCTAGCGATATCAGCAGGAGTAGGTTTCCTGAGATAGTACCCCCCCAAAGCGGTTTGGATGGCGGTGCAAAAGTGTTCCAAAGCCTCATGTGTCGTAGATTCACAAATGCGTACGTATTCATCAACGGCATCCGCAGGAACACCGTATGCAAGGATACTAACAGCAGCAACAACTTTCTGAAGAGCAGATAGACCTAGCTCACCGGCACAGTTTGGTCGCTGAACGAAGTAGGGATCGACTTGTTGCATAGCAAGAACGAGGCGCTCAAACACATGGCGACGCATGCGAAACCTATATTGCAAAATATAGTGATTACAAGTGTGAACCACGTACTATGGACGTGAATAGATGGGCGTACGAAAAAATATACCTCCTCTGGAATTGAGCATCCGTGTAAACCGGTTGCGTGCAAAATAGTCGGCTCAGATTCGTGCATCACCACTCATATGGTCACGATGGATTCAAACACGATCGGGAACGAAACCAGCATACCGACGCTCGTTGCGTGCACGACGCCTAAGTTGTCGGTACGTCGCAACCTCCAACTCATGTTCTTCATCTTCCATGTCTTGCGCCATCCTAAGAAAAATAGTGGAATCTACGTACCGGTTCATTGTTGTGGAGCAGTATATGCGAAGTGTGAGTGAAGTGTTGAAGAGTGAGTGGTTATTTATAGAACGGATAGGCTTCCGAGACAAGCCATCTTCTTATCGTGCAGACGAAGCTAGTCGATGGCTTGTTGAAGAAGTATCGTGGATTACGGTGGAAGCATGTCAATTTCGAAACCTTTTTTTCATACGAATCAAATACTGTGGGACGTTTTATAGACAACAATTACACACAACATAACAACGAATGTTATTTATTTTGTACAATTCGAAATTATTAATGAACCATTGTTTTGAAGATTATTATTTCGAAAATTGTTAAATACACTATTTTGCGCATCCTTTGTATAGCATGAAATGGGTACAAAACAAAGAAAACAGAAAAATAAATGGAAAAAGGAATTATGTTAACACTGTAGCTTTAGGGGACCGAATTTAGGGAATGTTGCTGCAGACTGAGAAGATATAGAGGACATAATCTTTTAGAGTGTGATGTAAAGGACAGAGAATATTCCTTTAGGGGACGAAACTTAGGGGACGCTGCTGGAGACAGCCTGAGGAGAGGGAAGGAGCTGATGAGGAGGCGGTCCACAGTCAGCCACACAGGTGAGAGAGAGCGAGACCGGACTCGCTGACGCGAGGGCCCCACATGTCGGTGCGATTCATCCAGGTTGGGCCGGCGCGGCAAACATGGGCCAAGTGGAGGAAGTTTGGGCCCAGGTACTAATTCCCTCTTCTTTTCTATTTGTTTTTCTTATTTCTTTCGCTATTTTCTATCTCAATTCTAAATTCAAATTAAATTCTAGTTTTGAATTTCAACTTTAAGTAAAATACGTAGTAGAATAAAACCTAGAATGATGCAAGATGTGTATATTTATATCAACTACTTTACTCATTTGCACAAATGTTCTAATTATGCAAAACGCATGTTTGTTTGTTTATTTACTTATTATTAATTTAAGTAAATGCTACAAAACCTATAGTAGAGGCTAATTCACAACTTATTCATTTCAAGAACATAGTTTGAATGGATAGCCAATTTAAAAGTTTATTCCAAAAAAATATTATCTACTTACTTATTTATTTTTAGAAGAAAGTAATGTTCACCTTCTATTAAGAGTGCCACAAATATATATATATATATATATATATATATATATATATATATATATATATATATATATATATATATATATATATATATTAATGAGTGGTTCTCATTATGTAGTTTGCAAAGGTAATAATCCACTCTAAAAAAATTGAAGCTCTTTTCACTATTTCATTTACTAATCCCCAAAATCTTGATTTTGGGTGTTACACTGGACGAGTAGTTGTTGATTGTAGTTTATGAAGTTGATTTAGGTCTGTAATTAGTTCACTTGGGAGATTGAGGTGATGACATTACTCTCAGTAATTTAGTTACTTTGGTGACAGTGCAGATGAGTTGCGAGAAGCCAAGCATCCAAGTAATTAGTTACTTCTGCGTAGATGGATTGTAGGCTGATCCACAATCGAATTTGAAACACAAATTCTAATAAGAAATTCAGGTAATACATGTCATTGAGCACTTACTTACATGGATGGACATCCAGAAAGTAACAAATGTAATGATTTGACTGTGTCATTATTAATGCTTTCGTCGCAGGTGTTTTATGTATCCTTTGTTTTGTCTTTTTGTTTCTTTTTGTTTCCTTTGTGAATCATCTATCAGCTTTTTGTATCTAGTAAGAGCCTATTTGGTAGGAAGAGGATTGAGGAGGCTAAAATCCCTTACTATTTAATTGGATTTGCAAGAGATTTTAGTCCCCTCAATCCTTTCCAATCTCCTTGCTCCTGAACAAACGCTAATTACTTGTCGGTTGCATGCTCTAGGCTCCTGTTGTTCTAGTTCTCTTGAAGCGAGATGGAGCAGTGAGCATCTATGTAGATGGTAATGTTCTGAAACAAGTGTTGTTGTTCATTGTAGACTCTAGTTGTCTCTTATGTGAAACTTTCTTTTCCAACTAGTCGAATGGCTGTCTAGCAGTCTGATCTTTGTAATTTTTCATATGAATGTTCTCCTACACGTATTCACTCGGTGAAATAACCTGTGCTAGTCTAGAAGAGAGGAGAAGAGAAGTGAACATTTTGTTTTTCATGGGTCCAGAAGGGATGCTTCATGTGCATGTATAAACTGTCTTGGAGACTGGTTTCGTAGTACGTACCATGCGCATATTATTCTACCTGCATCTATAAATTGGCTGCTGTATTTTTGCGATGTACATTTCCTACTCCAGTTTCTTGCTCTTGCATTTTTGTTGTGCCCCACAATCTAAAATGCACATGTCACATGAAACAATTGAGGATTTAATAATAATATCTGTCAACGAGCAAAGAAACTAATCTCTGACTGATAGACATTAACATAATTGTTCAAATAACAATAAAAGGTCTGAAAACAATAGCACACGCTAGCAATGCCTACCAACGGCAAACAACTCGATCTAGCCTACTAGCCTAGTATTATGCTTAGAGACTTAACTAGTATTATTACACCAAGTTGTTGACCAAGGCAAGACCAAGAAAAGACGTGGCGATCCTTCTCCTTGGCAAAATTAAACGCAGAACTCGCAGTAACACCAGCCCTTGATCCCGCCTCTCATGCACTTGTATTGCGTGACTTTGCCTCCAGTTAACTTGGCCTCCGTCCAACACTCCGCCTTGCACATCCACGCTTTGCAGAATGGAATAATAGGAGTTGTATAGCCACACTCTGAAAAAAAAAGAAACAGATCAAACACATGCATGCATATCCATATGTCATAATTGGTATGTGATAATACTGATCACATGGAAATGTAAAAAAGCTGTTCGTCAGGAGAAAATGAGTACGTAGAAGAGTTTTCTCTTCCTTAAATGAGAATTCTGAAGACTAAATTGATAAAGAAACAAAAAAAACTAGGAAACAAAAATAAAATTAAGGTAGATGCAAAGGAGCACGAACTGGCTAGAGCGTGATCTACATGCAGAACGAGTACGAAAAAAAGGCAGCAGAGAACAGCATTCTTCTTGGTATTCATTGTCTATGATGTATGAGAAACTGTCACATTTACAGAGCAGGTGCAAATGAGAGCACTTATTTATAGTTGGACATGCCGTGCTTATCATGAGAGGGAAATGAGATCAGTGACCGCTTCTTTCTCCAGGATAACGACGAGTGAGAGGATGAATTCCTACGCTATGGCTAGCCTCATGCATGCATAGTATCTCCTCTCCTTACTTAAATCCAGTGGCTTTGACCAGATGCATGCAAGCAGTCAAAACATGCAGCATGTTTTTGCTCTCCCTGTATGCATGCTTTGACTGAGTATATCAAATTTAGCATCTACTGGTTCTACTAGCCCAGCTTTATTTCAGTGTAATGTTATATGGTGTTTTGCACAATTATCAATTGGACTTCAATTTGAATAGTTGCAGTGTTGTTCAGTTTGCTTAAATTTTTGACGAACTGCATTATATTGCGAGTCATTGACATATTTTCACCTCTTCCTTCCTCTCACCTTGAGTGACCTGGGCTACAATGAATAAAGAGTCATTGATATATTTTGGACTAAAATGCTACAATGTCGTTCGTTTTCACCTCTTTCCTCTCCTAGAGTGACCTGGGCTAGTGTTGAAAACGGTCGGGTAAAATCTCGTCCCGACCTTGTCACACCTAGTTTTAGAGTGCAAAACCGAATGCATAGCATATGTGTAACCTGATTCATTTTTCACACATATGTTGACGTAACAAGTGTAATATATCGAAAGACAATGTTTGAAACGTAAATAAGAGTAGAGTACATTATTACAACTCGATGGACCTTGACGAGTAGTTGTTGGTTGTAGTTTATGAAGTTGATTTGGGTTTGTAGTTAGTTCACTTGGGAGATTGAGGTGATGTGTACACCCCAAAAATAGAAGTCTAGATTATCACAGTTTTAACCTTGAGCTTTCGAAAAATAGCATCCACATGATAAAGGTCTAACAAATTAAGATAATTAAATCAGAAAGTGAATTTTAGTGCAAAAATAATTCTAGAAATCTTATAAAATCCATATCTTTCCTATTTTAACTCTGATTTAACTCGTTCCAGTTGCGTTAGCGTCGAAATTAAATTGTCTATGCATTAACAACACTATTTTATTATATAACATGTTTTCAAAAATAAATAATTAATTTGTTTAACCTATGTTATTAAAGTAACTCCTCTAATCTAAGTTAATGTAACATTTTAGTTTGGATCATCTATAATTTGACTAAAATATGATTTAGTCATAACTTATATTAAAGGTTGAATAGAGTTAGTTATGTTTTCTCACATGACTTGTAACAATCAACATATAATATAGTTCTATTGTGTAACCACCTAGGACTTCAGAAAATCATAACTTTTTTAAACCGTAACTCTGATTTTAGTACTTTTTAGATCTACGATCTCGTAGCGGCGTGTAGAATATTTTTTATGATGTTTGTTTATATGAATTGGTGTATTGTTACCATACCCATTATTTGCTTGATTGTATGTATTGCTATGCATAGAGGTGAGGTCACAAGAAACCGGAAGACCAATTTGGTGAAGTACCTGGGATCTCAAGTCTAAGGCAAGTTGTTCCCTTGATCATTTTTCTCTACCTAATAATGTTCCTGTCAATCACTATGACATGCTCAGGTTAATTTCATGGGACCTAATAGGTTACCCTAGTTTTGTGAACCACACACCTTGTAAACAAATGAACTATTGGGTAGACTTGCTATTGCTCTACCTGGTTTTGGGACTAACGCTATACTAAATTATGATCATGTTCCACTATTATTGTTGGTTTATTATTGTTCATGATAAGATCATTGTGTTAATTGTAACATGGAGAACCACCCAGGAAAACAGTGCTACCACAAGGGTGGTATGGGACGCCTTTAGTCGACTAATTAGGAAAGCTAGTGGAGGAATACCTTACCCGAAAGGGGCAAGGGCCGTAGAGGAGCTGCCGGTATAGGGAGGTTCTTGGGTTGATCATGCTGCGATGGCTTTCGGACGAGGGATTCCTATATCTCCCTTCTCAAAAACCGTAGCGGGTTTTTTGAAGCTAGTGGAACTTTGTAAAAGCCTCGTAGTGCTACCCTGCCTCGTCTCCTCGGTAGAGATGTAT
The DNA here is from genome assembly GCA_029449295.1 of Zea luxurians. NCBI lineage: Eukaryota > Viridiplantae > Streptophyta > Magnoliopsida > Poales > Poaceae > Zea > Zea luxurians. The sequence goes on along the minus strand of JAOPSE010000033.1, from coordinate 21,579,807 downwards.
GGGATTCATGACCTAGTGACAAATGGGTAACATGACTTCTGGGTAAAGATGTGCAACCTCTGCAGAGTGTAAAACTGGTATATCAGTCGTGCTCACGATCATGAGTGGCTCGAACCCTCACATGAGTAATTTATGGAACTAAACTTAATTTTTCATATGCATTGCATTGTGGGTTTTATTATTTATATTGATCTCTTATTTATTTGGGTTGGTATCTACATATATTTAGTAACTGCTGATAAAACATTGACCAACTTTAAAAGCAATGCTCAGCTTTAACCATCTCCTTTGGTAAGCATTACACTTCACATGAGCCCTCACCGTAAGTGAGCTCATGCACATGATTCCCCACAACTTGTTGAGTGATGAACGTATGTGAGCTCACCCTTGTTGTACTCACACCCCCTGGTCAAGGATAGGTACCACAAGATAAGGAGCATGAAGGATGCCGCGATGAGTTCGTGAGAGGTCTAGGCCATCGTCTCTCAGTCGACTATGGTTGCAGAGGATCGTTGTCTTCGTATGATGTAAATATTTAGCTATTTTGTATAGAAGTCCTATTATATAGTAAAGATGTGATATTCGTTTCTGTATCATGAGTCATCATATGTGTGAGACTTGATCCTAGCACACATTTGATTCGCGCCCGGGTTTGCCTTTAAATCCGGGTGTGACAGAAGTGGTATCAAAGGAATGTTGGTTGTAGGACCAAACCTAAATAGAACTAGACAACCCTTATTTACTTACCTTTACACTGATTCTTTCTAAACTTACCTTAATCTTTTCTTATCTATTGCTACTTTACTCTAATTACTCTTACCTTTTCTCTTCTAAAGACAAAAGCAAATTTCACACTTTGAAATCCTATACCTAAAGTGCCCTTAAGAATAGGAGACCGAACCTTAGGAAGAAAAACAAAACTATTTTTATAAGTATTTGTGCACTTGAATGATTGTTCTTATCATAACTATTTGATTTGGTTCTTTGATTGAGTGTGATAAGTTGTGGAATAATGTCCACAATTGCATCTGCACATACATATAGGCTTAAACATGTGTTTATAAGAAAACTAGACAATCTAGAGTATTCCCCATTAATATGTATCTAGCGTTACAGATCCATCTCATCTTAACAGATTATATCTTATCCTTGGAGATTCATCTTATAAGCATAGTTATCCCAACCCAGACACAAAACAACAAACCAAAACTCTACCTAAACTTCTTCAGCTTGTGATCAGCTACTAGGCTATCTGTTTCGCCTACTAAAATTATTTCTCTTGCAAAACTATCTTACCCTATGTCTCTAACTCAGACGGTTAATACCAGGAGGGGAGGAGGTGTCGTTCTTCCTGCACGTATTCGTCGAAGAAGGGCATTAGCTAATCTAGAACCATAAATGAATCCTCCTCTGAATCCCCTGCCTACTAGGACTGATGTCGTGGTGGCCGCTCAAATGCAACTGCTGCAACAAATGGCCAACACAATGGCAGAAATGCAAGCTCAGCTCCACCAAGACAGGCAACAGCCACCTCCTCCACCACCACCAGCACCACCTAGGGATAAGCATCATGAGTTCATGAGCCACAAACCCCTCACTTTTTCTAGCTCTCCCAGCCCACTACAAGCTGATGACTGGCTAAAGTCCGTGGAAAAGATGCTCAACATAGCCCAGTGCACTGATAGGGAGAAAATACTTTATGCATCGGGACGCCTCACCGGCCCCGCTGCGGATTGGTGGGATGCATACTATGCAGCACATGCTGCTGCTGACACCATTTCTTGGGCAGAATTCTCCACCAACTTCAGGAACAACCACATTCTTGCTGGTCTTATGAAGATTAAGAAGGAGTTTCTATCCCTCAAACAAGGAGGCATGTCAGTAAGTGAATACAGAGACAAATTCATCCAACTGTCCCAGTATGCTCCTAGGGAAGTTGATGATGACGAGAAAAAGTAGGAACCATTTCTAGAGGGATTGATTGGGCCACTCCAATACCAACTGATGTCTCACTCGTTCCCATCCTTCTAGAAACTTATAGAAAAAGTTATAGCTCTGGAACACAAGCGAGTTGAACTAGGCGAGATGAAAAGGAAGGCAACTAACTAGGGATAGGCTGGAAGGAGTACGTGTCTCCGTTATGCTACACCCCAAGGCACACCAGCTTATGGCAGTTCCGGACAACTGTCTCAACAGGTCCAAACTACTCCACAAGCAAGCACCCTAGTGGGACCAGTTGCTCCTAATGCATCCACCAACAGGTCATGTATTAAATGTGGATAGGCTGGACATTATGCCAACTACTGCCCCAACAAGGCTGCCTACACCACTCTTGCTCCGATGAAGCAAGGTCAAGTATCAACAGGTAAAAGTCAGGCCTTACCAGTCAATTGGGGCAAGTTAACCACGTGGAAGCAGAAGTCGAACCTAAAGAACCCAAAAACCTAGAGGAAGTGCCAAGAGAAGCTGAGGAAGCGAGTGAAGAAGGAAATGAGCAACAAGATTAGAGTATTTAGGGGGTAGTATTAGACCTAAATAAGACCTTAAGAAGTAGCTAGTTCTTTATTATTTTAGGAATAGTAATAAGGTCCATTTGAACCTATGTTTAAATATCAAGTTATGCATCATGCTGATATTCTTGATTGTGCATACATTCTGAGACAAGATCCAAATACATCCATTTTCTACTAATCTCGTGGTCGAGAATCTCTTTAAGGGGGTAGGATTTGTAAACCCAAAAATCTGGTTTTAAGAGTATAGGTAAATGTTTAGTTAGTTAGAAAACTATATATAATAAAGTTTGTTTTAATTTGGGTCTCATTACTGAAACTTGATATTTTTTCTAAATAAAAATATAAAAGGAAGAATCATGCTGGATTTTGTTTGTTTGAACTTTGGACATAGAGTTTGAGATTTAGGAGGGAGATTGTGATTTAGTGAGCTACCCTTTCATAAAAGTATGCATTATATGGTGAAATAAATAATGCTAATGAATTTAATTTGAAAACAAAAACAAACAAAATAAAAATAAAAACAAAAGGAATAAGAAAAGGAAAACAGAAAAGGTGAAGCTATACCTGCACCTGGGCCAGGATTCCCTTCAGCCCACTTCCCCAATGCAGTTGGCGGCCCACATATCCCCTTGAGCTATCGCCTTCTGCCTATATCTCTTGCATGTGGGCCCCTGCTGTCAGCCGCTTCATCGCCATGTGTTGTGCGCCTCCGCGTATCTGTTGTATCGCTGTCGTATGGGCCATGCTAACCTACCATGCTGGCTCTGCACACTCCTTTTCTCACCTTGGGACGCTGCAGGTGGGTCCGCCCTGTCGGACTCTTCCCTAACGCAGAGTTTGGACACCGTAAAAAAAACCAGCAACCGAACCAAGCGGAGCTCGCCGCGGGGCTCGGCTATGCCGTTCCTTCGGCCGAAGCTTGCCTATATATGGAGATCCATAACCCCGTCTCAACCCATCGGCTTGACCTGCATAGCCACCCAAACACCATCGGGAAAGAACAACCAGAGAGGGGTAACATAGGGGAGAGAGGGAGAAGGATAGGAGAGGGTGAAAGGGAAATAGGGTCAAACCTTTTCCATAAATAATTTTAGTGTTTGAATGCCCAACACAAATAATGGACTAACTAGTTTGCCCTAGAATATATGTTCTACAGGTGCATAAAGGTTCAACACAAACCAATAAAAGATTGAAGAAAGGGTTCAAATTCAAAGGAGCAAGAAACTTGAGTGTACCCTGGTCTGGCGCACCGGACTGTCCGGTGTGCCACCGACAGTGTCCGGTGCACCAGGACCGTACAGATATAAACTGGCCACAATCGGGTTTCTCCAGCGCCGCTCCACTATAATTCACTGGACTGTCCGGTGTGACAGCGGAGCAACGGCTACTTCGTGCAACGGTCAACTGCAAAAGTCGCGTTGACAACTATAGTGAAGAACAGTGCGCGGCAGAGTCAGAGCGCAGAAGTCAGAGGCGCACCGGACAGTGAACAGTGCCTGTCTGGTGCGGCACCGGACTGTCCGGTGCCACTAGAAGACAAGCCTCCAACGGTCACAAGCTCCAGAACCCTAACGGTTGCGTGACATGGCTGGCGCACCGAACAACGTCTGGTGGCGCATCGGACTGTCCGGTGCGTCCATCGACAGCAGCTTGTCCCAACGGCTATGTGGTGGTTGAGGGCTATAAATACCCCTCAACCACCACAACTCCAACCATCCAAGTTTCCAACACTTCACATTCAATACAAGAGCAAGTGCATTCAATCCTAGACACAATTCAATAGAATCAAAGCCTCTCCAAGTCCCAAATCCATTCCAATCACCTAGTGACTTGTGAGAGAGGTTGTTCGTGTTCTTTGAGCTCTTGTTGCTTGGATCGCTTTCTTCCTCCCTCACTCTTGTTCTCGAGTGTTTTGTAAGCAAGGCAAGTGACACCAATTTTGTGGTGGTCCTTGCGGGGTCTAAGTGACCCGTGAGAATTAAGGAGAAAGCTCACTCGGTCTAAGTGACCGTTTGAGAGAGGGAAAGGGTTGAAAGAGACCCAGTCTTTGTGACCACCTCAACGGGGACTAGGTTCTTTAGAACCAAACCTCGGTAAAACAAATCACCGTGTCATCCGCTAGATTTGCTCTTGATTTGTTTTTCCCCCTCTCTCTCGGACTCAGATTTTATTCTAATGCTAACCCCAGCTTATAGATTGTGTTTTAAGTTGTAATTTTTAGATTCCATCTATTCACCCCCCTCTAGGCAACTTTCAATTGGTATCAGAGCCTGGTACTTCATTAGAGTTTAACAACTCAAAGTGATGTCGAGAGATCACGCCAAGAGGGAGATCGTGACCGGCGTTGACAAGCCTGCAAGCCTCGGGAAGGCTCCATCAAGGGAGCCCGGCAACAAAGTGAAGGAGGGATCCCCTTCACACATCAAGTCGCATCGGAGTGGTGACAAGAAGAAAAAGATGAAGAAGGTGGTCTACTATGAGACCGACTCTTCGTTGCCCTCCACATCTAGCTCCGATATGCCGCCCGTCACTTCTAAGTGCCATGAGCGCAAGAAGTATAGTAAGATGCCCCTTCGATATCCCCGTATTTCTAAGCACGCTCCCTTACTCTCTGTTCCATTAGGAAAACCACCATTTTTTGATGGTGAGGATTATTGTATGTGGAGTGATAAAATGAGGCATCACCTAACCTCACTCCACGCAAGCATTTGAGATATTGTTGAGTTTAGAGCACAGGTACCTAAGGTGGGGGACGAGGGCTACGATTCGAATGAAGTCACCCAAATCTGGTACTTTAACTCCCAAGCAACTACTATACTCCTTGCCTCCTTGTGTCGAGAGGAGTATAATAAGGTGCAAGGGTTAAAGAGTGCTAAAGAGATTTGGGGCGTACTCAAAACCGCACACCAAGGAGATGAGGTGACCAAGATCACCAAGCGGGAGACGATCGAGGGAGAGCTCGGTCGATTCATCCTCAACCAAGGAGAGGAGCCACAAGCAATGTACAACTGGCTCAAGACCTTGGTGAACCAAGTGGGCAACCTTGGGAGCACCAAATGGGATGACCATGAGATGGTCAAGGTTATTCTAAGATCCCTTGTTTTTCGTAATCCTACTCAAATTCAATTAATTCATGGGGATCCTAGATACAAATTAATGTCTCCCGAGGAAGTGATAGGAAAGTTTGTGAACTTTGAACTAATGTTCAAAGGCTCCAAACACATCGTCAACTTGGAGCAAGGCACCACCTCCACACCCGAGGTGCAACCCGTCGCATTCAAAGCGACGGAAGAGAAGAAAGAGGAGTCTACATCGAGTAGGCTCCCCATCGACACCTCCAAGCTCGACAACGAGGAAATGACGCTCATCATCAAGAGCTTCCGCCAAATCCTCAAGCAAAGGAGGGGGAAGGACTACAAACCTCTCTCCAAGAGGGTGTGCTACATGTGTGGTAAGCCCAGTCATTTTATTGCAAAATGTCCAATGTCGAGTGATTGTGACAGGGGCGACGACAAGAAGGGGAAGAAGAAGGAGAAGAAGAGGTATTACAAGAAGAAGGGCGGCGATGTCCATGCATGTCGGGAATGGGACTCCGATGAGAGCTCCACCGACTCCTCCTCCGACGAGGATGCTGCCAACATCGCCGTCAACAAGGGCCTCCTCTTCCCCAACGTCGGCCACAAGTCCCTCATGGCAAAGGACGGCAAAAAGAAGAAGGTAAAATCTAGAACCACCCCCAAGTATACTACATCTAGTGATGAGGGTAGTTCTAGTGAAGATGAAGATGATTTGCTTACCCTTTTTGCCAACCTTAACATGCAACAAAAAGAAAAATTAAATGAATTAATAGGAGTCATTCATGAGAAGGATGAACTCTTGGATAGCCAAGAGGAATTCCTTATTAAAGAAAACAAGAAGCATGTTAAAGTAAAAAATGCTTATGCTCATGAAGTAGAGAAAAATGAAAACTTTACTAAGGAGCTTAGCATTTGCCATGATTCAATTGTTAATCTTAGAAATGAAAATGCTAGTTTAAATGCAAAGATTGATAAATTGAATGAATTAGTTTCTAGCCTTAGAACTGAAAATGCTAATTTAATTTCTAAGGTTAAAGATTTAAATGTTTGCAATGATTCCATTTCCTATCTTAGAGATGAAAATTTCATGCTAAAATCTAAGATAGATTAATTAAGTGTTTGCAAACCCTCTACATCTACTGTTGAGCATGTTTCCATTTGTTCTAGATGTAGAGATATTAATGTTGAAGCTATTAATGATCACATTGCCATGATTAAACGACAAAACGATCATATAGCTAAATTAAATGCTAAAATTGCTGAGCATGAAATTGAAAATGAAAAGTTTAAATTTGCTAGGAGCATGCTCTATAATGGGAGATGCCCAGGCATTAAGGATGGCATTGGTTTCCAACAGGGAAGCAATGTCAAGCTTAGTGCCCCTAAAAGATTGTCTAACTTTGTTAAGGGCAAAACTCCCATGGTTCAGGATAATGAGGGCTATATTTTATATCCTACTAATTATCCTGAGCACAAAATTAGGAGGATTCATGCTAGAAAACCTCATAATATTTCTCATCATGCATTTATGTATAGAAATGAGGCTTCTAGCTCTAGGCAATCAACTCATATTAAATTGCCTAAACAGAAAACTCCTGCTGCACCAAATGAACCTAACATTTCATTTAAAACTTTTGATGGTTCTTATGTGCTTACTAACAAATCAGGCAAAGTAGTTGCCAAATATGTTGGGGGCAAACACAAGGGTTCAAAGACTTGTGTTTGGGTACCCAAGGTGCTTGTTACTAACGTGAAAGGACCCAAGACTGTTTGGGTACCTAAGAACAAGGCCTAAATTGTTTTGCAGGTTTATGCATCCGGGGACTCAAGTTGGATAATTGATAGCGGATGCACAAACCACATGACAGGGGAGAAAAGAATGTTCTCCTCCTATGAGAAAAACGAAGATCCCCAAAGAGCTATCACATTCGAGGATGGAAATCAAGGTTTGGTCAAAGGACTTGGTAAAATTGCTATATCTCCTGACCATTCTATTTTCAATGTTTTTCTTATAGATTCTTTAGATTATAACTTGCTTTCAGTTTCTCAATTATGCAAAATGGGTTACAACTATCTTTTTAGTGATATAGGTGTTACTGTCTTTAGAAGAAGTGATGATTCAGTAGCATTTAAGGGAGTGTTAGAGGGTCAGCTATACTTAGTTGATTTTAATAGAGCTGAACTTGACACTTGCTTAATTGCTAAGACTAATATGGGTTGGCTCTGGCATCGCCGACTAGCCCATGTTGGAATGAAGAATCTTCACAAGCTTCTAAAGGGAGAACACATTTTGGGACTAACCAATGTTCATTTTGAGAAATACAGGATTTGTAGTGCATGTCAAGCAGGAAAGCAAGTCGGCGCCCATCATCCACACAAGAACATAATGACAACGGACAGGCCACTGGAGCTACTCCACATGGATCTATTCGGCCTGATAGCTTACATAAGCATCGGCGGGAGTAAGTACTGTCTAGTAATTGTGGATGATTATTCTCGCTTCTCTTGGATATTCTTTTTGCAGGAAAAATCTCAGACCCAAGAAACCTTAAAGGGATTCTTGAGACAAGCTCAAAATGAGTTTGGATTGAGAATCAAGAAAATAAGAAGCGATAATGGGACGGAGTTCAAGAACTCTCAAATTGAAGGCTTTCTTGAGAAGGAGGGCATCAAGCATGAGTTCTCTTCTCCCTACACTCCTCAACAAAATGGTGTAGTGGAGAGGAAGAATAGAACTCTACTGGATATGGCGAGGACCATGCTTGATGAATACAAGACACCGGACCGGTTTTGGGCCAAGGAGATCAACACCGCCTGCTACTCCATCAACCGGTTATATCTTCATCGAATCCTCAAGAAGACATCATACGAACTCCTAACCGGTAAAAATCCCAATGTTTCATACTTTAGAGTCTTTGGTAGCAAATGTTTTATTCTTATTAAGAGAGGTATAAAATCTAAATTTGCTCGTAAGGCTGTAGAAGGCGTTTTACTTGGTTATGACTCAAACACAAGGGCATATAGAGTCCTTAACAAATTCACTGAATTATTTGAAGTCTCTTGTGACATTGTTCTTGATGAGACTAGTGGCTCCCAAGTGGAGCAAGTTGATCTTGATGAATTAGATGATGAAGAGGCTCCGTGCGTTGTGCTAAGGAACATGTCCATTGGGGATGTGTGTCCTAAGGAATTCAAAGAGCCTACACAAGCACAAGATCAACCGTCATCTTCCAATCAAGCATCTCCACCAACTCAGGATGAGGATCAAGCTCAAGAAGATGAAGTTGAAGATCAAGAAGATGAGCCACCTCAAGAGGAGGACAATGATCAAGGGGGAGATGATGATGATAAAGACAAGGAAGATGAGCACGAAATATAGGGTCAAAGACTGCCACACCCAAGAGTCCACCAGGCGATTCAAAGAGATCACCCTGTCAACTCCATTCTTGGTGACATTCATAAGGGGGTAACTACTCGATCTCGAGTCGCACATTTTTGTGAACATTACTCTTTTGTGTCCTCTATTGAGCCGTACAGGGTGGAGGATGCACTAAGAGACTCGGATTGGGTGCTGGCAATGCAAGAGGAGCTCAACAACTTCTTGAGGAATGAGGTACGACATTTAGTTCCACGTCCTAATCAAAATGTTGTAGGCACCAAGTGGGTATTCCACAACAAGCAAGATGAGCATGGTGTGGTGATAAGGAACTAAGCCTGACTTGTGGCCAAGGGTTATTCACAAGTCGAAGGTTTGGACTTTGGTGAAACTTATTCACCCGTAGCTAGGCTTGAGTCAATTCATATTTTACTTGCCTATGCTACTTACCATGGCTTTAAGCTCTATCAAATGGACGTGAAAAGTGCCTTTCTGAATGGACCAATCAGGGAAGAGGTCTATGTTGAGCAACCTCCCGGCTTTGAAGATAGTGAGTACCCTAACCATGTTTATAAGCTCTCAAAGGCGCTTTATGGGCTCAAGCAAGCCCCAAGAGCATGGTATGAATGCCTGCGAGACTTTCTTATCACTAATGGCTTCAAAGTCGGCAAAGTCGATCCTACACTCTTTACTAAAATTGTTTCAAATGATTTGTTTGTATGCCAAATTTATGTTGATGATATCATATTTGGGTCTACTAACAAATCTACCAGTGAAGAGTTTAGTAGGATCATGGTTCAAAAATTCGAGATGTCAATGATGGGGGAGTTGAAGTATTTCCTAGGATTTCAAATCAAGCAACTCCAAGACGGCACCTTCATCAGCCAAACAAAGTACATTCAAGACATACTTACAAAGTTTGGAATGAAGGATGCCAAGCCCATTAAGACACCCATGGGAACAAATGGGCATCTCGACCTCGACACGGGAGGTAAATCCATAGATCAAAAGGTATACCGGTCGATGATAGGATCTTTACTCTATTTATGTGCATCTCGACCGGATATTATGCTTTCTGTATGCATGTGTGCAAGGTTCCAAGCCAACCCTAAGGAAGTTCACCTTAGGGCCGTGAAGCGAATCATGAGATATTTAGTTTACACTCCTAAGTTTGGGCTTTGGTACCCTAAGGGATCCACCTTTGATTTAATAGGATATTCCGATGCCGATTGGGCAGGGTGTAAAATTGATAGGAAGAGCACATCAGGGACTTGTTAGCTTCTGGGAAGATCCCTGGTGTCTTGGGCCTCAAAGAAACAAAACTCAGTAGCCCTATCAACCGCCAAAACCGAGTACATTGCCGCAGGCCATTGCTGTGCGCAATTACTTTGGATGAGGCAAACCCTTAGGGACTATGGCTACAAATTGAGCAAAGTCTTTCTCCTATGTGACAATGAGAGTGCAATCCGCATGGCGGATAATCCCGTTGAACACAGCCGCACTAAGCACATAGACATTCGGTATCACTTTCTGAGGGATCACCAACAAAGGGGGATATCGAAATTGCTTATGTAAACACCAAAGAACAATTAGCCGATATCTTCACCAAGCCATTAGATGAGAAAACCTTTAGCAAACTTAGGAATGAGCTAAATATTCTTGATTCTCGGAATTTTGGTTGAAACATTGCACACATAGCTCATTTATATACCTTTGATCATATCTCTTTCATTTTGGCATACATACATATTTCTTATTATTCTTGTTCCAGGACTACGACTAATGTGTCTTCAAGTATATTTGTATACTAAGTCGTAGACTAAAAGGGAAATGGAGACTTCGGCGAAGACAAGGCTTCCACTCCACTCTAACGGTATCACTTATCCTTCGCCGTTACTCGACAATACTCTCCAAATTGATATAATTCTTCACTCTTATTTACTTATACCAATGGGGAGAAAATAAAAAAGGGCTCCAACATTCTCCGTCTTTGGTGATTAATGCAAAAGGGGGAGAAAATGTTAAGCCCAAAGCAAAAGGACCGCACCACCTCCTAATTTCAAAACTTTCAAGAATTTTTCAAATTGATATCTAAATATGTTTGATCTTTTTCAATTAGTATTTTCAAAAATTGGTAAAACCCTCTTGAACACTAAGAGGAGAATTTCATTCAGGGGGAGTTTTGTTTAGTCAAAGGAAAAACATTTGAAACACGGGGAGAAAATTTCAAATCTTAAAAATGTTTCTTGCAATCTTACTCATATGCCTTTGACTATTTGCAAAAAGACTTTGAAAAGGTTTTCGAAAAGAATTTGCAAACACAAAACAAGTGGTGCAATCGTGGTCCAAAATGTTAAATAAAAGAAGGCAATCCATGCATATCTAGTAAAATTATAAATTGGTTTAAATTTTAAGTAACCTATGCTTTGGTTTGTGTTGGCATCAATCACCAAAAAGAGGGAGATTGAAAGGAAAATAGGGTCAAACCTTTTCCATAAATAAATTTGGTGGTTGAATGCCCAACACAAATAATGGACTAACTAGTTTGCCCTAGAATATATGTTCTACAGGTGCATAAATGTTCAACACAAACCAATAAAAGATTGAAGAAAGGGTTCAAATTCAAAGGAGCAAGAAACTTGAGTGTGCCCTGGTCTGGCACACCGGACTGTTCGGTGTGCCACCGGACAGTGTCCGGTGCACCAGGATCGTACAGATATAAACTGGCCACTCTCGGGTTTCTCCAGCGCCGCTCCACTATAATTCACCGGACTGTCCGGTGTGCCACCAGACTGTCCGGTGTGACAGCGGAGCAACGGCTACTTCGTGCAACGGTCAACTGCAAAAGTCACGCTGATAGCTACAGTGAAGAACAGTGCACGGCAGAGTCAGAGGCGCACCGGACAGTGAACAGTGCCTGTTCGGTGCGGCACCGGACTATCTGGTGCCACTAGAATACAAGCCTCCAACGGTCACAAGCTCCAGAACCCTAACGGCTGGGTGACGTGGCTGGCGTACCGGACAGCGTCTGGTGCGCCCATCGACAGCAGCCTGCCCCAACGGCTATGTGGTGGTTGAGGGCTATAAATACCCCCCAACCACCACCACTCCAAGCATCCAAGTTTCCAGCACTTCAAATTCAATACAAGAGCTAGTGCATTCACTGCTAGACACAATTCAATAGAATCAAAGCCTCTCCAAGCCCCAAATCCATTCCAATCACCTAGTGACTTGTGAGAGAGTTTGTTCGTGTTCTTTGGATCGCTTTCTTCCTCCCTCACTCTTGTTCCCAAGTGTTTTGTAAGCAAGGCAAGTGATACCAATTGTGTGGTGGTCCTTGCGGGGTCTAAGTGATCCGTGAGAATTAAGGAGAAAGCTCACTCGGTCTAAGTGACCGTTTGAGAGAGGGAAAGGGTTGAAAGAGACTCGGTCTTTGTGACCACCTCAACAGGGACTAGGTTCTTTAGAACCGAACGTCGGTAAAACAAATCACCGTGTCATCTGCTTGATTTGCTCTTGATTTGTTTTTCCCCCTCTCTCCCGGACTCAGATTTTATTCTAATGCTAACCCCAGCTTGTAGATTGTGTTTTAAGTTGTAATTTTCAGATTCCGCCTATTCACCCCCCTCTAGGCAACTTTCAGAGGGCCGTCATGCGGAAAAGCGTTCGACGCTGTAGAGATTTCACCGTATGGTCAGGGAGACTCACCCTATCCCGGCGGAAGCTTCCGTGGAGTCGTTGGGCGGATTGGGCCACCTGCTCCGACTGAATTGCTCGCCGGAGTATAAAACCCATCGTGGTGCTACTGCTCGTCTGGATCGATCTCGATGGTAAGAACTATATGCATTGGTTCGTAGTTACACTCGCATCACGTAGTGGCCGTGGATTCGTGTAAAGCCCAAAATTGGTAGAAGGGGAAAATAATAGAAATAAATAAATAAATATATGATAGTGTTTGAGAATTTGAAACCTTTGGAAATTTATTAGGACCCATCCTATTCATAATCAATTAATGGTACTAAATTAGTTAAGTAAATAATAAATAAATAAAGAAAGGTGCATCTCTTGCTGATACTTTTTGTTGTGATGCACTTTACTGAAAACATAAGTTAAATTTGACCTCAAATTATGTAAAACCCAAAATTTGTATAACAAAAAAATAAATAAAATAAATAAATAAAGAAATAAAATAGTAAATTCCGATATCTCAACTTATACTTGAGCAATGAATGTTGAGGACTGAATTTTGAAACCGAGAATTAATTTAGAAAAGATAGAAAGGTTTTCTATTCAACTAAATGATTATTCATTCCATTAAATGATACACTACAAGCATTTATTTAAATGAGTATTAAATTTAGATGACTCAAATTTTGACTAGACTCTTTAAATCTAACTCATAAAATTGAAGCTCGGGAAAATAAATAAAAGTGTGATACTGCATTGATTTGTTCTCCTCATAAATTATACATACTCTTAAAACAAGCAAGAAATCCTTAAATGAAAGTATACAATACTTTCTTTCAAAATAAACAGATAACGAATAGTTATTTTGAAAGTAACTTGTTACTTTATGTGATGCATCTTAATGGAAACCTAGAAATCCAAACCCTACTTGAATTCCAATTTAAAGGGAAGGGATGAGAGATCAAAGTTTAGAAAAGAAGATTTAAAAATAAGTAAATTATTCCTCCCATAATTGAATAATAGGAAGGAAAATGAATAAAAATTATTGCAAATAGTAGTATTTATAGTCACATTAGGATTATGTTGGATATTGGAAATCTGAAATTCAAAACATTTGAATTTAGCTTGAACATTTGGATTTGGAAAAGGAAATGGAAAATAAAATGAAAAGAAGAAAAAGAAAATGGAGCAACCTGCTCTTGGGCCACATCTGTCCTCTGCTTGGCCTAACGCCCGCACAGCCCATGCTCCCTCACGCCACTGACCTGTGGGGCCACCCTGTCATCCTACTCACTTATGGGCGCCAACAACAGGGGTCCACTGACCAGCTGCTCAGCGCCCTCGCTCGGCATCGTTGCGCCGACGGGTGGGCGCGCACCGTCCGTCACTCGCCCGCACACGCGTCGGGTGTGTGTATGGCGTCTGGGCCCCGCTTGACAGTCCCTCTCCGTGCGCTATGCCAAATTCCAACAACGTCCGCCGATTTCGCCGGAGTTGGTTAGTAGCTCACCCCGGGCCTTTATCTACCCGCCATGGGGCACCTTTCCCGGCCGTTCCGTGTCGATTGCCTGGGCCAGTGTCGCAGCAAAAACGAGGGTTGGGAGCACCGCCGATACTGACCTCGCCCACCTGTGCTCAAATTCATACCTAGTGGTGGCTTGGGGGTCCGTGACAAGTTCGTGAGCTCCTCCACGTTGTTTGGAATGTGCTCATCGCCTGGAGTGGAAGAATCGAGCACCAGGGCGACTAGAATTTCTCGCCGAGCTTTGGGCTCTGCCTCGCGTGGTGGGTATGGTGCTACGTCGCACTAATAACGATGAGGATGTCGCCATCATGTTCGCCTTCCTCTCTTAAATGTGTGGTGTTGCCGGATTGGAGTTTAATGTGTGAAGTTGCGGGATTGAGGGTTGTGGCAATGGCGCCGTGGCAGCTAGGTAGGCGCCGCCGTGCTCAACCCATCGGGCTAGGGAAGATGACGAGGGGGCCGTTGATCTCCGCATTGACAACCAAGATTAGATTTATAGAGAAGATGGCCCTTGGACCGTTGGATCCTAGGTGGACGGCCACGATTGGATACTGCGCATACCCCCTTGCTGCTTTAAATCATGACCACCGATCTGTAGATCAAGGGCTTGGGTTGGATCTGGCCGTGGGGTGTTGCGGTCCATGGATCTTGGATCCAAGGGCCTGAAGTGTGTGCCGCTTCATTAACAGGTGTGACTTAATCCAAGGCATCCAGATCTAATCCTACAGCCGAAATCCATGGTTACCCTTTCGCATGGCAAACTTCATAAAAAGCCCTCAGGGTTCTTCATAATAAACCTGCAGTCCCTTGTTGCGGGGGACACATATCCCCCGGGTCCACTAGAAGGCAAAAGGGCCTCGCGAAAGGCTTCGAGCCCATTGTCTCGCAAGGCCATCCCTTCGTGGGCCAGGGAAGAACTGCTAGCAGAATGGGCTGACGCGGGGAATGAACAGACTCGGGCCCAGGCGGCTCGTTGGTTTTAAGCGTTATCCACAGCTCTGATCCGATTTTCCTGCACGACACCCTTGGATGTCGGAACCAAATAAGGATAAGTTGGCAAGATTCTGGGAAGATAAGTTCAGTCGGTTCACTATTACTTAGGGATACATCATCATCATACGCGCATGTAATGCCCCACAGTCGAGTATATAAGGCCTAGGGGGCACCCCATCATTTCCAAGTCACTCGCCAACCATCTACATAGCTTATTAGTTTTCTCCATATTGGAGACATCCCTTGTAATCTACCACATAAAGATCCACACCAGGAAGTAGGGTGTTATGCATTTCCAAGTGGCCCGAACCTGTAGAAAGATCGCTCCTCGTCTCTTGTAGATCTCGCACGAACCGTTGAGTTACAGTCAACAGCACCGTCCTACTCAAAAACACCACGAGGGGCAACCCCGGGTGTGCGGTCAGGATCCAAACACCGACAGCTGGCGCGCCAGGTAGGGGGTGTGTCGTTGATCCAAGCTAACTCAATGGCTGTCACTTCCCAGTGCAAGATCGCTCTCCACCCTAGATCCGTATTTTGCTTCGGGACCATCTCGTATGTAGCAGATGAGGAAGGAATTTTGCGCCGCATAGTAGATCCACCGGGGAAAAGGTTTCCCTCGAGAATCTCCGAAAGAGCCAGAACGAGACAGCAGACGGTGCAGTCTCCTGCGCCCCAGGGGAAGACCACCCTCTGCAAGTCAAAAGTCGGGAACTCACTTACCCGAAGAACCCTGTTGTCCACTTCGCCCACAAAGGAGTGGACACGGATTACAAGGAAGAGAGAAGCAAGCGGGACGAAGGCCCGTCAAGTTATCCTTCCGACACCTTTGCCCTCAAAGAAGGACGGAGAAGAGTTCATCACTGCAGCAACTCCTTTCTACCCCAACGTCCTCTTCATTGGGGGAGATTGGAGTCATCTCCCATTTCCGACGATGAGCCAACCATGCCAGGGGAAGAACCACCCCAGCGAGAAGCCTGACGACGGAGAAACAGACGCCGAAATATTCGGCGACATCACGAGGCTAGGGAGCGAGGCCTAGCGCAGCCTGTATCTCAAGATGAAGCCTCGGAGGTTGGAGAAACTCTTGATGAACGACTCGTCCGAGAAAGGTGGAACTCTCACCGATGTGACTGTGGGCAAGCTCAAGACCGAGATCGAGAACAAGCCGAGCAGGATGTGAGGTTACACCGAGAGAACCCTCTTTTCGCTCAGAACCTGAACCCTAATTTTGCTCGCGCTATGAACACACCGAGTGAAGTCGAAGGAGTATTAGTTCGGATAGCTGATGGCCTCCCCCGGACTCCGGATGCTGAAGGTATCGGCGGCTGCTCACTCGGGTAGCTAATCACCTTCTACCTCTCGCTCATCCCCCGAGCGATCTGCGGCACGCCATCAACAGTCAGCGAGATGCACGGAGCTCCATCAACGCTTCATGCGAACGACGACATGAAAATGAGATACGACACCAAGAGGAGTACGATCGGGACCATGGCATTCCGGCACGAAGTCACGCCACCAGAGTTGAGTCAGCGACGGCTTCAACTGGTAGCACGACTTGGGGACGATCGAGACGGCACATCAGCGACTCTCCTCCCCGGGACCGGCACCATGAACGTCGACAGGAGGACACATGTGGAGTATCCGCGCTTACTCCGCGTCTCAAGGCCATGCAGTGGCCCCCAAACTTCAAGGTCTCCAACGTCGACAAGTACAAGCCTAAGCAGGACCCGGGAGGCTAGTTGGTCGTCTATACGACCGCCGCCTAGGCTGCTGAGGCACCTGAAGATGTGATGACTGCATACTTGCCCATCGTTCTCGGGCAGGATGCATTGTAGTGGCTACGACACCTGCCACGACACTACATTGACGATTGGAATGATTTCAGTCGACGCTTCAGCGCCAACTTTCAGTCCCTCTCTGACAAACCGGCACAGCCATGGGACCTCAAATCCATCAGGCGCCGGGGGGACGAAACACTTCGATCATACCTCAAGAGGTTTCAGACCATGAGAAACCGTATCCCCGAAGTCACTGAGGCGACAGTGATTGAGGACTTCTACCAGGGGTCTAATGACTCGGCCTTCGTCCGAGCCATACTACAGAAAGCGCCGACCACCTCTGAGCAGCTGTTTCGAGAAGCGGACCTCTACATCACCGCAGACGAGCGGGCCCAAGACCACATCGGGGGAACAAAACCTGCACGACCAGCGCCACGACGTGACGCGAACCAACAACCCGACAAGCGTTGGGAGAAGAGGCCTCGTGAAGAGGTCCACGCCGCGGGACCACCCGTCTCTTATGCCCGAGGGGCACCCCATGGAGGCGAGCAAACACTGGACGACATCCTCGATGCCTAGTGCCCGTATCATAAGGACATGCGCCACACCCTATGGAACTGCAGAGACTTCAAGCATTCCGTCGGGAATGGCCGACCATTCCAACCTCTACCACCTCCCCCACCACGAGGAGGGCAAGGCGAACCTAGGCAGCCTCGGCGACAAGAAGGAGGAGGAGGTGGAGCATTCCCACACGTTGACGAGGAGGTCAACGTCATCTTCGGAGGACATGGGTCGTAGGAAAACAAAAGGTAGTAAAAGCTCAATGACCGACAGATAATGGTGGCAACCACCAGTGCCCCTGCCCCCTATCGATGGTCAGAATACCCGATCACCTTTACCCAGGCGGATCAATGGCTCAACTTCGATCATCTGGGCAAGTACCCGCTCCTCGTCGATCCGGTGATCCGAGAGAGCAGGGTAAAGAAAGTATTAATGGATGGGGGAAGCAGCATCAACGTCACCTTCCCCCGGACGCTCTTAGGCTTGAGGGTTGCACTCAAAGAACTCCACGAGTTAGACACCCCTTTCTTCGGCATCGTGTCGACCGAAGGAGAATACCCGCTCGGGCACATCTACATGCCCGTTACCTTTGGAACTTCGGAAAATTACAGAACCGAGTTCCTGAGGTTCGAGATGGCAAGTTTTGACTGTGGGTACAACGCCATCATCGGCAGGCCAGGATTGGCAAAATTCATGGCCATTCCGCACTATTCGTACATGATATTGAAGATGCCAGGGCCACAAGAGATCATCACCGTGCACGCTGACTTCCAAGGCACCGCGGAATGTTTCCGAGGAGCTATCCAGGCGGCCCTTACTACTAACCGCCAACGACCTCCTCCGTACAGGTGAACACAAAGCCTGAGGGAGACCTTGCAGTACCTGCGAACGAAGCTCAAGCCGTTACCTCTATGCGGCCAACTGAGGAGATGAAAAGAATCAACCTTGGGTTTGCTGATGAAAGCAAAACTGCCATCATCAGCTCTAGCCTTGACGACAAATAGGAAAGCGCGCTCGTCTGGTTCCTGCAAGATAACGGAGACGTATTCGCATGGCAGCCTGTGGATATGCCGGGAGTCCCGAGAGAACTGGCCGAGTACAAATTGAAGGTTTATCCCCAAGCAAGGCCGATCCAACAAAAGCTAAGTCGTTTCACGCCTGACAAAAGAGAAGCCATTCGTGCCAAGTTAGCTCGCTTAGTGGCAGCAAGGTTCATTAGAGAAGTACTGCATCCTGAGTGGCTAGCAAATCCTGTTCTTGTACTCAAAAAGAATAAAGTGGATTGGCGCATGTGCGTCGAGTATACAGATCTCAACAAACACTGTCCGAAGGATCCCTTCGGACTCCCTAGAATAGATCAGGTGGTCAATTCGACCGCTTGATGTTCTATGTTGTCCTTCCTAGACTGCTATTCTGGATATCATCAGATCAGCTTAGCAAAAGAAGATGAGGAAAAAACTGCATTCATTACCCTGTTTGGAGCTTTCTGCTATACCTCCATGTCATTCGGCCTCAAGAACGCGGGAGCGACTTACCAAAGAGCTATCCAGACATGCTTAGCCAATCACTGGGGGAAGAGGGTGGAAGCTTATGTCGATGATGTGGTGATAAAAACAGAAAACTCAGAAGACTTCATTGAAGATTTGCAGCTGGTCTTCAACAGTTTGAGGCGATACCGGTGGAAACTCAATACAGAGAAGTGTGTCTTCGGAGTACCGGTAGGGAAATTACTCGGATTCATTGTCAGCCACCGAGGAATTGAAGCCAACCTAGAAAAGATCGAGGCTATCATGAGAATGGAAGCACCACGATCACAGAAAAAGGTGCAGAGGCTTACTGGATGCATGGCAGCCCTAAGCAGATTCATATCAAGGCGAGGCGAGAGAGGCATACCCTTCTACAAATTGCTCAAGAAGGTGGACAAATTCTAGTGGACCATAGAGGCACAAGAGGCTCTAGAGGCACTGAAAAAGTTCCTAACTACGCCACCGGTACTCAAGCCACCACGCCGGATCAGCCGGCAGAAGATCTGTTGTTATACATCTCCTGCACGATTCATGTGGTGAGCACCGTGTTAGTAGTCGAGCGAGTGGTGGAGGGACATACATATCCAGTACAGCATCTGGTCTACTTCATCAGCGAAGTTCTGGGACCCTCTAAAAAGAAGTATCCCCAAGTTCAAAAACTACTGTACGCGGTACTTCTAACCACTCGCAAGCTCCATCACTACTTTGACGATCACAAAGTCATAGTAGTCACCAGGTTTCTAATAGGGGATATTCTTCACAACAAAGAAGCCATCAGAAGAATAGCCAAGTGGGCCTGCGAGTTGGGAGCTCATGACATAGAGTTTCGGCCTCGCACAGCAGTAAAGACTCAAGTACTAGTTGACTTCGTATCAGAATGGACTGAGCATCAGGTTCCTGACAACCCAGACGCTACTGAAGTATGGCGAATGTATTTTGATGGCTCACTGAAATAGCAGGGAGCAGGCGCAGGGATCCTCTTCATTGCCCCTGGAGGTAAACAACTCAAGTATGCACTTCAGCTATTACTCCCAGCATCAAATAATGCAGCAGAATATGAGGCACTGATCCATGGGTTGAACATCGCCATATCACTGGGCGTTAAGAGGTTGATGGTATACGGAGATTCACTAGTGGTCATAAGCTAGATAAACAAAGACTAGGATTGCTCGACTGATTCTATGGGCAAGTAGTGTGCTGCCGTCCGGAAATTAGAAGACAAGTTTGAAGGGTTGGAGTTCCATCACATGGAGAGAGACCGCAACACCGCAGCTGACGTGTTGTCAAAGTTGGGATCCAGTCGGGCCCAGGTCCCACCCAGAATCTTCGTCTAGGAAGTATCACGCCTGAGTATTCTTTCAGATAAGACAGAAGAATGCAACACCTTGAACCAACCAGAATCGGACCCTAATAACTGGAGAGAGCCTATCATCAAGTACATAAAGAATGAAGAAGAACCGGATGATAAGGCTACAGCAGAACGCATCGCAAGATAGTCGGCCCACTACACCCTCATAGGGGGCGCACTGTACAGAAGGGGTGCGACGTGAGTCCTCATGAAGTGCATTTCCTAAACTACTAGGAAGCAGCTATTGGATGAGATCCACGCGCGGACAGTGTGGAATACACGCAGCATCTAGAACTCTGGTTGGGAAAGTTTTCAGGTCTAGTTTCTATTGGCCAACAGCGAAGAGTGATGCCGCCGAGTTAGTCCAGAGGTGTGAAGCTTGCCAATTTTTATGAAAGCAACAACATTTACCAGCACAGCAGCTGCAGACCATCCCTATAACATGGTCGTTTGCATGTTGGGGGCTGGACATGATTGGACCCTTCAAGAAAGTTCAAGGAGGCTATACTCACGTGCCGGTTGCCATTGACAAGTTCACCAAATGGATAGAGTACAAGCCTATTGCTTCTTTAATCTCAGCCAAGGCAGTGGAGTTCATACAAGACATAATATTCAGATTTGGGATACCAAATAGCATCATAACCGACCTAGGATCCAACTGCACCAGCTCTGAATTCTTTGATTTCTGCGAACAACGGAGTATCCAGATCAAGTATGCATCAATAGCGCACCCAAGAGCCAATGGTCAGGTGGAAAGGGCCAATGGAATGATACTAGAAGCACTCAGGAAGAAAGTGTTCGACAAAAATGAAAA
Organism: Zea luxurians; assembly: GCA_029449295.1. Classification (NCBI taxonomy): domain Eukaryota; kingdom Viridiplantae; phylum Streptophyta; class Magnoliopsida; order Poales; family Poaceae; genus Zea; species Zea luxurians. Next base: position 21,558,606 of record JAOPSE010000033.1, on the reverse strand, counting down.
GTTTGCAGGAAAGTGGATCAGAGAGTTGCCGTATGTGGTTTGGAGCTTGAGAACTCAACCTAGTCGAGCTCTACATGGAAATACCCCATTCTTCATGGTTTATGGTTCGGAGGCAGTGCTACCCGCCGACCTCAGGTTCGGGGCACCGAGGCTGGTCTTCGAAAGCATAGCTGAAGCTGAAGCTACCAGGCTAGAGGATATTGATGTGTTGGAGGAAGAGCGATTGAACATAGTAATTCAGTCAGCCAAATACCAGCAGACTTTGTGGCACTATCATGATAAAGCCAAACGACACCGAACCTTTGTAGTTGGAGACTTGGTCCTTCGCCGAATTCTAACAGGGGAAGGACGGCACAAGTTGTCACCGCTATGGGAAGGGCCATTCATTGTATCAGAGGTCACTCGGCCGGGATCATACTGGCTTACTCAAATGGATGGCACGGAAGTGAGGAATTCATGGAACATAGAGCATCTTAGAAAGTTTTACCCTTAGCAAGGCCACAAAAGCTATCAGAGCAACATTGTACTTTGTAATTGGAGAATCCATCATCAATAAAGTTTTCATTCTCAAAGGCATTCAAACTCTTGACAATCACCTGACTTCGATTCGATTGGACTCAGAATCAACATGCTCACTCGACTTAGGGTGACCACTATACTCTACTAACGGAGCAATCGGCTTATGTCGGTGATGACTTAAGACGGTGCAACATGCTCACGCTCACTCGACTTAGGGTGACCACTATACCCTAGTAACAGAGCAATCGGCTTAACTCGGCGACGACTTAAGACGGTGCAACATGCTCATGCTCACTTGACTTAGGGTGACCACTATACCCTACTAACGGAGCAATCGGCTTAAGTCGGCGATGACTTAAGACGGTGCAACATGCTCACGCTGACTCGACTTAGGGTGACCACTATACCCTACTAACGGAGCAATCGGCTTAAGTCGGTGACGACTTAAGACGGTGAAACATGCTCACGCTCACACGACTTAGGGTGACCACTATACCCTACTAATGGAGCAATCGGCTTAAGTCGGCAATGACTTAAGTCGGTGCGACATGCTCGCGCTGACTCGGCTTAGGGGAACCACTATACCCTACTAACGGGGCAATCGACTCAAGACGACAATGACTTAAGTCAACACGATACGATCACATCTACCTATCTTAGGGCGACCACTATGCCTTACCAGCCAGGCGATTGGCTTAAGTCAGAAAAAGTTTTAAAATCAGCACGCCACATTTACTTTCACAATTGTTTAGGGTGACTGTTATACCCTAACAACAAAACAATCAGTACTCCAGGAAAACAGAATGTTGTACTTGTCAACACCAAGGACACGTTCTGGTGCCCAATCCACAAAAAATTTTGAACACAACCATCACACGCATATAGAATTCATAGTACATCCCGTGTCTCGCAGAATATCACTGCATCGGAACATCTCTGTCGGCAATGTTTTTTGCAGGAGCAATCGAGGAAGAAGGGCGACTTGAAGCTTCAGGTGCAGCCTTGACGTTGGTGACAATGTCATCAGGAACCACTACGCCGAGCGTCCTCATCAAGATCCGCCCCGTGCGAATGGCTTTGTCCATAGCCTTGTCGCGCTAAGTCCTCAGAACGGTGCAGTTGTCCTCTGAAGCTTTGATAGCTAGTCGAGCAGTTTGTAGCTCCTGTGCGACGAGTTTCTTTGAAGCACGAAGATCTTTAATGGTCAAATCCTTGGTCGATAACTGTTGTCCAAGCCGCTGAACTTCATTCTGAGATGCTTGCAGCTCGTGACGATGATGGTCCAGGTCCGACATAGTGAAGTGGTGGCTCCTTTCCAAAATAGTCAAGGAGTTGCTAGCGTCATGATATAACCTGTCCAGATTATCACGAGAGGCCACAAGTGCTCTTCTTTCCTCCTACGAACAAGAATCAACATTCAGCACCCAGTCAACAATAAGCATGGCAGAGTCAACCAAGGGAGTTTACCTCATATGCCATCCTTTCCGAGTCAAGTTGAGCATTGAGAGAAGAGTTCAAAGAGCGTGCGTCATCTAGAGAAGCAGAAACTCAGGCCAGGTGGGCTTGACCTTGAGAATATTACTCCTCGAGATCAAAGAACCATTGAGTCAAGTCGGTTTGACTTTGAAGGTATTTCTCCTCAAGTTCAGAACACCGTCGGGCCATATCCGACAAAGCAGCTGAAAGGGGACGCATGATTAAAAACAAATTGATCAATAAAAGCAATTAAGAAAGAAGTGAGGTCACTAACTGTTGGGGGCCTTCGGCTTCCGAAGGTCCTCAAAAATATGATTTGATAATGTTTTCCAAGTGAAATATGTGAACAGGTATCTTCGGAATTGGGCCACAAGTATACAGGAATATGGTCAAGACGAAGCTTGAACAGGACGGAAGGCGATCATAACGAAGGATAATATGATCACGAAGCTATGCGCAGGAAAAGATTCGGCATGACAGCAAAAAAGGGGAACCGACTTATATGGTGAAAGGACAAATTGGACCTCGAAGGATCACTATAGAATTATTGATAAATGTAAAGGGCATTAATGTAATTCTCCACGGGCTGCGCCCTGTGCCTATAAATAGATGAACAGTATTCCCGTACTGTTCACGCTGATCTAGCATCTGCTTTTCGCATCACGCCTGTATCTTTACTTTTCGACAATCCAAAGGTACATTTATAATTTGTTATTATGACTCTGATAATACAAAATAGAAATAAATTGGTGATAATATCTGTGTTATTGTTTGTATTCCATGTATGTATTCTCTTTCATCATATGTTGGACTTACGAAGGTCTTTTCCCTCATAACCTTCGTCTGAAATTCATTATATCCGAAGGGATATAATGTCTTGAAGGACGAAGGACTTTAACATTTAACACTTTTTATGTTGCCTTGTTCTTGACTCTTAGCATTTGAGAACAAGTCACCAACATTGGCGCCCACCTCCGGTGAACTCACGTCCATTTTTTGAGTTTTGAACATCTTCGGCAAGCATCACCTTCGTCATGCCGCCGAGGAAAGCTTCAGCCGCAGGGGCTGCTACTCTGCAGCCGCTGGATCCCAATCAAGATGTCCTTTCTCTCAGGGAGGCCCGAAGCCAAAAGAGGAAGGCCACCAGTCCAACGCCTCCGGAGGATGACTTGGATCAAGAAATCCAAAATTTGGAGATGCTCAATCAACAGGTCCAACGGAAGAAGGAAAAGATGGCTCGTCTAGCTGATCTACAAAGGCAGATAGACGAAGCCTCTGAAGAGCTTCGACATCTTGCTCAAGATGACCACAATCAAAGGCCCCTGCGCAGAGAGCTTCATCAAGAGGGCTTCTACAACGAGGGCGACTGGTATGAAGATTTCCATCATGGAAATTTTGCTTTTGATGATACTTCTCCCCTGTCAACAGAACTGCAGGCTACACCTTGGCCACAGTCTTACAAGCCACCTCAGCTCCCCATGTACGACGGTCATTCAGACCCGAAGCAATTCTTGATGAGCTATGAAGCAACAATATCTTCGTATGGTGGTAACACGGCGGTTATGGCAAAGTCTTTCGTCATGGCTGTCAGGAGTGTTGCACAAACCTGGTACTCCTCTCTTCGGCCAGGGACAATCACTTCATGGCAAAAGCTAAAGGACATGTTGATAACCAGCTTCCAAGGGTTTCAAACGAAGCCAGTTACTGCCCAAGCTTTATTCCAGTGCACCCAGGACCACGAAGAATATCTTCAGGCGTATGTCCGAAGGTTCCTGCGTCTGAGGGCACAGGCACCAACAGTGCCCAATGAAATTGTCATTGAGGCCATGATCAAGGGGCTTCGGCCGGGGCCTTCAGCTCAGTACTTTGCCAGAAAGCCTCCTCAAACTTTGGAGAAGCTGCTCCAGAAGATGGACGAGTATATTCGAGCTGACAATGATTTTCGCCAAAGAAGGGAGGAAGCATTCAGGTTCTTTGAAATGACCAGGGGCTTCGGAGGAAGATTCCATCCGAGGCACGTCTGGTCAATTCACAATTCTACTCAAAGTGATGACAAAGGGAGTCAACAGCAAAGGCCACAGTGCTCCTCGCAAGCTTCGGGGCAACAGCAAAGCTCTTTCCGGCCGCCAGCGCCAAGGGGCAGAGGCGCCGAGGCTTCAGGGGAAGATTTGGAGATCAACCAAGAAAATTTTACTGCCTATTCTGTGGTGAAGGCAAGGGCCATACCACCAGGATGTGCCATGTTACCATCCAGAAGCAAAAGGAGCTAGCAGAAGCTGCAGCGCAACAGAGCCAGCCGAAGCAGGTCATGCATACTGCTTCGTACCATTCGCCTTACATTCCAGAATATGTAGGCAATCATCCTGCAGCTTCTGTTGCTTCGACAAGTCAATCCCAAGCATCTTGGCAATAGCCTCCACCGCCACCACCAATGCAACGAGGTCAACAGCCAGAAGGGAGTCAGCACACTCACCTTCAGCGGGACTTCAGAGAGGAGTCCGAAGCTCGCACAGTCAATAGCACTGTGCTGGAGTCGAAGCATATTTACTGACAAATATCCTACCTCGTCAGTAGATTTTCGCATTTTCGCATTTCAGTCTTACTTTCTTTTTAATAAGGAACAATTATGGGAAGTTTAAGTGCTTTTTATCGTATTTTAATCTCTTGTAACAGTTTTGTTCTTTGCCATATTAAAAAATGTCTCCTCCATAGGCTTAAGTTGCCGAAACATAAGAATTTATGGGGGCAAGAAGGACCTTCAAATTATCAAAAATTTGTTCTAAAGAATACAGTGCAATTTCTTCGAAGCAGCAAAAGTCGTTCCTAAGGGAGCGCAGTGTAAGTTTTCCGCTCAAAAGTCGTTCCTAAGGGAGCGCAGTGTAAGTTTTCTGCTCAAAAGTCGTTCCGAAGGGAATGCAGAGCTTACAACGAAAAATAAACGTTGATTCCGCTGAAAGTAAAAGGCGAAGAAGCTCCTAAGGGAGGCTTACAGCGAAAAATAAACGCTGATTCCACTGAAGTAAAAGGCGAAGAAGCTCCTAAGGGAGGCTTACAGCGAAAAATAAACGTTGATTCCGCTGAAGTAAAAGGCGAAGAAGCTCCTAAGGGAGGCTTACAGTGAAAAATAAATGTCGACCTTCAGCAAATATCATTTTGCATAACATCACATCATTACATCATTTGCATAGCATAACATCATACATCAAAATGCATCAACAACGCAAGAAGGGGTGCTTCAATATTGATATTCGAAGATAGTTTTGAAGAAATAGTGGCACGGCACAAACAATGGCCATGGAAGGGTTATATCTTCGTCAAACTCTGAGATGGAAAGATTTGTTGATCATTGATTTTTACCAGGATTGGTTACTGATTTTATGAGAACACGGATATTATTTACGAAGCATGAAAAGAAGGGAAGGTGTTCTTTCGCCGAAGGCTCACAAACGATATGTGTATAATGTTTCATGCATCGCAAAGAATAGAACTATAAACAGCTAATAAATTACACCCTAAGTTACACAATATTACACTTGATTCTCAACAAACATTACATTCTGAATGTTTTTGCAACAGCATCTAATCTTCCCTTAAGACTACTTCTGCAGCTTCGTTTAAAAGCTGATCAACAACTCTATCCATGATGGCTTCGGCCATTTGTCTAATTTCGTCGTCCCCCTTCGTGTGGGGGCCCGCAGATGACTCAGCAGGTTCTGAGGGAAGAGTAGATATGGATTTATTACTATTACAAACCCTGAACAAGTTCGAAGTCAAAAAATTACAACAAGGAGACAAAAACCACTAGTTAATACCTATTCGCCCTTCGGGCTCTGCGCTTTTCTCAGCAACCTCTGCTACTTTTCTAGCATCATGGATGCCTTTTTCGCTTTTTTGAATAATCTCTTGGGCCATTTCCTGGCCACCATTATCCCAGATGTCGGTGAAAAATTTTCCACCAACCATGCTAGCTTCAGCCGAGGGGTCTTTTATGTCTTCGGAGGATAAGGCAGCTTCGGATTGTGCTAAAGCTTTCAAATGCTCGCAGCCTTTCCTCTCCAAAATAGTAGCAATCCCCCTGGCACCCGAAAAAGCACATATGTCTCCGCGGCTATTCAAAATTTCCTCAAAAGCCTCGGCTTCGTGATTGATCCATTCAATCGGGCCCTCGGGGTTCCCCCTTGTGAAGTTTTCCTCGCTCGAGAATGCGCCAACGCTGGCGAAGCTAGTTTTTATTTTCTTAACGCATTCTATAGATTTGTCATAGCACCTTTTCTTGGATGCACGAAGCTCTTCAACGTTTCCTTCTAAATGATTTGCCCACTGGTCGCTAAGTTCTTGTTTCGTTTCTTCAAGTATGCGTTCTTCTTTAGCTCGGGCCAACTGTCTCCGAAGACCCTCGATTTTCTGCCTTTGAGCTTCAGCTTGAGCTTTAGAAGTAGCTTCGTCTTCCTTTATCTTATCTACCAATGTAAGCAGAATTTTGTCTTTTTCCAAGGCTTCGTTTCTTAGCTTGATAACCTCTGTTCGAAGGTTATTAAGAGCAATAGTGTAGCTTTCGTCTTCAGCATTCTTTTGTGCCCTTAAGGCATTGCTGAGTATTAAGCCCTATACAAAGGAATGAATGGATTAAAAAAAAGAAGAAAAATTTTACCTTCAGACTATTGTATGCAAGGCTATCTGCAAGATCGTCCTTCGTCATGGCGTAGAGGCCAGCTTCGAGCTTCGGGAACCCCATACTTCTAGCCATCTCCCGGCAAACGGATAATTCCTTATTGTTTGGGAGGCAGTATAAGAAGTCGTCTTCGTCTGTGCCATTGAATACTAAGGCCCCTTTTGGATACCTCAGTTTTTGGGCATAGTGATTAGCTTCAAAAATCTCTTCTTCAGATAATCTTTTTTCCCGAAGCATGTCGAACAATATAATCGAGGGCTTTGGAGGATGCTTCGGGGGCAACAGTGCCAGTTTCTTCAATTAAAATCGGCTATGTCATTTTTGTTTCTTCGGCTTCCAAGGATTTTACCTTGGTGGGCTCTGAAGGCCCAGCTTCAGCCTCAGATTGTTGCTTTGGAGCTTCGGCAACAAAGACTTCAGTACGCACTTCGGAAGTTTCAACAATTTTCTTCGGGGTTGTGCTTGAAGACTTAATTGTCTCCAAAACATCTAGCACGTTAACCATCCTTTTTCTTTTCAGGGTCACCGCTGGACCCTTTTGGTTTTTTGTTGCCTCAATTTTTGCTGAAGGACTTAAAATTTCTGATGTTTTCGTTTCTTCAATCCTCGGTTTTTCTGTTTTTTCTGCTGATGGTGCTTCGACCATTTCTTCGATTTTTGGCACTGGAGGTCGTTCTTTAGCTTCGGTGGCCGAAGAGGTCTCACCAATAAATTCAGGCACTGTGGCCGGTTCAATATAACGTGGCCGGTGTGTGAGAACCTTTACCTTTTTTCTCTTCGGCGCTGGCTCGCTAGGAGCAGCTGAGGCAATTTCCTTTACAGAAGAAGTATTCTTTCTTTTTTGACCCCGCGCTGGGTAATGGTAGTCAGGGTGGACAAATCCAATTGCATCAAACACTCGGTTAAGTCTCTTCTTCTTTCGGCCTCCGAAGGCCGCTGATAATGCAGTATCTTCGGCCTTCGAGTATACCCCAAGCAATTCGTCACTTATGGCCTCAATACTTTTTAACCAGTCATCATCTGGCTCAACAAACTTATCTCCGTATTTGAATGTGTATTTTAGCCTAACTAGTCCACCTTCGTCAGTCTCTTTAATGGTTTCCTCCGGCATTTCCCACTTTTCCGCAAGTGGCCATACTCTGAAAGCAATGTGTTCTTGGACTAAATCCCTTGTTCCAATAAAAGAGCAAACAACGCCGAAGGCTCTCTGGCATTCTTCGGCTGCTTCATTCATTTCCACCTTCGGCTTCCGGAGGCCGAAGCGTTGCCAGATAGGGCGCATAATGATACCTTTGATATCTTCACGTGATTTCAAGTCATTTTTCACATAAAACCATTCCGTCATCCAGTCGCCGGGCCACCTCTTTCGAAAGTTTAGCACAGGGCAGCTTGACCCAGACCGAGCGTCGAAGCTGTAGCAGCCAAAGTTGTTGTGATACTGCTCTTTGCCCCAGGGTTTTGTCGCATACAATAGCTCATGTACGTTACAGAAGCTTTTTGCGTTAGGTTCCAAACCTTGGCTCCTCACGGCCCACACAAAGATGTTCATCCGTATGATTGCTTCGGGGGTAAGTTGGTGAAGGTAGATTTCAAATATCTTCAGTACTTCCACGACAAAACTGCTCAAGGGAAATCGTAATCCAGCTTTTAAGAAGCTTCGGAATATCACGACCTCATTTTCCTCGGGAGTCGGACAAGTCTTCTCTCCTTCGTCAGCCCTCACAACAGACAAGTCCCGAAAATATCTGCCTCTCATATTGACAAGATGATTTTCTTTAATACTGGATTTACCAAAAACTGCATGGCTTGGTCGCCAGGGTCGATCTTCGGAATCTTCACCACCACTATCCACATCGTAACTTTCACTGTCGCCAGTATCTTCAGATAAACCCTCCAAAATCTCCCTGGTAATCTTCTCTGTATTAGTCTTTGACATTGATTCAAGAAAACCCAGATGCATCTCCTCAGAAAGGCTTAGCCTTGAAGCACCAACAACTTTCTTATCTTCAGACATCTTCGCAAATGCTGACAAAGCGCATTCGAAACCGAAGCTTAAAAATCTAAAACCAAGCAAGTGTTGTTGCGCGCAGGCTAAAAGTTGGGTGAGTAAAAGCAGCTGGCAAGGGAGCGTGCCAAATAACCTGGCAGTGAGCTCTTATTTATACACCTAGTGCGTTGAAAACTGGAGGGTCCCGCCTGTCAAAGACTGTTGCTATTCTAGCAAAGGGAAGGTGTTTTTTCGGACCTTCGGCTTAAAGCCTTCGTCCATATCGCAATATGAATTTATCATTCCAGTAAATTAATATTGCGAGGGGCTACTGTTGGGGGCCTTCGGCTTCCGAAGGTCCTCAAAAATATGATTTGACAATGTTTTCCAAGTGAAATATGTGAACAGGTATCTTCGGAATTGGGCCACGAGTATACAGGAATATGGTCAAGACGAAGCTTGAACAGGACGGAAGGCGATCATAACGAAGGATAAGATGATCACGAAGCTATGCGCAGGAAAAGCTTCGGCATGACAGCAGAAAAGGGGAACCGACTTATATGGTGAAAGGACAAATTGGACCTCGAAGGATCACTATAGAATTATTGATAAATGTAAAGGGCATTATTGGAATTCTCCACGGGCTGCGCCCTGTGCCTATAAATAGATGAACAGTATTCTCGTACTGTTCACGCTGATCTGGCATCTGCTTTTCGCATCACGCCTGTATCTTTACTTTTCGACAATCCAAAGGTACATTTATAATTTGTTATTATGACTCTGATAATACAAAATAGAAATAAATTGGTGATAATATCTGTGTTATTGTTCGTATTCCATGTATGTATTCTCTTTCATCATATGTTGGACTTACGAAGGTCTTTTCCCTCATAACCTTCGTCTGAAATTCATTATATCCGAAGGGATATAATGTCTTGAAGGACGAAGGACTTTAACATTTAACACTTTTTATGTTGCCTTGTTCTTGACTCTTAGCATTTGAGAACAAGTCACCAACACTAACCAGCGTTCGATGCCTTCAAGTCAGCGATTTGTTTCTGAAGCAGCAATGGGTTCCACTACATTAGGGACAGAGCTCCTTCTGGGACAGTGGCACCGCACGACCTCAGCTGGGCGGACATTCCATCAACCAAAGCCTGTGATCGAAGACATATAAGCATAAGAAAGATAATTTACCAATCGGAACAATAAAAGGCAAGTAGTTGACTCACCTGAAGATTGGAGAGGAATGATGGTAGACCTAAGGCAGGAGGAGCTATATCATGGGTTGACGGAGGAAGATCAGCAGGAACAATTTGAAGGGCATTGTCAGGGGTGAACTCAGCCTCGCCAGCAGATAACAGACTTCTCGCATCTAACTCGCTGACCTCTAAGGCGACTTATTTGTTCAAAGTCGTGGAAGCATGCACCGCCGTCGCCCCATCGGACTGAGGTGGAGACGACCCAACATGGACATCCATGGAGGTGTGTGAAGGATAGCTCACCTGAACACCCTCGGGGCTGGGTTGCAGCTTGCGCTACCCACCAGAGCCCGATCACTATCGGCAACACCCTCGAGGGCTGGGTAACTGCCAGCACCACCCTCGGGAGCTGGGTCTTCTGCAGTAGCCACCTCTAAGGCTGAGGGCTCTTCTGTCACCTCCATGGGAGTCGGGTGACTCGGACCAACGTCTTGGCATTGAAGACTGCCTTCCAAAGTCGACAATGCATGAGATACTGCTCAAGATACCTCCAATCCAATGTTTGGAATTTCTGAACAAACAGCCATCACGTCATCGGCAGTTGGCTCTGACAGCATATCCTCAGGGATGACCTCCTCAAGGGCCTGATCAAAATCCGATTGATAGTCCCTGAAGACTGACAAGAGCCGATAGAGCTGGAGAAGGAATATCACTCCCCCTCACTACCTCTGTAATGCCGGTTGTTCTTACGGATCAGCAGGACTTCTTCTTCTTAATCTTCATAAAATATACAGACAACAGCTTGTGCACGATCACAACCCTTGGCATCAACCTCAGGAAGGACCTCTGCTGGCACTTCATCACAAACCGGAGTAGAAGGACCTACACCCTGGTCCAAGCACGACAGTCACCGAAGCCGCCTCTTTTTCTTCTTTTCCTCAACAAGTGCAGTTGGGCGGCTAACTCGGCGTCGGCGCTTTGGGTGGGCGCCTTTGGGTTTTCGAGCCTTCACCACTTCACCAAGCTCTTGCCCATCTGTGATAGCCATTGGCTTGGCATGGGCCGAGTCAGACGATTCCTCAGCCAGCAAACTAAGTACATCGTCCATCTCTGTGTCGTTAGTGCTGGCTGGCATTTCAAAATGAGTCTGCCTCTCATCCTCTGGGAGACTCCAGAGTGGGGCAATTAGAGTTTCAATGTCCTCAGAAGAGGGTCGCACTCTAAGACCCAGGCTACCATCACGAGCAGGAGGGTTGGACTCCAACTCGGCAAATGACCTATGTGGTGGCAGGTTCCAGGCAGAATAGGCAATAGGAGCACCAGCGTTTGAAACCCTGCCCCTCAGGATCATATCCAGTCGGCTCATTAGATCCATAGTAGGGATTCTCTTGTTTGTGACCCAGGTAGAGTCATTGATACCACTGTACAGATAAGCTGGGTACACCCTATCCTTCAAAGGCTGAACATTCTTGAAGACGAAATCAGCGACCACAGCTTCAGCAGTCAAACCTCTATCTTTCAACAAGCAGACCTCAGCAAGCAATACTTTTGCCTCTGTTATCTCCGAAGGGCTCGGAGATTCTACCCAGCTTGGATTGTGGACATCTGGCTGCTGCCCTAACCGAGGGGGAGGGACTTGCAGTGGTTCTCCACAATGAACCACTCGAGACACCACCCCTTGATGCTATCCTTTAGGGGGATGTCGAGGTACTCTGTCTTCCTCCCGCGACATAGCTCTAGACTAGCACCGCCAACAAGTTGGTGATGTCCCCCAGCCATCCTGGGCCGATAATGATACAGATACTTCCAGAGGCCGAAATGGGGGAGAATCCCGAGATAGGCCTCACACAGATGAATAAAAATGGAAACTTGCAAGATAGAATTAGGGTTCAAGTGGGTCAAGTTCAGATCGTAGAAATCAAGGAGTCCATGGAAGAAGGGAGAAACGGGGAGAGCAAGGTCGCTGATAAGAAAGGGAACATAGACGACAGACTCATGGGTGCCCTCCGTCGGAACAGTGACCCCGTGGCAAATTCGCGAAGAGCAGAGTTCTTTCGGAGGTAAAACCCCAACATCGACAAGGTAAAGAAGATCGGATTCTGAAATAACAGACATATGGTTACCCGCGAATGGCAACTGACTGTTGGGGTCGATGGGCAGGATGATTGCCACGGCAGAGCTCTGCTTCTTCCGTTTCGGCGCCATCGCAATATCGCCGGCGGAACGAACATGAGCGGAATCTCAGGAATGTAGAGGAGTGGTTCGAAGTGGAAATATGAAGTTAGGGCTCAGAAATCAACAGCGCACATCAACATGAGTATAATGGGGGTTTTCCCAGGTCGGGCGCTATTTCTAAAAGTGCCAAGTCATCACTTGGAAAAGCAAAACTTCAGATATGACTCAGTGGTTACCTCTAAAACGCCGATAGAGTCAGGCACCACTTGAGGGTTACCTCTAAAACGCCGACAGAGTCAGGCACCACTCGACAATTACCTCTAAAGTGCCAGTAGGGTGAAGCATGACTCGGTGGTTACCTCTAAAACGCTGATGTCATCAACTATCACTCAGCGGTTACCTCTAAAACGCTGGCAGAAATGAACAAGACTCGACGGTTACCTCTAAAACACCGATGTCATCAGCTATCGCTCGATGATTATTTCTAAAAACACCAACAGCAGTAGACACAAAAACAAACTACCAAATGTGCACATAGAAAAAGCAGTAAAAGCAACCACTTGGAGCAACCGAGGTTCTTCATTAGTGGAGGGAGGTTACACAAACTTAAAGACTGACTCATTATGAGTCAATCTTTCTTTCCCTTTTCACTACATTACATTACCCTACATTACATTCATACACTACTTACGCTACACTATACTACTAATACTACTACATTATTCTACTACTACTACCACTACCACTAATTATCTATACTAATATTTAAGCCAGTGTCGTTTTGCCACTGGCCTTACTGCTACTGCTGCCGCCCCTGCCGCCGTCGCTGCTCCTGCCATCGCCGCTGCCTTCACCGCCACCCTTGCTGCTACTGCTGCCGCCCCTGCCGCCGTCGCCGCTGCCTTCACCGCCGCCCTTGTCACCGTCGCTGCCACCGTCGTCGCCGCCACCTCCGCCGCTGTTGCCACCACTGCCATCGCCTTTGTCATCGTCGTCACCGCCACTCCCTTCCTCGGACGAGTCGGAAGGGTTCTCCTCGTCTGAGGAGACCTCCGACTCATCCGAGCCCTCGAGCTCGGCGCGCTCGATGGACCGGATGTACATCCATACCTCAGCGTCTATCCCTTGGGAGTCGTCCGAGTCGTCGGACAACACCGGGGGGAAGGCGTACACCGGCGATCCCTCGGACTCTGAGCAAACCTCCTCCTCTGAGTACCCGGAATCACTGAAGTCCTCCGAGGGAGGACTTGGCTCACGCTTCCGCTTGTCGCCGGAGCGACGTGGCGAACCTCAACCCTTCTTGTCCTTGCCCATGGTCAGATAGAGGAGAAAAGGGAGTTAGAAGAGAAGCAACGGATGATCAAAGGATAAGTGAAGAGAGCAACAGCGCAAGCAGGCTATTTATAGAGGCCGGAAGCGACTGTTCATTTCCTACCATGCTCACCAAACAGTCACAAGTATTCAATAAGCAATTCAGGGCGCCTGAAAGCGAGTCAGGCAACAGAAGCCGCTTCGCATAACACGACACCATTTGGACTAAGGTCAACTGCTCAGGCGATATGATTACCTCGCGGTCACATCAAGTTACTACTCCAGGACAGTGTGATAAATGCTCTGCATACCAAGATGTCCCTTAGTCACACCCATTGGGGGGGCGACGGCCAGAAATTTTCAATAGATTTTCTGATCAAGTCACATCAATACATCATACGCAATGAATGTATTGAGACAGAAGGAAGAGATCGATAGAGATTGAAGGAAATCCAAATATAGCCACTGAAGAGCAAGTCTAGTCAACAGAAGCATTGAAGCATAGAGCAAGGTGAAGATCAGCCAAGAGCCATCTGCCAGACGTCCAATCCGTCACTGATCAAATAAATTTCAAACCTAACAAGGCTTGGGCAGACCACATTGTTTGAATTTGCAAAACCATGAAAAAGACAAAATGCTGATTTCTAAAGCATGAGATGAAGATAAAATGCTGATTTCTAAAGCATGAGATGAAGATAAAATGTTGATTTATAAAGCATAAAGTGAAGAACTTTAAGTGGATTATTTTCAAAAATCCACTCAAAGCTCGGGGGCTACACCCATTGGGTGCACTCCGGTGCGCCCAATAGTTTCTTAACTCCAAAAGACAGTACGCTGACATCTAAAGCATAGGCTGATGGTAGAACGCCGATTTCTGAGGCACGAGATGAAGACCTTTGAAGTACACCAAAGGAGGACAACAGAAGATTGTTTTTTATTGAATCACTTAGAGTTCGGAAGTAACGTCCAACAGGTGCACCTTCGAAGCTCCCATCACCCAAATGGAGATCAAGCCACAGAATCACAAGCTGGACCTAGAATCATTGGGCTGATTATTTCAAAATCAACTCAAAGATTGGGGGCTTGTGGGGGACAGATATCCCCCGGGTCCACTAGAAGGCAAAAGGGCCTCGCGGAAGGCTTCGAGCCCATTGTCTCGCAAGGCCGTCCCTTCGTGGGCCAGGGAAGAACTACTGGCAGAATGGGCTGACGCAGGGAATGAACAGACTCGGGCCCAGGCGGCTCGTTGGTTTTAAGCGTTATCCACAGCTCTGATCCGATTTTCCCGCGCGACACCCTTGGACGTCGGAATCGAATAAGGTTAAGTCGGAAAGATTATGGGAAGATAAGTTCAGTCGATTCACTATTACTTAAGGATACATCGTCGTCAAACGCGCATGTAATGCCCCACGGTCGAGTATATAAGGCCTAGAGGGCACCCAATCATTTTCAAGTCACTTGCCATCCATCCACGTAGCTCATTAGTTTTCTCCATACTGGAGACTTCCCTTGTAACCTACCACATAAAGATCCACACCAGGAAGTAGGGTGTTACGTGTTTCCAAGCGGCCCGAACCTGTAGAAAGATCGCTCCTCGTCTCTCGTGCATCTCGCACGAATCATTGAGTTACAGTTAACAGCACCGTCCTACTCAAAAACACCACGAGGGGCAACCCCGGGTGTGCGGTCGGGTTCCAAACACCGACACTTGTGACTGTTTAATGAGTCTGTGGGACCTTTGCGTTTTAACGCTAAACTCTCTGCAAATTATGCGCGCCATCCATGACTCGAAGGAAATAAATAAATAAATATATAAAATGAATTCCTAGTGTAAAAATAATTCTAAAACTTGTTTAATTCATATAAAACTCATTTTAACACCTTTTGACCCATTCCAATCCCTATAATTTTGTATTAATATTGTTTGTCACCTAATGACTCTGTTTAGCATGAAAACTATATTAAATTTGATCACTTAATTATTTCCGTACCAAACACATAAAACCTTCGGAAATTCATAACTCACAATCTGTAACTCCAATTTGGTCCGTTCAAGTTGTGTTAGCTTCGTATAAATATTTAATACGCAGTAGCAACATTTGTTATATGATATCCCCTACTTTTATAATTAGGTAACTAACTGGATAAATCTATGTCTATTGGATTAACTTCTTTAATATTAATATAGTATTCTGACCTTATGGTTATAATTTGACTAGATGATCTTTAATCAAATAATGACTTAGATTAAAGTTGAGATGATTATTTGTAGAATAACCTCTCATATGATTTACACTAACCAATTTATAATATAGTTTGACATTTAAATCATAACTCCTTAATCGTAACTCTGATTCTAGTGATTCTCGATCCCACGATCCCGTAGCAACGCGTAGATTATTATTATGCAGTTTGTTCTTATGTTTGATGTGATGTTAATTTTTGTCTATACCATGTTTGTTTGTACTGCTACGACTAGCAGTGAGGTCACTAGAATTTGGGATCATCCTGGTACCTGGAATCTTAAGTCCCAGGCAAGTTGTTCCCTTGACTACTTTTTACCCAATAATGTTCTTTAATATCACTTATTCATGCATAGGTTTAATTTTGATGGGACCCAATAGGTCACCCTAGTCTGATTATCTTTTACCTTATTTACCCTTGAATCATTTGGGTAGTTTTGCTATTGCTTTATATGGTTTTGGGTTAATATTTTATTATATCCATGTTCCAATTATTTTGTTATTTTATTTATGTTTATGTCAAGATCATTATCTTTAATTGGAACATGGAGCTTAACTTGAGAAACATGTGCCACCACAAGGGTGGAATGGGACGCCCTTGGCTGACTAATTAGGAAAGCTAGCGAAAGACTACCTTACCTGAAAGGGGCAAGGGCAGTATGGGAGTAGGCATGTAGGGAGGTTGTCAGGTTGATTTTGCTGCAATGGCAGTCAAACAAGGGGTTCCTACAATTGCTCTTCCCATAAACTATAGCGGGTTTTTGGAAGCTAGTGGAACTTTGTAAAGGCCTCGTAGTGTTACCCTGTCTCGCTTCCTTGGTAGAAGTGTATGGGGCCCGTACAACCTCGTGGCAGATGGGTAACATGACTTGTGGGTAAAGGGTACAACCTCTGAAGAGTGTAAAACTGGTATACTAGCCGAGCTCACGGTCATGAGCAGCTCAGGACTCTCGCATGATTAAATTATGGAACTAAATTCAATTTGTCATATGCATTGCATGGGATTATTTATTAATTTTGTTCTATTATTCTTATTATGGTTGGTATTTACTTAAATTTAGTAACTGCTAATAAAATTGACCAACTTATTAAAAGCAATGCTCTGCTTTAATCCCTATTGTTGATTAGCCTTACACCTCACATGAATTTCCACCTTTGGTGAGTTCATGCACATTATTCCCCACAACTTGCTAAGCGATGAACATGTGTGAGCTCACCCTTGCTGTCTCACACCCCCATAGGAGAAGAACAGGTGGTTCAAGAGGAGCCACACAACGAGGAGTTCGACTTGATCTAGGTGGCGTCTCCCAGTCGACTTTAGAGCGCCAAGGATGGACTTTAGTTCGTTTTATATTTATCTTTTATTTTGTAAGACTTCCGCTATGTAATAAGTACTCTGATGATATTGTGACATTTATCTCTATACACTCTGTTATTATATGTGTTGTCTTCTTTGGCACATATATGATATGCACCCGGCTTTGCCCCTTAAATCCAGGTGTGACAAATTATAAATGAAAATATAAAATAGAAAATAAGAAAGGAAATTGTAATAACCATTTATTACTTCTATAAGTAGATAATGGGGAGAAGAAATGGAAAGTGATAATAATAATTAAGAAAATAATATTATTTCAAACAGTAGGAGTCATATTCACATTGAGATTTTAAGTGGGATTAGGAATCTAAAATTCAAAACAGGAATTTGAATTTGGTTTGGATATTTCAAATTGGAAGTAGAAATGAAAATAGGAAAGAAAAAGGAAAAATCTACTGTGCCTAGGCCAACAATCACCTGTCTCGGCCCATTTCCGATTTTCACCCCGCGCGGCCCACTTACCTCAGCATGTGCCTCGGCGCCGACCATCTGGGCCCGCTGGCCAGTCACACGCCGTGTGTTCCTGCTCTGTCGCAAATCGCGCTCTCTCTGGCGGTGGGGTCCACTTGCTAGTGTCCTCTTCTCCGTCGACATCGGATCCCAACTGAGCGCCATCTCGAGTGAGCTCCGACCGAGAATATCAGACTTCCCTGCCCCTATAAAGGTCGCCCGGGGTCGTCTCCTCTTTCTTCGTCCACCTTGGTCATACCGGTTCTGTCTCGTTGAGCCCAGTGAGCACCAGAGGGGGAGAAACGGAGCGTGGGAGCGCCGCCTAGAGGAGTTGTTGTCGCGCCGCGCCTAGAGCCTCGAATTCGTCCTCACCAGTCGTCGTGGTGCTTCGCCTGGACACGCCAAAAAGGTTTGGGGCATCTTTGGGCTGGACTTGCGACCGTGGTCGCTGCGCCGCTGTAGAATCATGCCACCATCCCAAACTGAGGTAATTTGCCCTACCTTGCTTTCACCGTGACTCAAATTAGGGCCAGTTGCGTTTGCGCCGCGTAGGATCGTCCGTGCGGGGACCTCACCGGCGTGCGCCTCTGCGGTTGGGTGTTTGTGGGCGTCATGCCCTGGTGGCTGAGGGTTGAAGACGTGCCGTGACCGTTGGATGAGTTCGGTGCAGCCGAGATTAGATGTAGAACCCCCCCCCCCCCCCCCCTCCGTCTGATGTCTTGTCCTCCGTCTGATCTCAATCGGGATCGGGTGGCCTGAATTTGATGTAGCGTCAACGTTGGGATCGGTTTAATGCCAGACGTCCATGGGTAATCCGAAGGCTAGTAGTGCCTAGCGGTTCGGTTGATGCCCGATTTAATCTGTACCGTCGGACGATGATCGGACGACTGTGGCACCACGATACCCCTTCCTCTCTATAGCCTTTCAAAAGAGTCCCTCTGTTTTATCAAAATAACCTGTAGTCCTAAGCTTAAGGAAGATCATCACTAAGAGGTCCTGAAATTTACATGTGACGCCCTGAGCTTCTAGAAAATTGTGGCTGTAGTCCAAAGGTTAATAAAATGGGTAAATTTAATAAAGAAAATGATTTTTAGTACAAAATTAATTCTAGAAACTTGTTTAATTCATAAGTAATTCATTTTAACTCCGTTTTGATCCATTCCAGCTACGTTAAATTCATATTAGTATTGTTTATCATCTTGTAACCTTGTTTTGTCATAAAACATAGATTAAAAATTATGTACTGAAGTTATTCTATATTAAACACCTAAATCTTCAGAAAATCATAACTCTCTAACCATAACTTCGGTTTTCGTCGTTCTTGAACCCACGATCTCGTAGCATCGAGTAGAATATTCTTATGCAGTGTGTGCTTATGTTTGGTGTGATGTTAATTTTGCCTATACCATGTTTGTTTGTATTGATACGAATACCAGTGAGGTCACGAGAATCTGAAGATCAACCTGGTACCTGAAATCTTAAGTCTAAGGCAAGTTGTGCCCTTGATCACTTTTCTCTTTACCCAATAATGTTCATGTTAATCACTGTGACATGCTCAAGTTAATCTGATGGGACCTAATAGGTTTCACTAGACTTGTTTGTCCCACACTTTGTTTACCACTGAACTTTTGGGTAGTTTTGCTATTGCTCTACCTGGTTTTGAGATTAATATTACATTATGATCATGTTCCGGTTATACAATTGTTTTAATTATTATTCATGACAAGGTCATTGTGTTAATGGGAACATGGAGCTTAACTTGAGATATCCGTGCTACCACAAGGGTGGAATGGGACACCCTTGGCTGACTAACTAGGAAAGCTAGTGGAGGACTACCTTACACGAAAGGGGCAAGGGTAGTAGGAGATTGGTCGGTATAGGGAGGTTCTCAGGTTGATTTTGTTGCTATGACTTTTCAGACGGGGGATCCCTATACTCCGCTCCCTAGAAACTGTAGCGGGTTTTCTGAAGCTAGTGGAACTTCGTAAAGGCCTCGTAGTGGATCCCTAGCCATTCACCTCGGAAGTGTCTAAGGGTCTAGATAACCCTAGCTAGACGTGATACATGACTTGTGGGTAAAGGGTGCAACCTCTGCAGAGTGTAAAACTGGTATATCAGTCGTGCTCACGGTCAAAAGCGACTCAGGACTCTCGCATGATTAACTTATGGAACTAAAATTAATCTGTCATATGCATTGCATCGTGGGTGTTATTATTAATTGCGATCTCTTATTTAATTGGGTTGGTATCTACTTATACCTAGTAACTGCTAATAAAATTTTGACCAACTCTAAAAGCAATGCTTAGCTTAACCAGCTCCTTTGGTAAGCCTTACACTTCACATGAGCTCCCACCTTTGGTGAGTTAATGCACATTATTCCCCACAACTTGTTGAGTGATGAACGTATGCGATCTCACCCTTGATGTACTCACATTCTCCTAGGTCAACGACAGGTACCGCAGGATGAGGCGCGTGAAGGATGTTGTGATGAGTTCGTGAGTGGTCTAGGCCATCGTCTCCTAGTCAACTTTGGTTGCTAGATCGTTGTCTTCGTATGATGTAATTATTTCACTATTTTGTACAGAACTCCATTATATATTAAAGATGTGACATTAGTTTCTGTACCATGAGTCATCATATGTGTGAGACTTGATCCCATCACACTTGGTGATTATTTTCGTGCCCGGGTTTTGGACCCCTAAAACCCCGTATTTGCGGTGAATCCTCCTGTTAAGTACTCTTGCATTACAATAGGAACCCCTAATTCCCTTGCAAATACAGCTCTCTTAATCATTTCTTCGCATGTACCTGCAGTCGCATTCAAGTAATGCCCCTTGACTTCACCAGTTTCGGCTTGTGCTTTATAAATTGCTTCGGCACAAAAGACAAAACGGTCTCTCCAGCGCATAAATGGTTGTGAGTTTACATTTTCATCATCTTTGGTAAAATCATGTCCACCGCGTAGACAATCATAACACGCTCTACCGTAATTTTTTGCGGATAATCCCAATTTTGGTTAGTAGTACATCCCAATAAAGGACGACTGTACTTGTTCAACTTATCCCTTTCAACTTGGATACCGTGAGGCGGACCTTGGAAAGTTTTTGAATAAGCAGGGGGAATTCGTAGATCCTCCAAACGTAGAGCGTGTAAGGCTTTGAAACCAATTCATGAGTTCGTGCACCTGGGCGTCGGGCGCCTTCACTCCGGCGATGGGCCACCGCAAGGGGGGACGCACCACCGATGCATGGGGTCGGGTCAGGGAAGATGACTCATGGTCGTTGGATCAGTCACCTGCGGTGGAGATTAGAAAGTTGCGTACCCTTTCACGAAGTTGATCTGGGCCATAGGATTGATGATGGAGGGCGCATAATGGTTTCAAGTCATGGCTACCTCTCGGCCGTCGATCGCAGGATCGATGATACCAGTCTCATACCAGTGCAGAAAGTGCTTGTTCTAATCTCGTGCATCCAAACTTGATGACAAAGGAGCCCCTGAACTTCTGTCTAAATAACCCGCCGTGCACCCACACTCAGAAACTAATGCATAGAAGTCTAGATTATCACAGTTTTAACCTTGAGCTTCCGAAAAATAGCATCCACGGTGTTGGGGGTCTTCTTCTCCGCCGAAGGTCCTCAAGACAAATGCATAATTGGCAAAGTGCTTTTGAGGACTCTCTCTACCGAAGGTCCTCGAGACAAAGATACTATCTGAAAGCTACGATGACAAATACCGAAGCTACCAGCAAAGGACGACAGCTTCGGCTTAAAACAATGCTGAAGATCAAACATGGAGCCGAGCCGAAGAGGAAAAGACTAGCTAGTCCCTAATGATTTATGTTACAGTTATGAATAAATGTTAAGGTCATAAATGTACTTATACCCGGGTTGCGTCCCGTGCCTATAAATAGCTGAACAGTACCCATGTACTGTTCACGCTAAACTGTAATCGCTCTCACGTCAACACCTTCGAACTAGCCGAAGGTATCAATGTAATGTAAATTCTATTAATGTTCATGTATACATTATGAAATATTTATGTGTTTGAGCCAATGGATCACATTCATTATCTCTATGTACTCTTATTCCCACGAATGATGAATGTATGTCCTTCATGACCTTCGTCTAAGGATCATTATATCCAAAAGGAGATAATGCTTTGGAGGATGAAGGTCCTTGACTTTTAACAATTGTGTTGCCTTGTTCTTTATTCATAGCATTTGAGAACAAGTGACCAACATTGGTGCCCACCTCCGGTGAACTCACTTCCATGATAATGGATTCACAAGGCGGCCAAGCTGTGGCACCTTCGACTACGAAGCTGGTGCTCCCAATCACAGGCAGCTCAAGTTCTAAACCAGCCAATAAGAAGCAGAAGAAGGAAGCACAGAGAAGGGTACAACATATTGGAGTGCAGGGACTCTTCATCAAGTCCAAGTGGTCTCATATAACAATCACATTATCCCAGGAAAACCTTTAGCTCAAGGATTACCCTCATAATGATGCATTGGTCATATCTTGTGTTATCAAGGCATTTTTGGTTCACAATATCCTTGTAGACATAGGCAGTGCAGCAGATATCATCTTTGCAAAAGCCTTCAGGTAGATGCAGGAGCAGGATGACAAGATACATGATGCAGCACACCCCCTATGTGGGTTTGGAGGAAGACAAATAGTGGCATCGGAAAGATAACAATGCCAATCACCTTTGGTTATGTTCACAACACAAGAACATAACAAGTTGTATTCGACATTGTCGATATGGACTATCCATACAATGCAATCATTGGTTGAGGAACATTGAATGCCTTCGAAGCAATACTCCATTCAGCATATCTGTGCATGAAGATACCATCTGACAAGGTCCCATTGCTGTGCATGGAAGTCAAGATGCTGCTAGAAGGGCCGAAGTGAATTGGACAGATTCAAAGGCCATCCATAACAAAGATGAAGCCAAAGCTCATCAACAGTACAAACATGAAAGACACAAGGCTGCCTCAGCAGATCAACCAAAGCCTATGCTTCTATGCAAAGACATAGCCGAGCAGAAGGTGTTGCTGGGGTCCCAATTGTCTGATGATAAGAGAAAACTTTGTTGAAGTTCCTGTTCAACAACAAGGATATTTTTTCTTGGTCAGCCAATGATCTTTGTGGTGTCAACAGAGATGTCATTGAACACTCACTCAATGTAGACCCAACCATTAGACCAAGGAAGCAGAAGCTTTGGAAGATGTCTGACGACAAAGCCGAAGGTGCAAGAAACAAAGTCAAAAGACTCTTGAATGCCGAAGTAATCAGAGAGGTGACATATATAGAATGGCTAGCCAATACTATGATGGTAGAGAAGGCCAATGGAAAGTGAAGAATGTGTATTGATTTTAATGACCTTAACAAGGTGTGCCTGAAGGATGAGTTCCCCATGCCAAAAATAGACTCTCTTGTGGATGCAGCAGCTACTTCGGAGCTCATGAGTTGATTGGACTACTACTCAAGCTATCATCAAATCTGGATGAAGAAGGAGGACGAACCTAAAACAGGCTTCATAACCCCTAGTGGGACCTATTGCTACCTTCGGATGCCCGAGGGGCTCAAGAATACCAGAGGAAGCTTCAACAGAATGACCTCCAAAGTCCTTAGCTCTCAGATTGGCAGGTGTAGGAAATGGGTGACGCCTAAGAGGGGGGGGGGGTGAATTAGGACTTCTAAAACTTTTGCTAAACTAGGCCACAATTAAATCCCTAGAGCAAAACTTGTAGGAAACGGGTGACGCCTAAGAGGAGGGTGAATTAGGACTTCTAAAACTTTTACAAAACTAGGCCACAAATAAATCCCTAGAGCAAAACCTATGCGAATAATCAAACTAGAGTGCTAACTAGGTTTTGTCTAAGTGTTGCTATCTCTACCGCAAAGGCTAAGTTTCAATCTACACTATATAAGTAAGAATACAAGATTGAAACTTAAATGCTTAATATAAATGCGGAAACTTAAAGAGCAAAGTAGAGAAGCAAACTCTCGTGGATGACGCCGGTATTTTTACCGAGGTATCCGGAACCACGCAAGGTCCCGACTAATCCTCGTTGGTGCCCCTACGCAAAGGGAAGCCCATGCGAGGGCCAAGCACCATGGTCGAGTAACTCCGTAGAGAGCCGCGGGCCTTCTCCACGCGCAAGTGGTGCTCCGCTTCCCGCTCCTCTCGGACGCTCCCCGCCGTCTCCACTATCGAGCTTCCGGCCGAAACGCCGTGGGCCTCGTTCCCTCCGGTACACGGTGGCGGCCGTGACACAAACGCGGTTGTCACGGTCTCGCAAGACTCTCGCCCCACTCGGTACAATTACAACGGCCCGCGCAAGAGCCGAGGGGTTGTGTGGTTTGTCTAACTCACTCAACTAACTAGGATTCACCTAGAGCAAGCGCTAATGCGGTCTAACTAACCTAAGCACTTCGCAAAGCACCTACGCTAATCACCGAGTGATTCTATTAAGCACTTGGGTGTTTGAGCTCTTGGAAATATGCACTATGTGCCTTGGTATGTTGCTTGGGCTCCCACACCTTCAAATGGCCGGTTGGGGTGGTATTTATAGCCTCCAATCCCCAAACTAGTAGTTGGACAGAAAGCAGCAGCTTTCTGTCGTCGGGTGCACCGGACAGTCCGGTGCACCACCGGACAGCCACTGTGCAGTGTCCGGTGCACGCCACGTCAACCGACCGTTGGCGCCTGTAGCTGTCGACCGTTGGATCCGACCGTTGCTGTCTGTCCGGTGCACACCGGACAGTCCGGTGCCGACTGTTCGGTGCTCCACCGGACAGACCGGTGCTATAGCTAGAGAGCGCTTGTCTGTGGCCTCTCTGCGCAGACTGTCCGGTGGTTCACCGGACAGTCCGGTGCACACAGGACAACACTGTCCGGTGCGCCACCAGGCGCTGGCTGACAACCCGCTTCTTGGGTTTCTTCGCTGATTTCTTTGGGCTTCTTTTGTTCTTGAGTATTGGACTCCTATGCACCTTTTTATGTCTTCTTTTGAGGTGTTGCATCCTCATTGCCTTGATCCAATTCTCTTCGCATCCTGTGAACTATAATTATAAACACTAGCAAACATATTAGTCCACAGGTTGTGTTAATCATCAAACACCAAAACTCAATTAGCCAAAAGGCCTGGGGTCCATTTTCCTTACAATCTCCCCCTTTTTGGTGATTGATGACAATACAACCAAAGCAAGCAAATAATACAAGTTTTTGAATTAAAATATGCAATCTACTTGCTAAGATGCATGATTTGCCCCACAATGTGATATTATGGATTTAAGCCTCCCCTAACTCCATAATTCACTTTACTTCCTATTTTACGACCAAATAACCAAAACCACTTGAACACCAGTTGGAGATGTAAAATTTTCTAAATTTGTGGTGTTTGGTGTTTGATATAGTTTTCATTGCTTTGGTTCCTAAACTTCTCCCGCTTTGGCATCAACCACCGAAAAGGAAGACATTAAAAGCATGTAGGAAGTAAATAAAAGCTTGCCCTCATATCAGATAATACCGTTTGAAGGATACTAAATTAAACCACATGAATGATATCAGTTGAAAGGATTACTCCCCCTAAATGAGTGTTCTCTTTTAGAAAGAATTTCCTCCCCCTTTTTAGAGATGAAGAAATACTCCCCCTGACAGAGATCCTCTACTTAGGAAAAAGCATGTGAAAATTAGAGGTGCAAGACATGATTTGAAAAGACTAACTTCCCTTATGCATAGTTAACAGAATGTGAGTCAAGTACATATGCATTTTTAGCAACATGGAAGTATATGATATGAAATATAGTCTAATCAAATATTGGAGAAGACATGTAAATGATACTAGATGTAGTCTCAAAAGATACCAAATGAAAGTCAATGGCGAGCTTGAGAGACATGAGAGTTCTTGGAGAATTTGCAGTGGAAGATTGTTGTCTTTCTCCAGGGACTTCATTTTCCTTACAATGAGACTATCACATGAAATAGACTTGAAAAGGTGTTAGTCTCAAAGTGTTAGATTATAGAGTAATCTCCCCCTAAAGGTGTGCATACAAGTTTTGAATACTTGTAGGAGACATGCACTTTGATTTGATATCAAGAGGGGCAAATTATCCATAATCCGAACTTTGGCACATTAACTTGTAGAAATCAAAATTTTCAATTGATGCATCATTTACTATGGAGTGATATAAAAGCTATGTGCCGTGCTTTAACTAAACATTTTAAACCATGTAGGTTTGCTTAAGTATGTGAATTGAAAGCAAGCAATCCTACCATGAGATTTACCTAGTATGCATAATTTTAAACAAAGTAAATAACAAATGTAATACTATGCAAGAAAGGTAAACTAGATACAAAGTAAATAGATACGCATATCTAAAAACAAAAGATACAATAAATCTAGTTACCTTAGTCATGGGTGGGAAATTTGGGTCCTAAATTCTCACTAACCCACTTGGCAATAAACTTGATCCAATATGATGTATCCCATGATATACATCCCAACTTTGCCAAGTCTATAAATTTCCCGCATACCTTCGGTCCACTCACTTCCCTTTCGGGATCCAAACCTTCTTGGTGCTTTTCATGGTTGAAATTATTTCCTTTGGCACCTAGATGCGTTTGGCCCCCTTTCCTTTGTTGGCTTGCTTGTTGGCCTTGATTGCTATCACCTTTACATTCTTTTTCTTCTTGATGAAATATGGTGTAGCAGCCTTTTTGTCTACCTTTTTGATGTAGGTGTTGGAGATTTTGCTTGATGGCTTTTGCTTGAGCTTTTGCCTTTGTTTATCCCCGGTCATCGCCTTGCATTGGAAAGACTTGTGGCCTTCCTTGTGGCATAGCCTACAAATCACAGTTTCTCCCTCCATAGGCTTGTTCACTCCCACAGTGGTGTTATCCTGTGGAGGTCGGATTTGTTTGGTTTTGCCTTTCTTGTCATACAAAGCCTTGCCAAGGCGAGCCACTTCTTGCTTTAATTGTTCATTTTCCTTTGCAACCTCATCCGAACATGTCTCTACAACAATATTCTCAACAACGACTTGGTTGCAGGGGTTAGAATCATCAATTAAATCAAAGCAGGAAGTAGAAGCATCTTTCTTAATTATTTCAGGTATTTCAATTAAAGATGCTGCTGGGGTGCTACCAATGTTTTCTAGCTTAGTAGTTAGCTCATTATTGTGTATGCTAAGAATTTTCATTTTCTCTAGCAAATTTTCAATAGCTTCTTGGGAGCTAGCTAGCTTAGCCTTAAGTTTTTCATTCTTTTTAATAAGACTATCATCGGTAGTAGTGGATGGAGCACTAGATTCTAATAGCTCAATTTTAGTTGATAGCTCACTATTTAGGTTTGCAAAAGTTTCAAATTTTTCTAGCAAACCTTTGTAATCATTTTGAGAGCTAACCAACTTATTTTTCAAAGTTTTAAGTTGAGCTTTTTGCATAGTGCAAACATCCTGGAAAAATTCTATGGCTTCCGCAAGCTCATCTAGAGAGGGCTTTCCCTCACCTTCAACATCACTACTACTTTCATCACTAGAGGATGGAATGCTTGAGTTACCTCTTGCCATAAGGCATTTGTGTGATGACCGTGATGAGCGTGATGAGGATCGGTGGCTGCGCATCCTTGAAGGTTCATCTTCACTTGAAGAATCATCAGAAGTTCTAACACTTGTTAGCGCCTTGCCTTTGCTCCTCTCCTTTTTGGGTTTGGCCATATTTGGACAGTTGTCCCTGAAGTGGCCCTACTCCCCACATGCGAAGCATCCTCTCTTCCTTTGCTTTTTCCTGTCAATGTTAAAGAGAAGATCCTCGACCTGCAGGGGCACACCCATTAGATTAATCTTGCGGATCATCCTCATTACCTTTCCGACGCGTCGGATTGTTTCTTCGTCCTCGGAGGATGATGTGCATGGTTGATTATCTTCATCATCATCACTTTCTTCTTCTTCCTCTTCTTCACTTGAGGAACTTGGAGTGGGAGCCTTCTTTTTGCCCTTCCTTTCATCACATGCAAAAGCATATGGCCTTGAGGGAGTTGGCTCCTCTCCCCGACTCATTTTTCGCGATATCTCAAAGGCCGCGATTTTCCCAATCACAATGGTCGGGGTCATGTTGCTCAAGTCCTCCATGTTGTGAAGGATGGTGATGATACTCCCATATCTTTGTTGTGGTATCAGGGAGATAATCTTCCTCACAATGTCCACATCACCTAGCTTATTAATGCCAATAGAATTGAGCTCATTGATTATTAGATTCAAATGAGAATACATGTCTCTAACAAGCTCATCATCTTTCATAGCAAAAGAATTATACTCATTTAAGACTAGGCAATGTTTTTGCTCACGGACATTGGATGTGCCGT
This sequence comes from Zea luxurians, assembly GCA_029449295.1. NCBI lineage: Eukaryota > Viridiplantae > Streptophyta > Magnoliopsida > Poales > Poaceae > Zea > Zea luxurians. The sequence goes on along the minus strand of JAOPSE010000033.1, from coordinate 21,530,821 downwards.
CATGGAGCTCATGCAGTTTTAGCCAAATCTCATTAGCTGTTTTCAAGGTAAATACTTGATTAAAAATATCCATGCTAAGAGATTCATACAAGCAATTTTTTGCTCTAGCATTTAAATGAATTTCTTTTTCCTCACTCGTGGTGGGTTTCTCGGGATTCTTGAGGGGTTTCATCCCGTCACGAGTGACTCTCCAAACACCTAGATCAACGGCTTCTAGGTAACAAGCCATTCTAGCACTATAATATGGGAAGTTAGTGCCGTCGAAGTGTGGTGGCCTATGTGTATCCATCCCTTCCTCTAAAAAGCGTCGGCTCTTTTAGCGGTGAAGCTAAAGCGTTTCAAATGAGCCAAACCGCCTCTGATACCACTTGTAGGAAACAGGTGACGCCTAAGAGGGGGGGGTGAATTAGGACTTCTAAAACTTTTACAAAACTTGGCCACAAATAAATCCCTAGAGCAAAACCTATGCGAATAATCAAACTAGAGTGCTAACTAGGTTTTGTCTAAGTGTTGCTATCTCTACCGCAAAGGCTAAGTTTCAATCTGCACTATATAAGTAAGAATACAAGATTGAAACTTAAATGCTTAATATAAATGCGGAAACTTAAAGAACAAAGTAGAGAAGCAAACTCTCGTGGATGACGCCGGTATTTTTACCGAGGTATCCGGAACCACGCAAGGTCCCGACTAATCCTCGTTGGTGCCCCTACGCAAAGGGAAGCCCACGCGAGGGCCAAGCACCATGGTTGAGTAACTCTGTAGAGAGCCGCGGGCCTTCTCCATGCGCAAGCGGTGCTCCGCTTCCCGCTCCTCTCGGACGCTCCCCGCCGTCTCCACTATCGAGCTTCCGGCCGAAACGTCGTGGGCCTCGTTCCCTCCGGTACACGGTGGTGGCCGTGACACAAACGCGGTTGTCACGGTCTCGCAAGACTCTCGCCCCACTCGGTACAATTACAACGGCCCGCGCAAGAGCCGAGGGGTTGTGTGGTTTGTCTAACTCACTCAACTAACTAGGACTCACCTAGAGCAAGCGCTAATGCGGTCTAACTAACCTAAGCACTTCGCAAAGCACCTACGCTAATCACCGAGTGATTCTATTAAGCACTTGGGTGTTTGAGCTCTTGGAAATATGCACTATGTGCCTTGGTATGTTGCTTGGGCTCCCACACCTTTAAATGGCCGGTTGGGGTGGTATTTATAGCCTCCAATCCCCAAACTAGCCGTTGGACAGAAAGCAACAGCTTTCTGTCATCGAGTGCACTGGACAGTCCGGTGCACCACCGGACAGCCACTGTGCAGTGTCCGGTGCACGCCACGTCAGCCAACCGTTGGCGCCTGTAGCAGTCGACCGTTGGATCCGACCGTTGCCGTCTGTCCGATGCACACCGGACAGTCCGGTGCCGACTGTCCGGTGCTCCACTGGACAGACCGGTGCTACATCCAGAGAGCGCCTGTCTATGGCCTCTCTGCGCAGACAGTCTGGTGCACACCGGACAGCACTGTCCGGTGCGCCACCAGGCGCTGGCTGATAGCCCGCTTCTTGGGTTTCTTCGCTGATTTCTTTGGGCTTCTTTTGTTCTTGAGTATTGGACTCCTATGAACCTTTTTATGTCTTCTTTTGAGGTGTTGCATCCTCATTGCCTTGGTCCAATTCTCTTCGCATCCTGTGAACTATAATTATAAACACTAGCAAACATATTAGTCCACATGTTGTGTTAATCATCAAACACCAAAACTCAATTAGCCAAAAGGCCTGGGGTCAATTTTCCTTACAAAACCTATGCAAATAATCAAACTAGAATGTGCAAACTAGGTTTTGTCTAAGTGTTGCTATCTCTACCGCAATGGCTAAGTTTCAATCTACACTAAATAAATATGTATACAAGATTGAAACTTAAATGCTTAATATAAATGCGGAAACTTAAAGAGCAAAGTAGAGATGCAAACTCTCGTGGATGACGCCGGTATTTTTACCGAGGTATCCGGAACCGCGCAAGGTCCCGACTAATCCTCATTGGTGCCCCTACGCAAAGGGAAGCCCACGCGAGGGCCAAGCACCTCGGTCGAGTAACTTCGTAGAGAGTCGCGGGCGTTCTCCACGCGCAAGTGGTGCTCCGCTTCCGGCTCCTCTCGGACGCTCCCTGCTGTCTCCACTATCGAGCTTCCGGCCGAAACACTGTGGGCCTCGTTCCCTCCTGTACACGGTGGCGGCCGTCACACAAACGTGGTTGTCACGGTCTCGCAAGACTCTCGCCCCACTCGGTACAATTACAACGGCTCACACAGGAGTCGAGGGGTTGTGTGGTTTGTCTAAACTCACTCAACTAACTAGGGTTCACCTAGAGCAAGCGCTAAAGCGGTCTAACTAACCTAAGCACTTTGCAAAGCACCTACGCTAATCACCGAGTGATTCTATTAAGCACTTGGGTGTTTGAGCTCTTGGAAATGTGCACTATATGCCTTGGTATGTTGCTTTGGCTCCCACACCTTCAAATGGCCGGTTGGGTGGAGTATATATAGGCCCCAACTCCAAAATAGTCGTTGGAGAAAAGCTGTTGTTCTCTGTGGCACACCGGACAGTCCGGTGGTGCACTGGACAGCGCACTGTAGCATGTCCGGTGCGCCTAGCCGTTGCCCTATGTAACACCCCACTGAACCCACAAAATAGATGTTACTAAATACCCTTCTCACTAAACTTATGCAACACATAGAGAAATAAAGTATTGTAAAATCCGGCAGCACCTCCCTTGAAAGGAGCATAACAGTTGAAACAAAGAGTTTATACAGGATATAAAAGAAAGATAATTGACATAGTATAATCGAAATGCACGGTAGAAGTGAACATTCATGACCAGACAAAAGTTAGACAACTCAGCCCACCAAACTAAATAGTTCAACTACCATGAAAGATTAGAATGTGATAATCCCCTAGACTTGACCCTCCCTGTTTAACATTATTATTAAGTAGTGGTTCCTTTATTTAAAGGTGTGGTGGCTGTGCTGCTACATCCCTTCTTTCCCAAAGCAAAGGTCAGGTGCCTACATCAGACAATACAAGAGTGAGATGACACATCTCAGCAAGTAAAGAGTGCAAACAACAGTTGAACAATGTAACCCAACCGTGCATAAACAACCACGTGGTTCACGACTTCTTTCTTAAATATTAATTTGCAGCAAGTAAGCAAAGTAATCAATTATTGAATTCCAAAATTAATCACAAAGTAAAGATCCACATTCTCCACTTCACCATAATAGGTTCCACACTTCCCCATGAATGCACATGGCTACAGATGCAATATAACTTATGCCTTCATACCTCTAAAGATATGAAGCTGCATCATACCCCTTCTCGGGCAACATATGATGCTCATTGTACCGGTACGGTCGGACCATAAGATCACGACGAAACTTCAATGCAATGGATGATGAATGCATTATGCATGTTAACAACATGAGTCCTTCCCAAATAAAATGTGCCAGACATATACTTCCACCCATTTCACATAATGAACCACATGGGTAACATGATCAAACGACAACCTCCACATGTATGATCAATAAAACATGAATAACTTCGAACGACGGTACCCAATTAGGTATATGAATACGAACACAAATAGCACAACATAATCAAGTATAAAACTCTTCAATCAACAGGCGGAATAACCATCACTGTTTTACTTGCGTTCACCGGAAGTTTGGGCAAATCCCTAAGTATGATCTGGGAGTCCACCACCTGTTTTTGACGCACAACTTAGTGCACCAATTTCACATAATAACGCTCAAAAACGATGCCGAACCTACGCACCATCTCAAATCCCACTGCGGTAACAATTCTCCCCACACCCACCAAACTGCAGCGGCGCTGCTTAACAATTCTATAAGTTTAAAATTATGACAGCAGGGGTGACAAACAAAAACTCCATAGGCATCTACATAAAATTCCCCACAAGTTTTGTATACAATTTATAATTAAATTCCAAAATCTAAATACCCCAAAACAGTCCACAAAATAAACCCTGCAATCTGTTTTTTCCTCCTTTGGGTAGCGACATACTCGGATTCAAACAGCGATATCTTTAAAAATATAATTCTGAATCGAGCGCATAAGTACTTGCTGGAAATATAAGACAAAGCCCTACATGATTCTCATACTGATTATCACTAATTACTCACGAAAAGTCCCCAGAAACTGATAATATTGCTACTGTTCGCCCACCTGAAAATCTGTTTTTTTGGACAGCCACATACTCGGGTTCAAACGGCGATATCTCCTAATCTATAACTCCGAATTGAGCGCATAAGTACTCGTTGGAAAGGTATGACAAAGCTCTACATGATTCCCATACTTGTTCCCATTAATTTCCCATGAAAAATTCCCAGAAACTGCTAATACTGTTGTTGTTCACCCACCCACTAAAATTCTGGACAACACCTCTACCAATTCGCATATACAACATCTATTCAATCGGATTGCAGCACAAATGAACAAGATATAAACACAAAAATCACCTTGGATTCTCCCCCTTTCCTTCCTCCCTTCTTCCCTCCATCGAAACCAATCGGAGATTTGCACCACGCGATGTAGATCCGAGCGGCAAGGAATGGCACCTTGGGAGGAGGAGATGGGGGGTGAGGGGGGGGCGGCTAGGGTTAGGTGGTGTGGCTGCAAGGGTTTGAGGGAGGAGGAGATGGGTGGGGGGCGGCGGCCAAGGGTTAGGGGGAATGGGGGGGCGGCTGCACAAGGGAAGGGGGTTAGGGTGGGAGGGCGGCTAGGGTTAAGGGGAGTTTAGTGGGCCGAATCAAGATTCGCGGCCCAACTCGCCCACGCAACAGCTCCCGACCCCGTCGCAAGCGCCTAACCAAAGAAATTCTACTACCCTTCTAGTGAATGTTTTCCACAAATTCCAAATCCCCAAAACGCATCACCCGAATGAGAAAAAAAAACAAAAAAAGAATAACCTCCATCTTCTCTTCTTTGCAAACCGGGTATCACACTCTACCCCCATTAAAAAGAATTCGACCTCGAATTCTGACGCTTCTATCGGAATGAAAAAAGGAAAGATTAATGAAACAACAACACTTACCCACAACGAAAAGTTCCAGATACTTCTGCCGCATCAGCTCCTCAAGTTCCCACGTAGCCTCGCGCTCAGACTGATTAGTCCATAAAACCTTGACATACTTAATTGATCTCTTCCTCAATACACGCTCCAAGAATTCCAATATACGCACCGGACGACACTCCAAAGTTAGATCCTGCTGCACAGCAATTGGTTCCATCACAATCTGATGGTCCGGATCCCGCAAGAACTTCCTCAACATAGAGACATGAAAAACCGGGTGTACCCCTGCCATGGAATCCGGTAGTAGCAAGTGATAAGCCAGGCTGCCCACTCGGGCCAAGATAGTGAACGGTCCAATGTATCTCGGGCTGAGCTTCCTAGAGACACCGAACCGAACAACTCCTTTAGTAGGTGATACCCTGAGAAGGACTTGGTCACCCACTGCAAATTCCAGATCCCGCCTCCTCACATCAGCATAACTCTTCTGACGGCTCTGAGTGGCCAAAATATTCTGACGAATTTCCCGAACCTTTTCAGAAGTCTGCTGAACCCAATCAGGACCAACCAGGGATCTCTCTCCCAAAGTCTCCCAGCACAGAGGGGAGATACACCGCCTGCCATACAAAGCCTCAAATGGTGCCATCTTGATGCTAGCCTGGTAGCTGTAGTTATAAGCAAACTCTGCCAATGCAAGATGATCCTCCCAGCTACCCTTCCATGACAGAACACAAGCACGCAACATATCTTCCAAGGTTTGGATCATTCGCTCTGACTGACCATCAGTCTGAGGGTGAAAAACGACACTAAGTGAAAGCTTGGTGCCCAATGCACTGTGAAGACTCTCCCAGAATTTGGATACAAATTTGGAGTCTCGATCAGAAACAATGGACTTAGGTACCCCGTGAAGCCTGACTACTTCCTTCATATACAAGGGAACCAAATCTGAAGCTGAATTTGTGGTCTTCAAGGGAATAAAATGCGCAGACTTAGTCAAGCGATCCACTACCACCCATATAGCATCCCTGCCCCGAGGGGAACGAGGAAGACCCACCACAAAATCCATGGTGATATGCTCCCACTTCCGCTCCGGAATTTCCAATGGCTTTAGCAAACCTACAGGCCTCTTATGCTCGACCTTCACGCGCTGACATACTTCACAGGCGGCCACGTACTTCGAAACGTCAACCTTCATCCGCTTCCACCAGAAGTTTTGCTTCAGGTCCCGATACATTTTGGTTTCACTAGGGTGAACGGTGTAAGGCGTTTTATGAGCTTCTCTCAAGATATTCATCTTCACCTCTGATATCTGAGGCACCCAAAGGCGACCCCTGAAACGAATCAAATCATTCTCATCAATGGAGAACTCCTGGGGTTTACCATCGCCAACCCTCTTTCGAGCTTCCTGCAATAAACGATCCTACTGCTGAGCCACACGCACTCTCTCCAAGAGGGAAGATTGAATATGCATACGAGTCTCCTCACTAGTGGTGCCGACATAGCACAAAGCGACCCCCAAACGGTCCAGATCAGCAATCAACAGCAAGGCCACTTTTGGAACCTCGTACCTGCTAAGGGCATTAGCCACCACATTTGCCTTCCCCGGGTGATAATGAATAGAAAAATCATAATCTTTAATCAATTCGAGCCACCAACGCTGCCTCAAATTCAGCTCCTTCTGAGTGAAAATATACTTGAGACTTTTATGATCGGTGTAAATGTCACAAGTCTCGCCATAAAGATAATGCCTCCATGACTTTAGACCAAAAACCACCGCGACCAATTCAAGGTCATGAGTTGGATAATTCCCCTCATGCTTCCTCAACTGCCTAGAGCCATAAGCAATCACTCTGCCTTCCTGCATCAACACACAGCCAAGACCATTTCGCGAAGCATACGTATAAACTGTGAAACGCTTACTGCTCTCAGGCAAAGCCAGGATAGAGGCGTCCACCAACTTGCTCTTCAAGGTCTGATAACTAACCTCGCAATCGCTGGACCAGACGAAGAGAACACCCTTCTCCAAGAGTCTAGTCAAAGGCTTAGCAATGCTGGAAAAATTTGGTACGAAACACTGATAATATCCAGCGAGCCCCAAGAAACATCGGATTTCAGAGACACTAGAGGGTCTCTTCTACTCCATCATAGCCACAACATTCTTGTGATCAACCGCAATGCCGTGCTGATTAATCACGTGCCCCAGGAAAGCCACTTTGAACAGCCAAAAGGCACACTTCTTCAACTTGCCATAGAACTGATTCTTCCTTAGGGCAACCAGAACGAGACGGAGATGTTGCTCATGCTCAGCCTCGGTCTTTGAATAAATCAGAATATCATCCAGGAACATGACCACAAAGTCATCCAAGAACTCATGCAACATCCTATTCATTGCTTCCATAAAAGCAGCAGGGGCATTAGTTAAGCCAAAAGACATGACTATGAACTCATAATGCCCATACCTGGTGCAAAAAGCGGTCTTCTCAATATCCTCCTCACGAATCCTCAATTTATGATAACCAGAGTTCAAATCAATTTTGGAGAACACCTGGGCACCCCTCAACTGTTCAAAGAGAACCTCAATACGGGGGAGCGAATATTTATTCTTGATTGTCACTTGGTTCAAAGCGCGATAATCCACACATAGCCGCTTGCTTTTATCCTTCTTCTCAACAAACAATACTGGGGAAGCCCATGGAGACCTGCTAGGCCTAATGAAACCCTTAGCCAGCAGATCATCCAATTGCCGCTTCAATTCAACCTGCTCCTTTGGGGCCATTCGATACGGGGCCTTATGAATAGGTTGCGTCCCCGGAATCAGCTTAATCTCAAAAGCTGCATCACACTCTAGAGGAATGCCTGGAAGCTCTGCCGGAAACACGTCAGCAAAGTCACACACCACCCGGATGTCCTGCACCCGCAAGGCAGCCTCACCCTCCACCATGGAGAAAAAGATTCTCGACTTCCTTGACCGGCGATCCGGAAGCAATTGCGCCAATAAGGATAACGTGAACTTTGGGGAACTTCCCAAGAATACCACCTCTTTAACCGATGGCACCTACAATAACATTGTCTTCCAAAAACAGGATATAACTGCGCGATACTGGGATAACCAATCCATACCCAAGATAACATCGAATGCCCCTAAGGAAATCAAAACCAGATTGGCCGAAAAGACTTCATCAGCAAGAATGACGGAACACCCCTGACAAACTGAACAACTACTAATGGAGCCATTAGCAGAACTAACCAAAATTGGGTGACCCAACCTCTGCAACGAAAGACCAGCCCGTGACACAAAATCCTCCAAAACAAATGAATAGCTAGCGCCAGAGTCAAAAAGAGCATGGGCCACAAATGAATCAACTGAAATCATACCTGTCACCATGTCTCCTTGCTCACTAAACTTAGGCAACACATAGAGAAAGAAAGTATTGTAAAATCCGGCAGCACCTCCCTTGAAAGGAGCATAACAGGGGAAACAAAGAGTTTATACAGGATATAAAAGAAAGATAATTGACATAGTATAATCGAAATGCACGGTAGAAGTGAACATTCATGACCAGACAAAAGTTAGACAACTCAGCCCACCAAACTAAAAAGTTCAACTACCATGAAAGATTAGAATGTGATAATCCCCTAGACTTGACCCTCCCTGTTTAACATTATTATTAAGCAGTGGTTTCTTTATTTAAAGGTGTGGTGGTCGTGCTGCTACATCCCTTCTTTCCCAAAGCAAAGGTCAGGTGCCTGCATCAGACAATGCAAGAGTGAGATGACACATCTCAGCAAGTAAAGAGTGCAAACAACAGTTGAACAATGTAACCCAACCGTGCATAAACAACCATGTGGTTCACGACTTCTTTCTTAAATATTAATTTGCAGCAAGTAAGCAAAGTAATCAATTATTGAATGCCAAAATTAATCACAAAGTAAAGATCCACATTCTCCACTTCACCATAATAGGTTCCACACTTCCCCATGAATGCTCATTGTACCACATGGCTACAGATGCAATATGACTTATGCCTTCATACCTCTAAAGATATGAAGCTACATCATACCCCTTCTCGGGAAACATATGATGCTCATTGTACCAGTACGGTCGGACCATAAGATCGCGACAAAACTTCAATGCAATGGATGATGAATGCATTATGCATGTTAACAACATGAGTCCTTCCCAAATAAAATGTGCCAGACATATACTTCCACCCATTTCACATAATGAACCACATGGGTAACATGATCAAACCACAACCTCCACATGTATGATCATAAAACATGAATAACTTCAAACGACGGTATCCAATTAGGTATATGAATACGAACACAAATAGCACAACATAATTAAGTATAAAACTCTTCAATCAACCGACGGAATAACCATCACTGTTTTACTTGCCTTCACCGGAAGTTTGGGCAAATCCCTAAATACGATCTGGGAGTCCACCACCTGTTTTTGACACACAACTTAGTGCACCAATTTCACATAATAACTCTCAAAAACGATGCCACACCTACGCACCATCTCAAATCCCACTGCGGTAACAATTCTCCCCACACCCACCAAACTGCAGCGGCGCTGCTTAACAATTCTATAAGTTTAAAATTGTGACAGCAGGGGTGACAAACAAAAACTCCAGAGGCATCTACATAAAATTCCCCACAAGTTTTATATACAATTTATAATTAAATTCCAAAATCTAAATACCCCAAAATAGTCCACAAAATAAACCCTGCAATCTGTTTTTTCCTCCTTTGGGTAGCGACATACCCGGATTCAAACAGCGATATCTTTAAAAATATAATTCCGAATCGAGCGCATAAGTACTTGTTAGAAAGGTAAGACAAAGCCCTACATGATTCTCATACTGATTATCACTAATTACTCACGAAAAGTCCCCAGAAACTGCTAATACTGCTGCTGTTCGCCCACCTGAAAATCTGTTTTTTGGACAGCCACATACCCGGGTTCAAACGGTGATATCTCCTAATCTATAACTCCGAATTGAGCGAATAAGTACTCATTGGAAAGGTATGACAAAGCTCTACATGATTCCCATACTGGTTCCCGTTAATTTCCCACGAAAGATTCCCAGAAACTTCTAATACTGCTGCTGTTCACCCACCCACTAAAATTCTGGACAGCACCTCTACCAATTCGCATATGCAACATCTATTCAATCGGATTGCAGCACAAATGAATAAGAGATAAACACAAAAATCACCTTGGATTCTCCCCCTTTCCTTCATCCCTTCTTCCCTCCATCGAAACCAATTGGAGATTTGCACCACGCGACGTAGATCCGAGCGGCAAGGAATGGCACCTTGGGAGGAGGAGATGGGGGGGCGGCTAGGGTTAGGTGGTGTGGCTTCAAGGGTTTGAGGGAGGAGGAGATGGGAGGGGGGCGGCGGCCAAGGGTTAGGGGGAATGGGGGGCGGCTGCACAAGGGAAGGGGGTTAGGGTGGGAGGGCGGCTAGGGTTAAGGGGAGTTTAGTGGGCCGAATCAAGATTCGCGGCCCAACTCGCCCACGCAATAGCTCCCGACCCCGTCGCAAGCGCCTAACCAAAGAAATTCTACTGCCCTTCTGGTGAATGTTTTCCACAAATTCCAAATCCCCAAAACGCATCACCCGAATGAGAAAAAAACAAAAAAAAGAATAACATCCATCTTCTCTTCTTGCAAACCGGGTATCACACCCTATCAGAGCAGGTGACCAATGGCGTCGCACGCTTTCCACACCGGACAGTCCGGTCTTCACACCGGACAGTCCGGTGGTCTTCTCTCCTAGTGCCACCTGGAACTAGTCGTTGGGCTACAGTTCCCTGGTGCACCGGACCGTCCGGCGTGTGGGCACCGGACAGTCCGGTGTGCCACCGGACAGTCTGCAGGCAGCACACTTGGACTTTTCTTGGATCTTTTTATTGTCTTATTTTGAGGTGTTGCTTTCCCCAATTCCTTAGTCCAAGTAGATCTTGCATCCTGTGAACTACAAACACAAACACTAGAAAACTTATTAGTTCACGGATTGTGTTGATCATCAAACACCAAAACTCAATTAGCCAAATGGCCCGGGGTCCATTTTCCTTACAATCTCCCCCTTTTTGGTGATTGATGACAACACAACCAAAGCAAGCAAATAATACAAGTATTTGAATGACAATTTGCAATCTACTTGCTAGGATGCGTGTTTGTCCCCATAATGTGATATTATGGACTTAAGCTTCCCCCCTAACTCCATAATTCACTTACTTCTTATTTTTGGACCAAATAACCAAAACCACTTAAAATACCATTTGTAGATATAAAATTTTAAATTTTGTGGTGTTTGATATAGTTTTCATTGCTTTGGTCCCTAAACTTCTCCCCCTTTAGCATCAACCACCGAAAAGGAAGGCATTAAAAGCATATAGGAAGCATATAAGACTTGCCCTCTCTAAAGAATTATCAATTAATATCAATAGAGACACTAAAAAATTACTCCCCCTAAATGAGTGTTCTCCTTTAGAAAGAATTTTCTCCCTCCTTAGAGACGAAGAAAAACTCCCCCTGACAGAGATCTTCTACTTAGGAAAAAGCATGTGAATAATTAGAGGTGCAAGACAAAATTTGAATAGACTAACTTCCCTTATGCATAGGTAACAGAATATGAGTTAGCCACTTATGCATTTTTAGCAACATGGAAGTATATGATATGAAATATAGTCTAATCAAATATTGGAGAAGACATGTATATGATACTAGATGTAGTCTCAAAAGATACCGATTGAAATTCAATGACGAGCTTGAGAGACATGAGAGTTCTAGGAGATTTTGCAGTGGAAGATTGTTGTCTTTCTCCGAGGACCTCATTTTCCTTACAATGAGACTATCACATGAAATAGACTCGAAAAGGTGTTAGTCTCAAAGTATTAGATTATAGATTAACCTCCCCCTGAAGGTGTGCATACAAGTTTTGAACACTTGTAGGAGACATGCACTTTGATTTGATATCAAGAGGGGAAAATTATCTATAATCCGAACTTTGGCACATATAAGTTAAATGATACAACTTGTAGAATTCAAAGTTTTCAATTGATTATCATTTATTATGGAGTGATAGAGAAGCTATGTGCCGTGCTTAAATAAACGTTTTAAGCCATGTAGGTTTGCTTAAGTATATGAAATAAAAGCAAGCAATCCTACCATGTGATTTACCTAGTATGCATAATTTTAAACAAAAGTAAATACCAAATATAATACTAGGCAAGAAAGGTAAACTAGATACAAGGTAAATAGATACGCATATCAAAAAAATCTAGTTACCTTAGTCATGGGTGGGAAATTTGGGTCCAAAATTTTCACTAACCCACTTGGCAATTAACTTTGATCCAATATGATGTATCCCATGATATACATCCCAACTTTGCCAAGTCTCCAAATTTCACGATCACCTTCGGTCCACTCACTTCCCTTTCGGGATCCAAACCTTCTTGGTGCTTTTCATGGTTGAGATTATTCCTTTGGCACCCAGATGCATTGGGCCCCCTTTCCTTTGTTGACTTGCTTATTGGCCTTGATTGCTATCACCTTTCCATTCTTTTTCTTCTTGATCAAATATGGTGTAGCAGCCTTTTTGTCCACCTTTTTGATGTAGCCGTTGGAGATTTTGCTTGAAGGCTTTTGCTTGAGCTTTTGCCTTTGTTTATCCCCAGTCATCGCCTTGCATTAGAAAGACTTATGGCCTTCCATATGGCATAGCCTACAAATCATAGTTTCTCCCTCTATAGGCTTGTTCACTCCCGCAGTGGTGTTATCCTGTGGAGGTCGGATTTGTTTGGCTTTGCCTTTCTTGTCATACAAAGCCTTGCCAAGGCGAGCCACTTCTTGCTTTAATTGTTCATTTTCCTTTGCAACCTCATCTGAACATGTTTCTACAACAATATTCTCAACTTGGTTGCAGGGGTTAGAATCATCAATTAAATCAAAGCAAGAAGTAGAAGCATCTTTCTTAATAATTTCAGGTATTTCAACTAAAGATGCTGCTGGGGTGCTACCAATGTTTTCTAGCTTAGTAGTTAGCTCATTATTGTGTATGCTAAGAATTTCCATTTTCTCTAGCAAATTTTCAATATCTTCTTGGGAGCTAGCTAACTTAGCCTTAAGTTTTTCATTCTTTTTAATGAGACCATCATTGGCAGCAGTGGATGGAGCACTAGATTCTAATAGCTCAATAGCTCACTATTTAAGTTTGCAAAAGTTTCAAATTTTTCTAGCAAACCTTTATGATCATTTTGGGAGCTAATCAACTTATTTTTCGAAGTTTTAAGTTGAGCTTTTTGCTTAGTGCAAACATCCTGGAAAAATTCTACGGCATCCACAAGCTCATCTACAGAGGGCTTTCCCTCACCTTCATCATCACTACTACTTTAATCACTAGAGGATGGAATGCTTTTGTTACCTCTTGCCATAAGGCATTTGTGTGATGACCGTGATGAGCGTGATGAGGATCGGTGGCTACGCGTCCTTGGAGGTTCATCTTCACTTGAAGGATCATCCCAAGTTCTAACACTTGTTAGCGCCTTGCCTTTGCTCCTCTCCTTTTTGGGTTCGGCCATATTTGGACAGTTGTCCCTGAAGTGGCCCTTCTCCCCACATGCGAAGCATCCTCTCTTGCTTTGCTTTTTTCTGCCAATGTTAAAGAGAAGATCTTCGACCTACAGGGGCACAACCATTAGATTAATCTTACGGATCATCCCCATTACCTTTCCGACGCGTCGGATTGTTTCTTCGTCCTTGGAGGATGATGTGCATGGTTGATTATCTTCATCATCATCACTTTCTTCTTCTTCCTCTTCTTCACTTGAGGAACTTGGAGTGGGATCCTTCTTTTTGACCTTTCTTTCATCACATGCAAAAGCATATGGCCTTGAAGAAGTTGGCTCCTCTCCCTGACACATTTTTCGTGACATCTCAAAAGCCATGATTTTCCCAATCACAATGGTCAGGGTCATGTTGCTCAAGTCCTCCATGTTGTGAAGGATGGTGATGATGCTCCCTTATCTTCGTTGTGGTAGCAGGGAGATAATCTTCCTTACAATGTCCGCATCACCTAGCTTATTTATACCAATAGAGTTGAGCTCATTGATGATTAGATTTAAACGAGAATACATGTCTCTAACAAGCTCATCATCTTTCATAGCAAATGAATTATACTCATTTAAGACTAGGCAATGTTTTTGCTCACGGACATTTGATGTGCCGTCATGGAGCTTATGCAATTTTAGCCAAATCTCATTAGCAGTTTTCAAGGTAAATACTTGATTAAAAATATCCATGCTAAGAGATTCATACAAGAAATTTTTGGCTCTAGCATTTAAATGAATTTCTTTTTCCTCACTCGTGGTGGGTTTCTCAGGATTCTTGAGTGGTTTCATCTCGTCACGAGTGACTCTCCAAACACCTAAATCAACAGCCTCTAGGTAACAAGCCATTCTAGCACTATAATATGGGAAGTTAGTGCCGTCGAAGTGTGGTGGCCTATGGGTATCCATCCCTTCCTCTAAAAGGCATCGACTCTTTTTAGCGGTGAAGCTAAAACGTTTCAAATGAGCCAAACCAGGCTCTGATACCACTTGTAGGAAACGGGTGACACCTAAGAGGGGGGTGAATTAGGACTTCTAAAACTTTCGCTAAACTAGGCCACAATTAAATCCCTAGAGCAAAACCTATGCAAATAATCAAACTAGAATGTGCAAACTAGGTTTTGTCTAAGTGTTGCTATCTCTACCGCAATGGCTAAGTTTCAATCTACACTAAATAAGTATGCATACAAGATTGAAACTTAAATGCTTAATATAAATGCGGAAACTTAAAGAGCAAAGTAGAAATGCAAACTCTCGTGGATGACGCCGGTATTTTTACCGAGGTATCCGGAACTGCGCAAGGTCCTAACTAATCCTCGTTGGTGCCCCTACACAAAGGGAAGCCCACGCGAGGGCCAAGCATCCCGGTCGAGTAACTCCGTAGAGAGCTGCGGGCCTTCTCCACGCGCAAGTGGTGCTCCGCTTCCGGCTCCTCTCAGATGCTCCCCGCCGTCTCCACTATCAAGCTTCCGGCCAAAATGCCGCGGGCCTCGTTCCCTCCGGTACACGGTGGCGGCCGTGATACAAATGCGGTTGTCACAGTCTCGCAAGACTCTCGCCCCACTCGGTACTATTACAATGGCTCACGCAAGAGCCGAGGGGTTGTGTGGTTTGTCTAAACTCACACAACTAACTAGGGTTCACCTAGAGCAAGCGCTAAAGTGGTCTAACTAACCTAAGCACTTCGCAAAGCACCTACGCTAATCACCGAGTGATTCTATTAAGCACTTGGGTGTTTGAGCTCTTGGAAATGTGCACTATATGCCTTGGTATGTTGCTTTGGCTCCCACACCTTCAAATGTCCGGTTGGGTGAAGTATATATAGGCCCCAACTCCAAACTAGCCATTGGAGAAAAGCTGCTGTTCTCTGCGGCACATCGGACAGTCCGGTGGTGCACCGGACAGCGCACTATAGCATGTCCGGTGCGCCTAGTCGTTGCCCTGTCAGAGCAGGTGACCATTGGCGCCACAAGCTTTCTACACTAGACAGTCCGGTGGTCTTCTCTCCGAGTGCCACCTGGAACTAGCCGTTGGGCTGCAATTCACTGGTGCACCGGATCGTCCGGCGTGTGGGCACCGGACAGTCCGGTGTGCCACCGGACAGTCCGGTGCTCCACGCACAAACAGTCCGCAGGCAGCACACTTGGACTTTTCTTGGATCTTTTTAATGTCTTCTTTTGAGGTGTTGCTTACCTCAATTCCTTAGTCCAAGTAGATCTTGCATCCTGTGAACTACAAACACAAATACTAAGAAACTTATTAGTTCATGGATTGTGTTGATCATCAAACACCAAAACTCAATTAGCCAAATGGCTCGGGGTCCATTTTCCTTACAGCATGAATGTTCTGACATATGTCGACGATATCATTGTAAAAATCACGAAGCAAGAAAATCATATTGCCGACTTGCAAGAAACATTTGCCAATTTTAGGAAGGCTGGTCTCAAGCTCAATCCAGAGAAATGTGTCTTAGGGTGAAGATGGGAAAATTTCTTGGGTGCCTTGTATCAACAAAAGGGATTGAAGCAAATGCAAGTAAAATAGAAGCTATACATCGGATGGAGCCACCAAGGACAAGAAAGGGTGCTCAGAGATTAACAGGAAGGCTGGCATCTTTAAACAGATTCATCTCAAGATCAACAGAGAGGAATTTGCCATTCTTCGAAGTGATAAAATCACCCGAAGTCTTTCAATGGGGACCAACTCAACAAAAGGCTTTCGAAGAGTTGAAGCAATATCTGATACAACTAACAACATTGACTCCACCTTCGTTAGGAGCTCCATTGCTACTGTATGTAGATGCTTCTCACGCTGCAGTCAGTGCAACACTGGTGCAGGAGAAACAAGATGATTGAGCGAAGAAGAAAGTTCTAGTATACTTCGTATCTGAAGTACTTAGTCCATCAAAAAGAAATTACACAGAGCTGGAGAAGGTGCTATATGCTGTATTCATGGCCTCTAAAAAACTTCGGTATTATTTCTAGTCATACCACATTATAGTACCTTCGTCTCAGCCTCTCAAGGACATAATAAGAAACAGAGAAGCCACGGGAAGAGTTGGAAAGTGGACCGCAGAACTGGATGAATTCACTATTGATTTTGTCCATAGATCTTCGATCCAATCCCAAACATTAGCACACTTCATTGCTGATTGGACGCCAGGGGCTCAGGATGAAGGAAGCACAACAGATAACAAATCCTGGACAATGTTCTGTGATGGGTCATGGGGAACCTTCGGCGCAGGCGCAGTGGCTATCCTAATTTCACAATGCAAGATCAAAACCTGCTATGCAGCCAGATTGGAGTTCAACTGCACAAATAACATTGCAGAGTACAAAGCTCTTCTCTTGGGGCTTCGAAAGCTTAAGGCGATGGGAATAAGAAGGGAAGTCCTCAAATCTGACTCACAGGTCATCATAGGCCATGTTGATAAAAGCAGCAGAGCAAGAGATCCAAAGCTTGAGAAGTATCTTGATACAGTCCGAAGAATGGAAGCCTCATTCGAAGGTTTCTCAGTAAAGAATATCCCAAGAGGAGAAAATGAGCATGCAGATTTACTGGCTAAATCAGCGGCACAGGGACTCCCACTCCCTTCGGAAGTATTCTTTGAAACTCTAAAAGCACCTTCAGTCGAGATCATGGAACGAGCAGTGCTTATAATCTCACTAGTACGCAACGAAGATTGGAGGACTGAGATTGTATCTTTCCTACAAGGCGATTATCCTTCGGACGATGAAGTTTACATAAAAAGAATGCAAGCCAGGACAAGGCCCTATATGATTATAGAAGTAGAATTGTTCAAACAAGGAGTTTGTTCTCCATTGTTGAAGTGTTTGTCTAGAGCCGAAGGTCAAGAACTAATGAAATAGATACATGCAGGGGTGTGCGAAGCTCATATTGGACTCCCACTTCCACCAGCACAAGGAAACTTGAAATATGTTTGTGGTAGCGGTGCAGTACTTTTCTACAACTCATGTCGGGGAGGAAGAAGGGGTATTTATAGTACTAATGTCACTGGTAGTTCTCTTTACATAATTGCTAGTGATGGTGGTTGGTGTAACAAAACTGCCAGTGGAAATTTGATTATCACTAGCGGTTTTGTTACACCCACCACCAGTGACCTGTTTTTTCACTGACGTTTGATAACCGAAACCGCCAGTGAAATTGAATGTACCTTCGGCTTTGAACTCTTTTCTACTAGTGGAATTCAATCACGCTATGGATGCAAGCATAGGAGTATCTCCTTCATTAAATCCAGTAGCTTTAACCAGATGCATGCAAGCAATCAAAACATGTAGCATGATTTTGCTCTCCCTGTATACATGGTTTGACTGAGTACCTCGCATTTAGCCTCTTCTAGTTCTATCCCAGCTTTATTTAAGTGTAATATAATCTGCTGTTCAACACAATCATCAACTGGACTTTAATTTAAACTGCTGCAATGTTGTTCAGTTGGCTTAAATTTTCGATGAAAATGTATTGCATTGCCAGTCATTGACATATTTTAACCTAGAGTTATCTGAGATACAATGAATGAAGATCATTGATATATTTTGGACTAAAATGCTACAGTGCAGTTCATTTTGACCTCTTTCCGCTCCTAGAGTAACCTGGGCCATCCTTTAGTCCTCCTCCTTTTTATTTTCTTATCATAAGCGAAACATGTTTGTCGTTTTTTCTTATATTAATATACTAGGTGAGTGCCCATGCGTTGCAATGGGAACATATAATACCATGATAACTTATATACAAAATGTGTGTTTTACTGTTATGAGAAAGGTTTCATAATCCATTTGTGATCCTAGCCATACATAAATTTTGTTATTTTAATCTACATGTTTCACTGCTACATTGCAACCATCAGTACCATGCGAATTTCATATATGTCAAGATTTGCATGGACTCATCGTTGGAGAGCACGTCCCACACCTGCCGGAGGAAGTTCCCTCGTACATCGTCAGTCATCAGGCACGCACCACCATACGCACTTGCTTAAACAAAAAGGCAAGTGTGTGTTTGCAAAGAGAATTAAAGGCAGGCCAGCACAAAAGCTACCCCAACGATGGAAAGGATGACGAACTAGTCATTGCTGCCGGTCCTCCTCTGCGTCATGTTCGGTGCCGAGATGATGCCACAGTCCTTGATATAGTAGTCATCGAACGCACATGACATGGAGAGTCCCGATGACCCTTGGCTAGGCTACATACATCATGTTCGAGGACACTCACACAACGTCAGCAACGGTTGTCGTCCCATCACACAAGAATTCATGGTCAGTCAGTAGCAACATACGTGGCAGGTTGAGCTTCAGGTGGACGATGAGCTAGATGGTGTGATGGCGCCGTCGTCGGATGCAGTGCCTAGAACAATCCTGGAGTCGCCGACATTGGCGACATCCATGAGGTCCCCCTACTTGATGATGGACAGTGTTATGCAGCCGTTCTGGACTGTGTCCAAGCGGCAGCTGCGCCGAAGCTTGTCGTCCACAGCGGCGCATGCGGCCACGTAGAACTGCTTCTAGACGTCGAACTGGCAGTCGGCAAGCTTCTTCTCGTCATCGATGAGCAACGCCAATGTGAGTGCCTCCTACTAGTTGTGCTTGTTCAGGGTTTCCAAGTAAGAAACCTAGATTCATCCTTGGCGTTGGTTTATAAAAATCACTCGTAAGTTAGATCCATGGAAAAAATATTACAGAGAATAAATGCCACGCAAGCAAAAAAGGAATTTAAGTTGAAAACATTATTCGAACAAAAGAAATTGCATGCAAGGCTTTTCTTTAAATACTACTCACTCCATCCAAAAATATAATTCAAGAAGCACAATGATACTTATCTACTACTGCGCATTGTTGTAACGCCCTGAATTTTGCAGTTGAATTTTTTCTTTTCTTTACTCGCCAAAATTCGGGCGTTACCTTTTCTTTTTCTGTTTCCCTCGCTAAACCTTGACCTTTTCCAAAGTTTTAGCGGGATTCGGTTTGGATTTCCCGTGTAAGAAAAACTCTAAAAATACTTTGTGTTGTTTGATGCACCATGCCGAACCTTGCATGTTTTGATTGTTTGAAAGTGCAAATGCATTCATCTAGAAAGATCGGATTTCGAAAACAGGGAAATAATCTTTTCTTTTTCTTTCTCTCTCTTTCTCTCTCCTCTTTCTCTCTCTCCCGCGCCGTGGGCCAACCCCGGCCGGCCCAGCCGCCCCTGGCGCCCCCTCTTGGGCCCAAAGAGGCCCAGCCGCCCCCCCACCTCCCCTTTTTCCCCAATTCCCCTCTCTCTCCCTCTCATTTTCCCTCTCTCTCCCTAGCCGCCATCCCCCACCCCTGCCCTAAGCCGCCGCCGCCCCCTGCCGCCGGCCGCCCCTCGCCGTCGTTCCCCGACGCCGGTGAGCCGCCCCCCCTCCTCTCTCCTCCCTCCCTCTCCCCTTTCCCCTTCTCTCCCTCCCCGGCCCAACCGCCCGGCCGCTCGGCTGCCCTGGCCGCGCCCGGCCGCCTGGCCGCGCCTCCGGCCGCCTGGCCGCGCCCTGACCGGCCCCGGCCGCGCCCAGTCGCGCCCCGGCCCGCCCCCTGCTCGGCCCCAGCCGGCCGCCTGGCCGCCCCAGCCGGCCGCTGGCCGCCCCAGCCGCGCCTTCGGCCGCCCGCTCGGCCGCCCGGCCCGACCCCCCCCCCCCGCGCCCGCCTGGCCGGCCGGTTCAACCGGGCCAGCTCGGCCGCCCCGGCCCCCAGCTCGGCCGCCCGCGCCCGCGCCAGCCCCCAGCTCGGCCGCCCTGCCTAGGGCCGGTTCAACCGCCCTAGGGCCGGTTCAACCGCCCCCCCTGTTTTTTTTATTTTTTTATTTTATTTTATTTACTTTCTGTGATCATGATTACCTTATGTTAGGTAGACTAATCATTGTTTATGCTATGGAAAATAGGAAGTTTAATTTAAAATTCCGTTATGCTATTGATTCACGTAGTTAATTGTTTATCCCGTGCAATGTTGATCAACTAAAAATGATTAGGTTTCCATTAGTATATATATATAACAGAATTCTTTTGTTAAGAACCAATTGTAACTGATCATTAGTGCATAAACTTTAACCCCCCCCTGCGAGATCTTTCCCGTTTCTTTCTAACCATAACAAATGCGATGTCAAATGTCATACTTGATGCATATTCACTTTATTTGTTCCCTTGTATGGTGTACTGTTCTTTTGTATTAAATATGTGGATGGATGTATGTATGTTTGCGCTCGCATAGAGAACGATCCGGTCGAAGAGCCCGAGGAATTCGCAGGAGAAGCCCCTGAGCAGCAGTCGGTTGGTGGAGGCAAGTGTCCTTTGACCTATCTCTGTCCTATTCATTCTTTAATTCACCTCCCGCATTACACATTTATACCTAAGGATTGACTAGCTTTTGTTATCCATGTCCTTGTTTACCTATTTGGGTCGGATTATTACTGCTTAGTCTGATGCTATTGCTCAACTCTAATCAATGAACATGATGTGATTATCTGTGATACGCTGTTTTCCCCTTCTTATTTATGATCATACTTGTGGCATTTAAGGGGACTCGAGCGGTTTCTCGAGTGCCTCTCCGTAAGGACCTGTTCAATGGATGACCACCCGGGAAAACAGTGCAACCATGAGGGTGGAATGGGACGCCCTTAGCTGAATAATTAGAGGAACCGGGGTGTAGTTCGCTTAGCCGTTGTGCCGTCAATGGGGCTCGGTGTATGCGGCTCGCTCTGCCAAGGTTGATTTGTCCCTTGGGGAGGAGTGCGGTACATTTAGGAAACCTAACGGGTGGCTACAGCCCCGGGGAATCTTTGTAAAGGCTACGTAGTGAGACCCTGCCTATTCACCTTGGTAGTGTTTAAGGGTTTGATCAGCCCGAGGCAAGAGGGAATCACGGCTTGTGGGTAAAGTGCGCAACCTCTGCAGAGTGTTATGAAACTGATATATCAGCCGTGCTCGCGGTTATGAGCGGCCAAGGGAGCTCCAGAGATTAGTGATACTTGATCAGAGATATTGTGGTACAGGTGGCAATGAGATTGATGGTTCTGATTATGATTATGGTATTGGTAAGTGGTATTCTTTCCGTTTGGAAAGGATACATTGGGCTAATAACTTGGGTTAATGTTAAAACCTGGCTTTCTACTAGTAAGTAATAACCTGACCAACTAAAATCAACTGCTTGACTTATCCCCACATAAAGCTAGTCCACTACAGCCAAACAGGATGCTTGCTGAGTATGTTGATGTGTACTCACCCTTGCTCTACACACCAACCCCCCCCCCCCAGGTTGTCAACATTGCAACCACTGCTCAGGAGAAGATGAAGCTGTGGAAGGAGACTTCCAGGAGTTCCAAGACTACGACGAGTTCTAGGCGTGGGTTAGCGGCAACCCCCAGTCGGCTGCCTGTGAAGGCCGCGTTATCTACGTTTCTTTTCCGCACTTTGATTTATTGTAAGAACTATATGGACGTCTCAGACGTATGATGTAATCGACTATTATTTCCCCTTTTTAATACTATTTGAGCACTGTGTGATGATGTCCATGTTATGTAACTGCTGTGTACGTGAATAACTGATCCTGGCACGTACATGGTTCGCATTCGGTTTACCTTCTAAAACCGGGTGTGACAATTGTGCAAGGGTAGCAGGTGGGCTTGGGGAAAGTTGTAGTAGATGTTTTTCCTGTCATAGATGTAGACATAAACACACATGTGGTGTAGTGGTAGCTATTGCTCATTTGCCTGAGGGGTCGTGGGTTCGAATCTCCATGGGGCCATGTGTGTTCTTTAATTTTAGCTAGACGTGGACTACGCGGGGGAATAAGAATGGAAATGGGCTTTGCGGGGAGGGGGAATGAGAATGGCAGAATAGGGAATGGTGGCAGAACAGGGAATGGCAGGCTACCCTTGCAACCTTAATAAGTAGTAGAGATTTTACCTAGTGTTACTAGCCAAGAAAGAAGAAATTGCCTAAACATATTGCGTGGGCATTATGAGCACATGTGGATGGTTACTGCCTTATTAAGTTACATTCTACGAATGTGATCGTCTTCTTCAATGTGCCTTCTATTGTAGCTCTTCGGGTCGTGTAAGAATAGGACATTGGGGATCCTCTTTGTAGGAGCACAAACCATCAGGTCGTGTGGAGGCATAGGACCGTACGCGATGGCGGACCATCCTGTTAGACTCCTGTCAAGGCTAGGTTAAGGTCACCATGTAATTACCTCATTACCCCTATTGTAATGGGTTTAGCTCACCCAACTCTTCTATATAATATACTCCCAACCCTAGGTTTAGGGTTTCACACATTCCAACTTTGTACAACAGT